>JARHVA010004112.1:935000-1305000 GCA_037957365.1 Torreya grandis
TGAGTGATGATAGAGAGTATAACTATATGTGTTCTAAGCTTGGGATGCTTGTAGATGACTATATGTAGAAGTGGGGTAGAATAGAAATTAATAACCTTGATTGCACAAATTCTTTTGAGTTAATTTATGTTATTACATTTTATTTCCATATAGTGAATAAAGGGATAAAATTCATGTATATATACTATTATAGTGCTTGTTTAGGTCTTAAAAGAGGTAACGACCAATCCTAGGTGGTTTTTTATTCAAAAAGATATTTGTTGGTGAAAAAAGTTGAGAAAAGGATAATAACACCCAAATTGGGACACTATTGCCATTGAAACTAAGTCAAAGCTATGAAAATAATGTCCAAGTGGCATAAATTTAGGAACTAGGGGCCAAGGTGCTAAAGTGAGGGTTTGGGACTAGTTTAAGGATGTGGGTGTGACCCACATGAAGGATGGATAAGTGTATAAATAGGCCCTAAGATAGGTTTGGGAATAAGTTATGAATAGGTGGTCTCAATTAACACTCTTAGCACTCAAGTGAAATTTTTAGAGGACTACATTTCCCCCCCATTAATTATATAAATGTATCAAATATTAAATACTAGGATAAAGGAAAAGAAACATACATAGATTTAACTAATAGATTAATCATGTGAATCTATATTTGAGTGTGTGAAGCATTCTTCATTGCATGTCTTATAAATAAAACATGCATATATCATTCATTACTTAAGAGACTTAAAAAACAAAAGAAAAAATTATGTAAAGAGAGAGAGAGAGAGAGAGAGAGAGAGAGAGAGAGAGAGAGAGAGAGAGAGAGAGAGAGAGAGAGAGAGAGAGAGAGAGAGAGAGAGAGAGAGAGAGAGAGAGAGGAATGAAGACACCTCACTAGATATGTGAACCAATGAAAAAACCTAGTGACATCCTATGTGTGTGTAACTAGTGATAAATTAGTGAAATACATTGGACTTAGCTAATTGTTTACTCAATAACCATGTGTTAATGGATCAATAACTCAATCTAGTTTTGAATCCATCATTGTCCACCCCTGTTCACTGGATCAGACACTATGAATAACCTAGATTAGATTGATGGTTTGTCCAACCCTCCTATGTAGGTGGCTAAAGAACTCAAGTAGACTATGAATCCATCATTGCCTACCCATGTGTAGTAGGTGAATATGAAAATGAAACATTTTAATGTAACTAAAATTGTGTAAGATGTTTGTAGGCCACATGGAAACTATGGAATGTAAAAATAGTTTTGGGCCACTCAATAATTCCAACCACCATAGATGGAGTAAGGCACCACATATGGATTATGCTAGTGTGAATGGTGTCTAGATTAAGAACATTTAAAATGACATGAATTTGTCATTCCATCTGATCAACTAGAGTGAAAGTGAGCATATGTAAATAATATGTCATGCACATGCCCCCAAACATAATATTTGTGCATATGAATTTTAGATTGAGTTGTAATAATATATATCTAAGTATCTAAAATAGAAATAGGAATGATAATTATAAGCATGATTCCCCCACTATAAGAAAACTAATGTGAATCTATGCTAAACTAAGAAAAAACTAGTAATCTATAATTGAACCTATGTAAACCTAGATTGTACCTACTAAACTTTTCTATACAATCTATAATTTATTGAAATTGAGGCTACTAGAAAGTACTGTCATATCTTTATAGTATCAAAAATGGTGCTAGTGTCCCACTTTGGGTGCTAATGTCCCCAACTATATATATTTGTTGTAATCACCTAAAAGTGGTAATTAGATGCTAAGAGTGTCGTTGAGTTAACCTATTCATAGATTATCCCTAAACATTTCCTAGAGCCTTAAACACAATTTTTGAATCATTGAGAAGACTAAAATCATCTTCAATTAGTAAAAACATAGTCCCATAACTATCTTCTTAGATCCCAACTCAACTTACTCAAGAGTCTACCAAGAGGAAATTAACATGACATTTGGGACACTACATCCACATGACACTATTTTCCCCAACTAGGATTTATTGTCCTTTTCCTTAACTCTCCTAAATGGATAATTTTACAAATGTGTTCCCAAAAAAATATTGTCCTAAGAACGTTTTATTATCTACACAACCTATATATCTATAGAAATAAAATAATTTTTTAGTTCTAATCACTAGATGGAAAATATATTCAAAATAACATTCAAACCAAAGACATGTGAAAAATTAAGGTATTTGATACCTATTCTACCCTAATTCTACATACTACCATATAAAACATCCTTAAGCCCAAATTTTAAATATTTAAAATATAAATCACATTCAAGGCATCTAAATCCACTCTCATTTTAGGAATCACTTACACTTGCATCAAGTATTAAGTGGGAAAACTACATCGGGATTGATCCCTCATCAAAGTATTTGTATGTGGGAAAATATCTTCATAGTAGGGTGTTGAAGATGTCCAACTTATCCTACTAATGAACACACAATAATTTCTCATTACATACTTATAAAGAGTATTAGGGTTTGTACATTAAATCAAGTTTTTGGGGCATAACATAGAGCTCTAGGCTTCATGTGTGTAAGAACAAGACAAAAAATATGCATAGGCGATCATAGAAAATAGGAATAGTCACATAAAGGGGGAATTAATTATAAATTAAGAACACTACATAAGTATGGAACTACTATCCATGTGGGGAAATACTATCTAGTGAGGAAACAAATACCATAATCCTATTGATGACACTCAAAATTATTTAGATCTCAATTTTTAGAACATAGATAATTTGTGACAGTCACTTTTTAAATAAGTATATATTTATTCTTATTTATTACTATTTTTAGAAATTTAAATAAGATAAAATTTTACAAAATATTAGTACTTAATTATTAAAATTTATTTAACTAATTTATACATCTCATCCCTTTAATCTAAACATAGGTTTTACATAGTTAAACCCTAAAAAGTTAAATCATTTGGTGAACCCAAACCCTACATCACCTACAGCTTATATAAAATTTATAGGACCTTTATCTACTAAGTTTATGTTGAGATCAATTATATTGGGTTCTATGGGTCCTCAACACAAGGAACTTACATCACCTATAACTTATTCTTCTACCATATGGGTCTCTAAGACCCCTATAGTTCATACAGAATCATAGTCAGTGCCACAACATCATAATTTCACTATGAAATAATTTTCAAACTCAGATTATATATAAAAATATATCTTGGGCTCATAATTTCCATTTTATGCCATACACATGATGACAGTTCCCCTCTTTGATAGAGGTCATGATGACAGTGAGTCTCCTATGAGACTCATTGGTCAGAATGGTTCTTACCTTCGTACATATTTATTTATCTCTCTTTCTCCTTAGACATAATTTATTTTCATTTTATTATACATAAATTATACTCAAAAAATACAAAAATAATATAAAATGTAAAAATATAAAAACACTTGAATATTTCAAAAATATAAATTTTACAAATTGTATGCGTCGTTATGTTTACATTTCTAATACTTGCTAGATATTTCATATTGCTATCTATTCTAGTATAGTTGGTTTTATCATACACATATGATTCACTTATTCTTTTTGAGTGATTTTAGATTATAGATAAGACTTCAGTCCACTACACTAATCCAAACCAACTATCATCTACCCATTGGGGGATTTTAAACTAGTCTAGGTTCATACATTTGATACATCTACCAATTGGGGGCATCTTCTACATAATTTCTATAACCAAGTTTTATCCTTATATACTATACATTCTAGTTTATGAATTGATTTATCTTGATATTGATCATTATTCCTCATTGATCAAATTTTTATCAAACTATTAGTAGTTAGACTTAGTATATATTCATCCTTGCATTCACATAGATTTTTACTACATAGTTATACATTTTCTCATTTTTAGTGTTCCCGGTTTAGATTTGATTGTGTTTCCTATGTTTATTCCATTTTGAGGGCATTTGAATATGTCATTATTCTTTGGATCTAAGCCAATTCTTTATTTGTATGCTTTATAAATGTGCCCATGTCCCTTGTGTGTGATTTTTTGCTTCTATGCAAACATTTGAACATGTCATTATATGTGGATTCAATCCAAATTACTTGTTGCTTGCGTATGTATACATTTGAACATGTCATTTTATGTATCCATTCCTAGATTTAGTGACATGTGCCCATGTCCCTTATTTTGTGACACCTTAGCCTAATTTTGTGTGCCTCATGTGTTTTTATGTATGTTTCCTTATATTCATCTTCTCCATGACACTTGTATTTTCTTGTTACACACCCACCAATTTTTGATCCCATGACAGACCTCATGAATATACCCTTCCTAATTAGTTAATGTGATGGACATCATGCCCCATACCCCTAGGTATATAGTCATATTTGATACTATACACGTTGATTACATCTATCTTGACACCCTTTTGTAATGATATATTTTAACATACATCTTATATTACCTACTTATGCTTAGCTTCATTTACATTTTGATGTTATGTTTATACATTGCATTAGAATATCATGCATATAATATAGTTAACACATTCTGTAGAGATATTTTATTTGAGGATTATTCTTACATAGGTTTCACAAATAGCCTCAAAATATGGGGAATTCATAGGGTTTGTCACAGAGATCAGGTTCCTACTTTGTTATTCATAGAAAATTTTAGTACATAGGCTCAATTTTAGAAATCAAACATAGGGTAGACATAGAAAAAACTAGAGACTCATTAAGTAGTTCAAGTCACCTATATTTAATATTAAATAGACATTAACACATATATTGGGAAACTAACACCATAGGGTGATACTATCCACTACATGGCACTATTTTCTAATAGCCCCAACTATAGGGTAGTCTAGATTAGCCAAACCAATACACTAGGTAAAATAAATATTTGAATAGATATAGTCATAGGTTTTATAATTATGTTTACATTTTAGTCATCTACTAGATTAGGTCATGTGAATGATACATAGTTTCCATATACTCAGTTACACATAGGTTAATCAGATGGAATCACAAAATCCATGTCATTTTTTATGTTATATACACTTAGTATCATATTCTAGGTCATCACCAAATTCATCCCTTACTCCATCTATAATGGTTGGCATTCATGAGAGGCTTAGAGCTGCCTAATATACCTAAGTGGCCACAAAGCTAACATACATAATTAGATTTACTTAGATACTTTCATCACTTTGTGCAATTTAGTTATAAATGCATCTACTTCAAATGTCAGAAATGATGGAGTCAAGTCTTACTTGAGTTATTGAGCCACCCATATGAGAGGATTAGACACACTTAAAATCTTATCTAAGCTATTCTCAAATTAGGATCCACCAAGCAATACTAGGTAATTATGGATTCAAAATCAAATTGAGTTCTTGAGCCACCCATATGAGGATTGAGCAAGATATTAACTCAGTGCAAATAATTCAATGATATTATCACTATGTACACTCACACACATAGGTTATTACTAGCTTTATGTATTGCTTTGTGTACCCAAAAAGGTGTGTTCATTCATTTCCTCTCTTTTTACTCAAATTTTACTTAGTTAATTTATTTCATCATAGTATTTTAATTTTGATCATCTCTTATATAAGGACTAATTTTTGCATGTTTCATTGTAGGAGTTTGCTTTAGATCATGTTTCACATACACAAACCTAGATTTTCATACTCAAACTTAGCTACAAAAACTCCATTTCCAAGTTAACTCCAAGAAAACTTATTTTTTACTTATACTAGTCATTTCACTTTGATGCATTACTAACATAAAGGGGGGTAACTGTAATCACCTAAAAGTGGTAATTATATGTTAAGAGCATCACTTGAGTTACCCTATTCCTAGCTTATACCTATACTTTTCCTAGATCCTTAGACAAACTTTTCTATTCATTGAGTAGATTGAAATCATATATAGTTAACCAAAACAAAGTCCCATAACTATCTTCTTAGATCCTAACTCAACTTACTCAGCAGTCTACCAAGAGGACATTAACACACATTTGGGACACTACAACCATATGGTGCTAGTTTCCTCAATTGGGTGTTATTGTCCTTTGGCTTAACTCTCCTAAATTGATAATTTCCCAAATGTGTTATAGTCTTAAGGTCAGCATAAGTACATTTTATTATCTACACAAGTTATAGATCTCTATAAATATAAGTCTATTTGACCTCTATTCACTAGATGGAAAATAGATGCAAAAGAACACTCAAGCCAAAGACAAGTTGAGAAAAATTAAGGTATTTTATCCCTATTCTTCCCTACTTATGCATACTACCATCTATAATAGTGATGAGCCTAATTTTAAAAGTTTTCAAATCTCAAACACATTCAAGGTATCCAAGTCCACTCTCATTCTAGCATTCATATGAACTTGCATCAAACACTAGGTGGGATAACTGCAATGGTCTTGATCCCTCTTCAGAGTATTGGTATGTAGGCAAATATCTTCACAATGGGGTGTTGAGTATTTCCAACCTATCCTACTAATGAACACATAATTATTGTTCATATCATATTATAAGGAGGATTAGGGTTTGCACATTAAATCATTTTTTTGAGGTATATTATAGAACTCCAAGTTTTTTACATGCTTGAATAAAACCTAAAAATACAAACACAAGCGTTCCAAAAAAAAGGAACAATCCCATAAAGGGGATGTTAGAACCATATTGAGGACACCACATAAGCATGGTGTTATTTTCCATATGGGGTGCTACTATCTAGTGAGTAGACAAATACTAGAATCCTATTGATGACACTCAAAACTATCTAGAACTCAACTTTTAGAACCTAGATCATCTGTGATAGTCAATTTTTAGATAAGTATTTATTCATGCATATTTATTTCTACTTTTAGAGATTCAAATAAAGGAAAATGATATAAAAATTAGTACTTAATTATTTTAATTTATTTGGATAATTTAGACATCTCAACCCTTTAATCTAAACATATGTTTTACATAGTTAAACCCTAAATTTTAAATTATTGTGAAACTAAAATTGGGATTTGTGTGACTATTTCCCATAATGTTTTCCTAAAACCAATTTTTTCATAAAGCCATACAAAAAAGGAATATGTAAATTATATTGAATAGATATAGAAATAGAGATACGCAATCAATTATAAATTAGAAAACATAGAAATGAAAGTATGCATAAATATGTTATACAAGTTTGTATAAGAGTAAATATGTACATAAATTGAGTCTAAAGTAGTAGTAGTCAATAAAAAATCAATATAGTGTAGAATGATATAACTTAGTAATCAAAACTGTGTCTAAGATGCCCCTAAATGGGTGAAATTGTCAAATGAGTAACTTATGTATGTGCCCCCAATGGGTAGATATTAACAAATCTGGACATGTGTGGTGGACCTAAATCCTGTATCAATCTAAAAATAATCAATATGAATAAGTGAAGTATGCATATATGATAAAAACCAACTATACTAAGCTATATAGCATAAATATTGCCTAGAAAATCTAAGAAATGTAAACATGGCAATGCATATAATCTATAATTTGCATTTTTTGAGAAAATATTTAAATGTTTTTGTGTTTTGACATATTATATTGTTTTTTAATTTTATGGATATAATTTATGTAAAAGTAACATGAAAATAAAACTATATACAAGGATGAAAGATAAAAAAATATTTATAAGTAGGAAATAACATACTAACCAATGCATCTCACAAAAGACTCACTATCAAGGTGTCATTTATTAAAATAAGGAAGAATGATTGTGAATTTTGTGTGAAAATATATCTGTGGTCTAGGGAATGACTATGATGAGTGATTTATAACTGACACTACCTATGGAGTAAGGATAGGAATATGAGAAGTTGACTGAACTAGCTTGTGAACTGTGCTCTTAATCTATGAATTTGGATAAACTAGACTATAGCCTATTGTAGGAAATATTTTAATCTTGATGGATGAGTAAAAAAATGACCATACTACTCATATTGTGTAGGTGTAGGAATAACATCTAAAATTGATACTTCTCATGATGTAATACTATAAAAATAGATTTGTAGACTCTATAGAAAATATCTTAATCATGTGTTGTGTTAAAACTATGTTTTGTTATGTATCATGTATAACAAATATCTTATTTGGTTTTCAAAATGAAACTATGCTCTAATATTTGCCAAATATCTCAATTAGTTGTTTTATTAAGATTGTGTTCTAATATTTGTGATCTCTACCAAATATCTTAATAAGTTGTTTTACTAAGAATTTGTGATGATATTTATGATCTATGACAAATTTATTAATTTATTATCATACTAAGATTGTTCTATGATCTCTGTGATTATTTCTAAATATCTTAATCAGTGGGTGAACTAAGACTATGCTCTAATATCTATGAATTGGTTTCCATATCTATTAAATTTGTAGTGCATGAGATCTCACATAAGTAGGTGTCCTAGAAACCACATGGATCATATGATGAGTAACCAATGGTTACTTAAATGGAATGTCTTGGGATAACTCACTCATAATGGAGTGTTATCTAGAAGAGTGTGAAGAAGGAGATCTTGATTCCCCCTATGTGAATGCTACAATGCCTCTATCAACACATTGGTTAATATGATTTCTAAGTTTAAAACAATTACTTTCCCAATGTCCATTAATTGTATGATAATTTTAATATGTTTTATTTCTTATTCTTTTTAGATTATTTTCAAGATGATGTTGAGTAGGAGGAAGGGTGATCATCTCCCTATCTAGTAATGTGAATAATATGTCAGGAGGCCTAACTCTATCTAAAAAATATATGGCCTTGTTTATGGTGTTCTATGATCTATATAATTTATGATATTCTATATAAAGTGGCTCTTTGACTTTATTTAGTATCTTTATTTGTTGTTCCTATTCCATTTTTTATTAATTATAGCTATATTAGGTACTCATTCCATATTAGATGAGTGTGACTGTGAGAGATCTAAAGCCAAATCTATTTCTAAATGTGTCTTAACTATTTAAAAATTATTCTCTAATGCAATAAAATGTAAAAAATATGCTAAAATTATTTGTATGTCTCATATAACAATTTATCCTTAAGAGAAAAAATGAAGCCTCTAGCAAAGATCTACTATACCTCTAAATCTATCAGTTGGTAGATCAATTATTGCATACATTATTTTGATCATAGACTGTAATCATTTAATATTTATGAATTATCTTGGTGTAATTAAGGCAACCCCTTATATATGATTTGAGGTCCCTTATATAAAATATAATGCATGAGAAAGACTTCTTTTAGCTCATTGTATGTGTGTAGTGAACCACTATGGAGTGAATGATGGAGCCAATTTAATGTCTCACATTCTAGGATCTATAGAAATAATTGTAAGAGAATAAAAGTATGAGTGATATGTGCCATAGGATTTTTATAGGCTTGAAGGTGCAAATATGGATCTCTATGTCTATTAAACTTTAATAATGTTGGTATCTAAAAGTTTGTTGGTAACTTTGTATTGAATATTCTACATAGGATAGGATCACCATGGATGGAATTGGAATCAACCCAAGAGTAATATGCTTTACATTTTAAAGTGAGCTAGTGTGATTATTGTTTTAAATCACCCATGGCATTCATCAGGGATATTACCTGTTGTGAAGGTATATTAACATCATTAATAGGTTCATTTAATTTTTGAATATTATTATTAAATTTATCCATTGGTAAACTGCATTAGGGACCTTTATTTTTTCTCATTGTAACTTTGGAGGGGTGATAAATTGGACCTAGTGAGATGGAAATGGGATATCACCCTTGTGGAGGTTAGGATGAGAAATGAATTCTACTATGGTAGGTGGGTTGGGGGAGATTCATTTGGTATCTCTTATTTTGTTAATCTATAAATAAGTATCACATGTTAATGGACTAGAAGATAAATTATTATCATGTGAATGTAAATTGTGTAAATTATGTTTTACGAACCCAAGTTGCACCCTGCTAAAGTGGATTGCTTACATCTCCTTCAAAATTGGACTAACATTGGATTGGTATATAGTTTTTGGGATACCTATAGCTAGACAAAACCTCTAGATTATGAGTCTTTATCCTATGATGTATCAAATTTTAATCTTTTTATAAAATATATTTTATTTTGGGGTGAAAAGAGTAAAAAATATAACTAAAAAGGAAAGTCATATTAGTGATGGTGATGTACCTATTCTTGAATGATCCTCTGTAAACCTTGTTCTCGATCACACTTGTGAATAAAAAAAGAATAGCATATCAACAATACTTTATCAATATATTCCTAAACATGAGTGTTTTATATGAAGGCTAGATAAAATATATACAACTTATAGGTTGGGGAATGAATGTCTATAAAGACACTGCACACTAACACTCTTCAACACAATTTTTATCCTTTAACACTTCATGTGACCTATAGAGGATGAAAACATAGAATTAGGTTAAGGAGAGGAAATTAAAAAGGATATGAATATCACACTTATCTATAAATGAACAATCAATAAACACACTAACAACCATGAATAAATTTGCAACAAAATTTTCTCATTAATTCAAGGTGCAAATTATAATTTCAGCATAGTTTTTGTATGCCAACATGAGGGATCAAAAAAATAAGACATAAGACATAAATATATAGTAAATTAGGTGATAATAATAATCATTTCATAGAGGATAATATATGAACATCAATATATCATTAACTCAACTATCAATTTATTTACAAACATCTACAAATAGTCCACAAGAAGTCTCTCCATGATTGATGCTTTTGATGCCCTTACACATTGAAAATATGTAGTTGAAGATGTATTTAACTAATTTAACCTCATCTTGAAGCATTATAAACCTCTATCTTGTCAAATAACTATTGTACTTTTCCACTTAAGGGTCAATTATGCATGTGCTTGATAGTCAAGACTAGTTATGCATGGAAATGCCTCCTAAAATAAGTTATGCATGGAATTGCATCTTAAAGATCAGTTATGTGGCATGATAAATATATAAAGGGTCAGTTATAAATGTTATTAATATGCATTAACTAATCTATCAATTTACCTATACCATTTTTAACTTCATTTGATTGACCAAGTAGGTCTATTAGGCCAATTAGGCTTAGTAGCCTAAATGCTTTTACTTGATGGCTATGAAATCCTATATGAAAATTTTATAAAATGTAAATATAGTTAATTTTATTCATATAAAAAACACACATATCATGAAATAGGTCCTATTGGAAAATAAACACCTATAAATTATTTAAACTAGGTGATTAGGTCACCTTGTCCTTCACTCCTACAAACTTGATGATTAGAATGGAATCATAGGGGAAATCAAAAGTATTTTTTTGATCATATAATGACTTGAGGAGATATTTAATTTTTTAATATTCACTCTCCAATGGTTGAAACTTCTTACATTACATTTTGCCCCTCTTTTTGCACTTTTTCCTCTCAAAACCCTATTTTTTTAATAGGTTTATACACCATCTATACAAAAAAATGCCATGAAAATGAACATATATTATTTTTATAGATTATAAAAGTGGTATTAAAGTTATTTCAATCTTTTTTGATGCATTTTCCCTCAATTCTTCTCAATCGGGTCTATAGTAGGGTTTTGGGAGGGTTTAAGAGTGCTCAAGACTCTTAATGATGATTCATAAAGTTTGGGAATTAAATGTATTACCCAATGACAAAAAAATTAGTATAATAGGCCCTATAACTCTTCCAAAGTGTATATTCTCCCATGAAAACTCTTCATACCATGGTGAGCATGTGAAGTTACCTAGAGAGGAAAATAAGATTTTTGAGCATGTTTAGTGTTTTAAGGCCTAAATGACTAGTCATAATGTTTCTAATAAAAATAATATTAGTTATAAATCCTTAAAATAACCTTATTATTTAATTCATTGAAATATTAAGTATACTTGTGACCTTAATTTATCTTTTATTATCCCTTCTTGATGGCATTGTTTAATGATGTTAACAGATAAACACATGTGTATGTAAGGTTTATCAGGATTATAACCTCATTATGATTTAAAAATATCTTACCATATATATGAAACATTAATAACCTCATTGAGGTCCTTTTGAGTCATGGTGTTGGCTTAAATGAGCCATTCACCTTATATCTCTATGCACATAGACTCTTATTTGAATAACTAGACCTATTTGCCTATGGAAATGATCATAAATAACCATTTAAAGGTTAATTAGATCATTTATTTCCCATTATTCTTATTATAGCTCATTTTATGTGTAAATACCTTATATTTCCTTGCTTACAGGCTCAAAATAGCCTTCTATAGCCTAGTCCATACAATAAAACTCTTGAACGTGCCAACCACCATAATATCATAATGCTTAGGAGAGTTGAGAAGAATACTAACATGATTTCATGACTCAAAAACTTCATTATAATGTAAATTTAGGAATATTTACTCCATTGGGTATGTTTCACGGTTTTGTAAGGGTTTTAGGGGTTTATATTTCTTAGTAATGATTAATAGGGTACAGTACCTTAGTGAAAAAAACATTTCCATATATTTAAATTAAATTTACCCCTATAATAACCTTGTATATCTTGAGCTCCCATGCAAAATATCTATCAAGATGTGTACATAGTGAAGTGGTACTTTGACTAGTTGTTTAGACCATGCAAGAAGAAAGAAGGTTCACGAATCAAAAATTAAAGTTATAATACATTATATTCACTATAACACTTCCTTAAGGATTTTAAATTACTATCCACATCATTATAATTCTTATCATGTGAAAATAAAACCTATATTAGTTTAAAAAGGTGGTAGGGTCTCTCACTAGGTTTGAAATTTATCTACCTATGCTAGCCCTTAAGGGCATAATTACACAATATTTTGAGTTTTATCCATATAATAAGGTTTTTTAATACTAAAAATAATATTTAAATACCTTAAAAAACCTTACATGTATTTGAAACCCCCTATCTGATCCATTAAACCTCCAAATAGTCCTCCTAGCTCTATTATGGACTGTCACAGACTAAGGCATGACTATGATAAAATAGTTGATGATTATGATGATTATGTGAAATTAAAAATACAATGGAAACTTAAAAAAACTCATAACCATCACTTATACCAATTTTTATCGTTAGATCATTCCTTTAAAAGACTCAAAAGTCATTTTTTACAAAACTAACTAGTGTGTTGCCTGAATTTTCAATAGGTCTATGAATGAGTTTTATATCAATTTTGTATTTATTTCTAATAAATATTATAAGCATTTATTAGTATATAAAATATTTTTTTAATTATACATATCCTCCTTAGTCACTTCAAAATCCTATACAACCTATCACCACACTATATCTCTTCATTTCCCTCAATGCAATTGTTTGTGCCAATATTGTTGTAGGTATTGATTTCAAATTAAGTAATGTCATGAAACCATGATCATTAGAATTTTTTTGATTGTTTATATAATTATTCATGAGATTTTAATTCATCATGTTGACTTTAAAAAGTCATTTATTTCCATATAGGATTCTACACATTCAAGCTCCCACAATGCCTAAACATGTGAAGTGGTATAGAGCCTCATGCAGATAGTCAATGAGTTCATAATGGTGATATATTAATTTTAATTAAAATATATATCACTCAATAAATTTTATACAAATTTTTATTTCAAATATTTACCTCATTCTTAAGTCTAAGGTTGAATGGGTCTACGTATGAATAAATTAAGCCTTCTGACTTTGATACACTATATGGAGTTAATCCTCATTTGTATACATACAAGGTATTATTTTACCTTTAGGAAAGCTTCCTATATAGTCTCCTTGTTTTTATTTGGATATTTATAACCTTATCATAATTACCAAAGCCCTATGTCCTCATCAAACACACTATTGAAGCTGACCTTCTCACTAGGTGGTTGTAGGTGTTAGAGATCACCTTGATTGTACTCCATGTGATTTAGGATTTAATATCCCACATACTTGAATTTTTTTATGATATTTAATTTTTAATAAATTCCAAATTATGCTTAGGGATCTCTCAAAAAACCTTTCAATTCACCTTTAGGTTTGAAACTAAGTTTGCTCCTCAAACAAGCCTATTTGTGTCCTTTACCATGACTAACTGTAGGTAGTGTTTTCTTGGTTCACTATGTGTAAATTTTTTATTTTAATTTGATCAAAACCCCAAAATACATAGTTATATCTTTCTCAAAACCAAAACATATAACTTTCTTGGAAAAGGTATCTTGACTGTGTTTTATTGTGACTATAGTATATGGTGATGATCATTGTGTTTTGTACAAACTAAGATAGATTTAACCCTTAAGAAGGTCAAGGATATAGATTATGAACCTCATATTAATTTATGTAATTATATCCATAATATCCATAACCTCATTTGAATATTTTCACACCTTGAAAGTCTTCATTCATTTCTCTGTCCACTTCTTGGCTTATGACTGATGTGCTTGTAGATATGACTTTAGGCCTCTCTTAATATTTTGACTTTAGATCAACATAATGATATTATTGAGAATATATTGGAATAATAATAGTGATAATTATTGGTTTTAAATTATCTATTCACTTTAATATCTCCACTAAGGTCTCAAGTTTCCATTTTTATTACACTTAGTTCATCTCCTTTAGCATGGTTTCAAGTGATCATAAAACACCTCTATATGGATTATTGGAAAGAGACCTTAAGAAGGTCAAAATATCTTGATGAACCTATTATTAATTAAAATAAAATAAAAGATATAGTTAAACCTTATTTCATTTAGATATCCATACTTTCTAGTCTCCTCAAAACAACTCTTTCATGAAACACATCTTGACTAAGTTTGCCTTGGTTGTAGGTGGAGATTCTTACCTGTTTAGTAGTGTGTAGGGTAGCATAATAATTTCCCCATGACCATAATGGTTTATATCATTATTGAATACTAAAAATAGTGGATCAATGAGCTAGAAGTGGATGGATAGATAGTGATATGTGTATGGATGATGGGAATCTATGAAAATGAGAAAAGAGTGGAAAGATAAGCTTATAGAATGGTAAAAAGGTAGTGACAAGGTTGTGAAAGTGAAATGAATCATGAATTGAGAAAGGAACATATATATAATGTCAATAAAATCATGAGGACAATTAGGAAATCATCAGCATATATACCAACAAAATATATCATTTTGGAGGCATTTGATCTAGTATACACTTTCAAAAATGAAACCTAGGAATCATCAAAATACCTTAACAAATGTCAAGTTTCCTTAAAATTTACTAAAATGAGATTGTGAGGAATTTTGGGGATGATTAAGGGTGTATGAGGTGTATTTACCTTGAATAACCTTTTTTTCACTTGAATGAAGGACATCTGATATGAATGAACCCATGAAAATAAAATCTCAATAAATCTTGATATTCTTGGATCCCTCATGAACCATACAACCCTCCTTTATCTTCTTGTAGACTGTAGATTAGTAGTGTATATCTTATTTATATCCATGTACCCTTAAATATTTTAAAATAATTTGAATAATATCATGAAAACGTGGTTCATATTCTTAACAAGCTTGATAAACTTCCATTTTTTTGTCATCATGCTTAGGAGAGGAGAAAACTAGTTGCTTGCCTAAATTAAAAAGCCATAGTGAGTGCCTTAACTTATGAAGGATTATCATAAATGAAAGAGATACAAATTTATAACCAATGACCATATGCGGAATATCTCTCAAACTCCTTCCACTACCCAAAATTTCAAATATTGATATTCTCTCTCATGGCCATACCATCTGTAAACCTAAAAGTTTCTCTTGAGCTACAAAGAAATTAGGTGGTGTTTGGGAATCTATTTTGAGTCTGTATGAGATCCTTTTGAAATTAATATTTTATAAAACACCTATCATGAAACCTTATTCAAATTATTGGCCTTTGCTATATAAAAAAGTCCATACAAATCCATACTCCCTGCATAAAACACATGAAAATGGCCTTTCTCTTGCATTTTATTCACACTTAAATATTTAAAACATTTATTTATGGAAATATGAAGAGTAATATTCAAAGATATTATTAAAAAAATTCATAATTTTTTTGAGATTAAAATGGGGTATTTTAACATGTGGGAACTCTTTAAGACCCAAACTACGCTTTAGAATTACATGAAGAGATACATCCAAAGCATAATAATTTTGAATTAACTAAATGACATGAATATGAAGTTGTTTAAAAGTATTATGAATTATTTAATGGATTTTTGAGGTGTATTTTTTCCATTTTAAGACCAAAACCTTCGTTTTTAGGCAATATACACATATCTTCACAAAGAACATTTTCCAACGAAAATCATTAAAATTACTTTATAGCTTGTTAAAATTTTCTCCATAAGGATTTTATGTATCTTCACCAACTTAAATTTTTTATAACCAACTATTCTTGAAAATACTAAATATATCAGTGAGTCATCATCTACCACCTCTCATATGTCTCTATCAAGGCACTTTTAGATCAACCTTCAAACATTCTCAAACATCATGATGATACTTAACACAATTGAAATGATATTGAGAGATATTGTATCTCCCTTCACTTGAAAGTGAATGAAAATTATTATATCCATGAACTTTTTTCAATTTAAGGGATATCATTTAGCCTTGATAGGCTAAATTACCAATATATTTGGTGAATCATAGGGGTTGACCAACATGTTGGTTAAGATAATTATAAATCTCCTTGGTACATAAGACTTTGAAATACACTAAAAAAAATAAAAACCTAAATAATTGACACAAGACAAAAAAATAAGACACAAAATAGGAAACAACAACATATAACTAACAAGCATGTGTAGTAGCACTTCAAGAAATGAAACTTATATTATGTACAAGATGATTTGTTGTATTAATATAAATAATTGAGGAACACAAAATTGATATGAATAGGGAGATAATCAACACAAAAATTGAATAATTGGAAATAATTAATTTCCTTACAACTAGTAATGACATATGGACCACACTAAAGACTATCAAATTTGGAATGTTCACCTAGTTTGGCATGGTCTTCATCCCACTTGAGCATAATGTCACCTTGTTGAAAGGTCTTGGATGAATCTCTATTTTAAAAATATATTTTGACTTGTTATTGTTTTTACAACATATTATGCATATAATTATCTCCTATTTCCTCCAACTCTCTCAACTCATTCATTCTTACCTCTATTACATCATTTTCCATAAGCTCTAGGTGATGTGCAAGTTCTAAGGATGGAAATTATAATGAAATGGGAATATTAGATTCTATAATATAAACCAAGAGATAAGGAGAGTGACAAATATACTTCTTTGGAGTAGTTATATCTACCCATAAGGAAATCTTCAACTTGGTATACCATCCTCTTTGACTATCCTACATTGTTCTCTTGATAATCCTAATCAAATTATTATTAGTCGACTCTGCTAGTCCATTACCTTGAGGATAGTATTTTGATGAATGTTTTAGATAAATAACATGATTAATATCCCACTCACATACATTTACAATACTTAAAGATAAATCATTTTCTGATATGATGTTTGAAGGAACCCCAAAATGAGACACTAGATTGTCATATAACTCTAAAATTGAGTTCTCATTTACTTCCTTGAGTTAAATTTCATCCACCCACCTATAAAAGTAATAATTGGATATAAAAACCCACTTATTTATATAAATTTATGTAGGATAAATAATTATAATGAATTCTAAGACCCATTGCATGAAGGGTTGCTCAACTAGAATAGGTTTGAAAGGCATGGTAACTAGTCTCTTTTTACTGATGAACATTGCAAACTTGGAACATATTATAACACATTCATACGAATATTTTAAAAAATTATGAAAAAAATAACCACATATAATTATATTTTATGCTATATTCTTGGCTATAAAGTGGCCTCATATAGGCCTATCGTGGAATTGTTCTAACAGTTTATCTACTTGACTAGTTTATACACATCTCAGAAACATACCTTCAATGTCCTTATTGAAGATTAATAAATTAATAAATATTTAAGGGACATATTCAGACTAAAATTTATCCTCTTTTTCCAATATAATTCTATAGGACACTCTCTTATTTGGAGGAATATTTCTATGTCTTGTGTCTAGCTGGAAGGAGAAATAGTTACAACTACATGTTGACTATCTAGGACTGTCAAAACCAATTTTTTCCCTCATTAAATTATGTTTCAAGGTCATCAAAAAGTCCCATATCACTAAAAAAATTTAACCTTCACTCTTATATCATATTCCATGCATTTAGTCACCCAACTACCCTTATTTTCACTTAGATCCTTATTAAGGATAACATCCTTTACACTAGGATGAGCTACCATCATAAAGATATTATTATAAGAGACCATATGTAATTTTTTTTTATAAACCTTATTAAATCAAGGAAATACTTATAAAAGAATTTATACTTATCCTCATACCCTTCCAATGCTTGATTGAAGAAAGCAATAGGCTGCTCTAATCCTTCACTAATTTGTTGCATGAGCATGGAAAAAATTATGTTACATGTGGAGAAGGAATACATGAATAAATATTTAGTAAAATAAGGATTGATTAGGGTATTATCTTGATTAATGACCTAATTAATGGCCTCAAAAATTCTCTTACATTCTTTTTTTCATGATAACTCTTGATGTTTCTTGAGCATATAAGTTAGTGGCCTCACCAATTCTACAAATCTAGGTATTAACCTCTTAATGAAATGGATCTTTCCCAATAATATTTTCAATCCATTCTTGTGTTTAGGAAAATACAAATCAATGATTGCCTATATTATTTCAAGATCAATAGAAAGTTTAGTCTTGGATACAACATGCCCTAAAAGCCTTCCCTCATGCACTGCAAATATACACGTTTTGGGGTTCAAAGAGACCCCAAAATATCTACACATACCAAATACCAATATTAAATGTCTAAAATTATCCTTGGGATATTTATAAAACATAGTAATATAATCATGGTAAATGAGTACCATTTTACTTATGATCCCTTGGAAAGACACATCCATTACCCTTTAAAAAGTAGCCACATCATTGGAGAGTCCAAAAGGCATTTTCTTATACGTATAGGTACCCCACCTACTAGTGAAGGTAGTTTTATATTTATATTTCTCTTTCAAAAATATCTGATCATACCCTGAGTATCCATAAACTAGAGAAACCTTTGTGAACCTAAAACTTTTTACAAAATCTGATCTATGGAGCGAAGAGGGTAGTGATCTCTCAATCACACCCTTTTGAGATCTCTAAAATATACACACAACCTTATATCCCCATTATTTTCCCTCATAGGTATAATATTTTCCACCCATGTATGATTTTTTATGGTAAATATTTTTTTGGATTCAATAAGCTTTGTTAGTTCTTTGCTCATAAGGATGTCAACCTTGGGGTTGACTGATATTTGTTTTTGTCTCACAATTTTGGCATCTTCTTCTATATCTATGGTATGTTGTGCCAAAATAGGATCAAAACCCTTAAAATAATGATTTTACCATGAAAAAACATCCATCAAATATTTTAAAAATTCTATGATGGCTTCTCTCCCATCCTTAGTATTCACTTTTCCTAACTTGAGCAGTTTATCTTCAACTATGGCAATTTATTCATAGTGTTCCTTTTTAGTAAAGATGTTTACCTTATATTTTATTATCTAATAAACATAATTAAATATTTTATTCAAATTTATCAAGTCCTTAGGTAACTTATTTTACTTAAATTGGATAATTTGGTCCTCATAATGATTTTGCAATTTATCTTGGTTCTTTGAACAAAATTCTGCATCATGTTGCAAGAAACAAGCAATCTATTTATCACTATCAAATACTTGTAAACTTAAATAATTATTAGGAATTGGGGGCCTAAATAAAGAAATATTTTTTGACTACTCATTAGTGTACTTGATCTCATCAACTATATAATATTGTTCCCTAATAGAAGCTAACCTATCTACATGTTGATTAGCTCCTCTAAGAATGGATCGAATGTCAAATGCATAAAAGTCCTCCATTAGATCCCAAATCCTATGTTTTTATGCCTTAAAGAGTGGATTATTTTATAATATAAAATCTTACATACTGCACTACTAATTCATTATCTTCTTTAACCCACATAAGCTTAATACCCCTCTTCCTTACCCACTATAGACCATGAATGAGAGCCTCATATTCTACAGTATTAAAATTAATACTAAATTGAAATATTATATAATAATAATACCTTTGATTTAGAGGATAAATAATCATAACACCTAACCCACTCCCATTCTTTTATCTATATCTATTAAAGAACAAATTCGAAACCCCTTCATCATCTTGTGTTATGCTAGTGAGACTAGGTATTATGGCACCTTCTTCATGCATGTAATAGACACCCAAACCTGATTATTAAATGATTTTATAAGTATAATAACCTTGATTATCATCTACCCATTCATCAAGAAGTTAATATGGTATACTTTCAAGTGATTTAGAATGTTCTTAATCATTGAAGTGTTCATCCTCCTTTGAGATAGTAAAATTGACATTTGATAGGTTAGACATATAAGGTTATAAATGAAATATAGATATAGGTTCAGACCTTATGGTAACCTTTGTCCCATACCTATTTATAAAAACTATGAAAGACCAATCAAAAGAAAGATATCCCCCTATTTTGGTAGTGAAATCTCTAGACAAGCATAAGGCAAAGTAGGGGGGAGATCAACCACTACCACATATTGAGAGATAGTAATGTTATGAAAAGTACCTAAAATGATCTTAAGATCCATAATAACACCCATATTATTAGTAATAGACCCATACAATTTTAAAACTCCCTTCTCATAAGGCTCATACTAAACTCCCAACTTATCAACTATGGATTTAGGCATGACAAAGGTACTAGCCCCACTATCAATCATGCAATTATGAACAAGGAAATCACGTATGAAAAATGATATATAAAAGGGAGGTGGATTATTCACCTTTGGTGCTTGATTATTAAGAGGTTGATTATAATTTATAATAATAACACCTACTTTTTTTCTTATTTTTCTAAAACATGGATCTTAGAGATCTATTCTTGTAGGAGATCCTTTTGTCCTAGAATAAGTAATGTGTCCCACATATAAATAGAGATAGGAGCCTTCTTAATATGATCAATCATGCTAATAGGATAAGTTTTTGTCTTAGGCTATAATTTAGGAGTAATAGTGATACCTAAATGTTGTGTAATTTGTGGTATGAAAGGACCTTTCTGATTCTACTCCTTACGATCTTGTACTTGTTAAGTTGATGGTAAATTTTGAGGTGCATATTTAGGGGTAGTATTTTGAGGTGGTTGAGAAGGTAGAGGAGCTGAATTTTCAAGACCTAAAAAATCACCAATTGCCCTTATTTTTGACCTTGTATGAACTAGAACTAAATTATCCACATTAGGCTTGTTCTAACCTTGATTAGTTACCATTTGATCAAAAGGATTTTCACCTTATTGAAAATTAGAAAAGGTAGTTTTAGAAGATGTTTTTATTAAACCTATTCCTTTATATCTTGGTACCTTAACTTGAGTGAAATAAGGAATCTCTCCATGTGATAGAGAAGATTATTTGCATTGTGAAGGTAGCTAGTTATCATGTGGTTGAATAGGTAGACCTTGTTGCATGAAATATTATTAACTCACCTCACCAGTTGGATCTATTTCCATATTTTTTGATTGATCCCATTGATTAGATCATTGACCTTCTTTAGCATAATTTATTTTAGTTGGAACCAAAGCTCTATAACTACTAGTAACATTGGGATTATAAGCAATATATGGTTTTGATTATGTATTCTACCCTTGATCCTACTAATTAGGCTGACAAGGAGGCCTATTATATTGATAAGATTGGTTAGGGGATTGGTAAGGCTTGTAAGGTGAAACTTTTTGCCTTTCCAAATCCACTAACTTGTTATTCTAAGCCTTTAGTGCATTATTTATCTTACCCAATTTGTCCACCTAGTTATCATCTATTTCATTAAGATTAGCTGAAGCTTGTAATGGAGTAATGGTAGGAATATGAGGATGAATATTTGAAAACAAAGGCATGGGTGGTCTAGGAGAGAGTTTTCTTGCTTAAATTAGGTATTTCTTAGCCTTTATGGATACTTCATAGGCTTCTAACAAATTACTTCCTCCCATTGATTATATCATAACCACCACATCTAGATTGGGAGATTTTAAGTAATACAAGAATGAATAGTTAGGGGTGGCTTTGATAATTGTATGGATCCTATTCCAAATTTTCTAAAACCTATAGTTGAAGTCTACCATGAACTCTTGGGGGATTCTCTTGATTATTGTAAGTTGATCCACCAAGGAAATATGATCACTCTTATGTTCAAAATTATTAAACAAGAATTCTCCAAACTCATCTGAGGTGTTAATGGATCTAGGTGTCAAACCTCTATACCATTAGAGTGCCTTATCTTTAAAGGAAGTTGTCAAAAATCTCATAGCCACATTTTCTTGGGTTAAATTATGCACTAAACATAGATTCATTATATCTATAATATGATCAATAGGAGTGATTGGATTTTCTCCTATGAAATAAAGAAGACTCTTTAAGGTAGAATTATGAATGCCATCAAACTAATTGAGGTTCAAGGGGATGACACCATTATAAGGCAATAAATCTTATCTCCAAAGAATAACCATTTGAATTATGGGATTTACAATAGTTTTGTTTGGATCAAAGGATATTTTTGGGCAATATTAGGATAAATAATATGTGTAGGATTTGGATTAGAATGAGTAAATTTATTTTTCTTAACTGTAAGGAAAGATAACTCAACAAATTTAGCCTCTTTGCCTTTTGAGGAAGATCATGTAACCAATATTTCATGAAATATCTAGAAATATACCTCTTTCAGACCTTAAATATTTATAATGTACCCAAATATGTAGATTCATGCTTAAAATAATATGAATAAGAATCCCCTTGGGCATGCCAAAACTATTAAAAACCCATGTTGTACCCTGTTTAAGTAGATTGCTCAGATCTCCTTCAAATTTGGACTAACATTGGATTGGTATATAGGTTGTGGGATACCTATATCTAGAGATTATGAAGCTAGCTCCTTTGATGTATCAAATTTTAATCATTTTCCTAAAATATATTTGATTTTGGGGTGAAAAGAGCTAGAAAGATAACTAAAAGGGAAAGCCTATACTACTGATGGTGATGAACCTATTCTTGAATGATCCTCTATAAACCTTTTTGTTGAGCACACTTGTGGATCAAAAGGGAATAAATTTTAAAAAATAATTTCTTAATACAATCTTAAAAATTATAATTTTATAAGAAGGTTAGATATAATATCTACAACTTGAAGGTAAAGGAATGAAGGTTTGTAAAGACACTGCACACTAACATTCTCCAACATAACTTCTATTTATTAACACTTCATGTGACATGTAGAGGATGAAAAAATAGTAGTAGGTGAAGGAGAGGAACTAAAAAAGGATATTAATATCATGTTTATCTATAAATAAACAATCAATAAACACACTAACAACCATGAAGAAGTTTGTAACAAATTATTTCTCATCAACTCAAGGTGCAATTTATAATTACAATATAGTTTTTAAATACCAGCCTAATGGATCCCAAATATAATCCACAAGGCCTCAATATATAGTAAATGAGGTGATAAAAATAATCATGGCATAAAATAAAAGAAAAGAACATCAATATATCATTACCTCAAGTATCACTTTAGTTACAAACAACTATAAAAAGTCCACAAGAAGTCTCTCCATGATTGATGCTCCTGCATGACCTTATGCATTAAAAATAGGTATTTAAATATGTATTTAACTGATTTATCCTCATATTGAATCATTATATGCCTCTATATTTTCAAATAATTCATGTAAATTTCCACTTAAGGATCAGTTATGCATGTGATTGACAATCAAGCCCAATTATGCATGGAAATGCCACTTAAGATAAGTTATTAATGGAATTGCCTATTGAATATAAGTTATGTGGAATTATCACTATATCAAGGGTTATTTATTCATGTTACTATTGTGCATAAAATAATCTATTAGTTGCCTATGCCACTCTCAACTTTATTTGATTCACCAAGTAGGTTTACTAGGCCAATTAGGCCTAGTAACCTAATTGCTTATACAAAATGCATATTAAATACTACATGAATCCTTTATAACCTATGAATATATATATTTTAAGGCTTAGAATAACCTCTCATATCATGAAATAGGTCCTCTTTGGTAAAAAACACTTGAAAATCTATCAAACTAGGTGACTAGGTCACCTTGTCCTTTACTCCTATAGATTGGATAATTAGAATGAACTCATAGGGGAACTTAAAAGCATGTATTTGATAATATGATGACTTTAGGAGATATAAAAAGTGTCAATATTCAATCTCCAATGGTTAGCACTTTCTTAAATGCCTTTTACCTATCTTTTTACACATTTTCCTCTCAAAATCCTATTTTATGATAGGTCTATAACCATCCATACAAAAAAATGAAATGGAAATGAACCTATCTAAGTGTTTTAGATGTTATAGGTGGTATTTATATGATTTCAATCTATTTTTATGCCTTTTCCTTAAATTATTCTCAATCAGGTCTATAGTAGGGTTTTGGGAGGGTTTAATAGTGCTCAAGACTCTTAATGATGATTCATAAAGTTTGTATGTTTAATGTCTAAACCAATTCCACAAAAAAATAGTATACTAGGCCCTATAACTCTCTCAAAGTTCCCAACCTCCCATGCAAAAGCTTTGTACCATGGTGAGAATGTGAAGCCACCTCTTAGAGAATAAAATAGGCTTTCTAAGCATGTTTGGGGTTTTAAGGCCTAAATTACCAATCATATTTCTTCTCATACATCCTTAAAAAAATTATTATGACATTAATGAATATTTGAAGTGTACTCATGACCTTAATTTATCTTTTATTGTCCCTTCTTGGTGGAATTATTTAATGACACTATCAAAAGAGCACATGTGTATGTAAGGTTTATCAGGATTCTAACCTCATTATGATTTTAAAAGATCTTATAATCTATGTACAACATGAATAACCTCATTTAGGTCCTTTAGAGTCATGGTGTTGGCTTAAATGTGCCATTCACCCTCTATCTCTTTGCACATAACCTCTTGTTTGAATAACTAGACTTATCTAACTATGGAAATGGTTATAAATACCCATATAGAGGATTATTTAAACTCCAATTAGATTATTTAGGTCCCATTATTCCTCTTATAGCTCATTTTATGTGCAAATACCTTACATTTCCTTGCTTATAGGCTTAAAATAGCCTTATTTAGCCTAGTATGTATAGTAAGAATCATGAACATGCCATCCATTAGACTATCATGATGATAAATAGAGTTAATAATACCACTAACACCAATTCATGCCTCAAAAACTTCATTAAAATTCACATTTGGGCATATTTACTCCATCGGGTATGTTTCAGGGTTTTGTAAGGGTTTTAAAGGTCTACATTTCTTATCAATGATTCATAGCATATGGATCCTTAATGGAAAATATATTTCATTATATTTAAATTAAATTAAACCCTTTAAAAACCTTGAATATATTGATCTCCCATGAAAAATATCCATCAAGATGTGTACGTAGTGAATTGGTACTTTGATTAGTTGTCTAGACTGTACAAGAATAAAGAATCTTTAAGAGTAAAAAATGAAAATTATACTACATTATATTCATCCCAAATCATTTTTTAAGATTTTAAATGACACTCCACATCATTATAATTCTCATCATGTGAAAATTAGACCTAGATTAGTTCAAAATGGTGGTAGGGTATCTCACTAGGTTTGAAATCTATTTACCTGTACTAGACCTTAAGGGAATAATTGAATGAAATTATGATTTTTATCCATATAATTAGGTTTTTTAAGACTAAAAATAAAATTTTACTTCCTTAAAAAACCTTACATGGAGTTCAAACCCCATGTCTGATCCATTAGACCTCTAAATAGTCCTCCTATCTCGATTATTGACTGTCAATAGACTGAGGCATGATTGTGAAATAATAGTGGATGCTCCCACTATTTATGTGAACTTAAAAATAATATATAGAATAAAAAACCCTCATAACCATCACTTTTACCAATTTTCATATTTAGATCATGTATCTAGAGGACTAAAAAGTTATTTTTTCCAAAAATAGTTAGTGGGTTACTTGAATTTTCAATAGGTCTATGACTAAGTTTTATATCACTATTGTATTTACATATAATAATTATAATAATTATTTATTAGAATATAAAATATTTATTTAAATCATACATATCATATTTATTCACTTCACAATCCTATAAAACCTATCATGACACTATATCTCTTTATTTCCCTTAATGCAATTGTCTCTACCAATACTAATATAGGTGTTGATTTAAAATTAAGCATTTTCATGAAACCTTGAGAATTATAAAAACTTTGTGAATGTTTATATAATTATTCATGAGATTTTAATTCATCATTTTGGATTTAAAAATTCATTTGTTTCCCTATATACCTCTACACAGTCAAGCTCCCATAATGCCTAAACATGTTCAATGATAGAGCCTCATATAGACAGTCAAGGAGTTCCTAATGGTGATCCCTTAATTATAATTCCAAGAGATATCACTAAATCATTTGTATCCAACTTTTTATCGAAAATATTGTCCTCATTCATCATTCTAAGGTTGAATGGGTCTACTCATGAGTGAATTAGGCCTTCTTGGTTTGAACAATGTATAGAGTTAGTCTTCATTTGTATACATTCAAGGTATTTTTTTCCCCTTTAGACAAGATTCCTATATATTATCCTTTTTATTATTTGTATATTTTTTACCTTATCATAATGACTAAAACCATATGTCCTCAACAAACACACTATTGAAGATAACCTTCTTACTAGGTGGCTGTAGGTGTTAGAGACCACCTTAATTATACTCTCTATGATTTAGGATTTCATATCACACATACTTTAATTTTATAATTATATTTTTTGTTGAATAAATTAAAAATTAGGCTCAAGGGTCTCTCAAACAACCTTTCCATTCACCTTTAGGTTTGAAACTGTGTTTGCTCCT
The DNA here is from genome assembly GCA_037957365.1 of Torreya grandis. NCBI lineage: Eukaryota > Viridiplantae > Streptophyta > Pinopsida > Cupressales > Taxaceae > Torreya > Torreya grandis. Next base: position 962,197 of record JARHVA010004112.1, read on the forward strand.
CAAACAGGCTTGTAGATGCTAGTGGGGCATTGATTATGTGTCATTTTCCATGACTAACTGTACATAGTGTTTTCTTTGTTCACTATGTGGAAATTTTATATTTTACTTTTATCACAACCCAAAAATCCATATTTTATATCTTTCTCAAAACCAAAATACAAAACTTTATTGGAAAAGGTAGCTTGATTGTGTTTTAGTGTGATTGTAGTATATGGTGATGATCACTATGTTTTATATGGACTGAGATAGATTTAGACATAGAAAATGTCAAGGATATAGATTATGAACCTCCTTTATGAAATTATCTCCATAATATCCATAAACTCATTTGAATATTTTCACCTTGAAAGTCTCTATTCATTTATTTTCCCACTTCTTAGCTTATGAATTATGTCCATGTAGATATGACTGTAGGCATCTCTCACTTATTTTTTGACTGTAGATCAAAATAATGATCTAATTGAGACAATATTATAATAATAATAGTTCCAATTATGGGTTTTAAATTATATATTCACTTCAACATCTCCATTAAGGTCAAAAGGTTCCTTTTGTATCGCACTTAATTCATCTCCTTTAAGATGGTTGTAGGTGATCATAAGACACCTTTATATGGAATGTTGGAAAGAGAAATTAAGAAAAAAATATTGTTGAATAACCTATTATACAATAAAATAAACTAGGATATATATTTCAACCTTATTTCATTTTGATATCCATACTTTATAGTCTCCTCAAAAGACCACTTTCATGAAGCACATCTTGATTGAGTTTGCCTTGGGTGTAGGCGGAGAATTTTACCTATTTAGTAGTATATAGGGTAGCATAATTATATCCTCATGACCATAAATGTTATATCATTCTTGACTCCTCAAAATAATGGATCAATGAGGTATAAGTGGATGCATAGGTAGTGATATGTGTACGAATGATGGGAATATATGAAGCTGAGAAAATAGTGGAAAGATAAGATTATACAATGGTGAAAAATCAATGACAAGGATGTGAAAGTGAAATGAATCATGGAGTGAGAAAGGAAAATATCTATAATGTCAATACCCTTCCGATATATCAAATATGATCCAATTGTAAAAACCCTTCCTATATAACATCACCCTAATTGGACAATAACACCAATAATGCTAGTGTCTTCCTTTTTGTGCTACTGTCCTTTGTGCAGAACTATACAAAGATTATAAATGCACATATTTTGGACTATATCAAAACTATTCTTATGTGCACATATTTTGATTCCCTATTTATGACCTGATTTGATTGATTTTGCATGTAAACCCTAGATTTACATGTTGTTAGGGCATCTGCTTGGCACAAGTAGTAAAGTATGATATTAGTGGGGTAGGTTGGACATCTTTAACATATTATTATGATGAGATTTGCCTACATACCAATACTTTGAGGAGGTACCAATATTGATATAGTTCTCTCCACATAAGTGCTAGTACAAGTGAAAGTGAATCTAGTATGAATACTAGGTTGAGTGATGTTAAAGACTATAAATCTATGTATTCTAAGCTTGGGCTAGTTTTAGATGTTGTATGTAGAATTAGTGTAAAATAGGTATTAATAACCTTGATTGTGAATAAATTATTCTAATTTAATTTAAGTTATTGCATCTAATTTCCATCTAGTGAATAAAGGGATAAGTCATGTATATATATTATTCTTGTGCTTGTGTACATCTTAAAAGAGGTATAGGTTACCCTAGGTGGTTATTGATAGAAAAAATATCTATTTGTGACAAAAGTTAGGAAAATTAAAATAAATCTAAAACTAGGAAACTATAACCATTGGTATTATTGTCCAAATTATGGTGCTAATGTCTAGGTGGCAGAACATGAGGCACTAGGTGCTAGAATGCTAAAGTGAGGGTTTGAGACTACTTTAGGGATGTGTGTGATCCACATAAAGTTTGGATATGTGTCTAAATATGTCCTAAGATATGTCTATGGTTAATTTTTGAATATTTTATCTCAATTAATACTCTTAACACTCAAATGACATTTCTCTATGACTACAAATGCATATATAACATCTAGGAATTATTTTTTAGTGGTGGTATTATTTTTTAGTGGGTGTAAGATTATTATTGACATAGTATGTAACATAAATTTTTCATTCCTCATATTTTTATCCTAGGAATACCCCCATATCATTAATAAAGGCATCAATATGAATGTGAAATGGCTGCTCCTAGTTAAGCCATCTTAGGATTGGAGCAAAAATTAGTTTTTCCTTTATTTATTCAAAGGCTTGTTGACATTTATAAGTCCATAAGAACCCAATATATTTGGTAATAATGGATAACATAAGTGTACTATTTTTCTTAAGTATTCTATAAAATGTCTATAATACTCTACATGTCAAAAAAAACTTTTGATATTAGTATGATATTTAGGAACATGTAGATCATAAATGAATTTAATATTTTTAGGGTCTACTTGTATCCCCTGGGCTAAGATTTAAGTCCTATAAAATTCATTGGTTAAACATTATTAAATATTTTTCATGACTCAAATATATTTTATGATACTCAAATATAGTTAATACTTTATATAGGATGCTTAGAGTTTCATCAAAAGAACCATCATGAAAAATGAAGTCATCTATATACACTTCTACACACTCATTAGTTAGATCATTAAAAATGGCCAAGACTTACTTTTTAAATGTGGTAAGTGCATTACATTAGACAAAAGGTAATAGTTTATTGGTAAAATTTCACCAAGGACATGTAAATATTGTCTTATCCTGGTCTTGTGGGGATACTCTTATCTAATTGTAAGCACTAAACCCATTTAAGATGGAGAAATACTTATTCCCAATGAGATTATCTAACACCTAGTCTATGGAAAGTAGGGGAAAGTGATATCTCATGGTGGTTTTATTAATTTATTTCTAGTCTATACACATTCCCCTCTTACCATTATTCCTGGGTACTATTACAAGTGGTCAGACCCACTAACTATTTTATATGGGTTAAATGAATCCCACTTGGAATAGCTTTTCTATATATATTTTAACTATGTCTCTTAATGTTGGGTTGATTCTTATTTTATGCTATCTAATTGGTCTAGTGTTTTTAGTATATATATTATGAGTGCACACACTTGGGTGGATGCCTTTCATGTCACTATAATCCCATGCAAAGGATTTTTTATGGTTCTTTAAGATATCAAAAAAATATTTTCTTATTCATCATCCAAATAGATGTTTATGTTTAACATTTTTATACTTTGGAAACTTGTTTGTTTAGTTTATGTGTAGATGGAGTTGACCTTATAAATTCACTCATCAAAGAGTTTCAAGGGTAGGGATGTGGTTGCATCATATGGAAAGTGGTGATATCTTTAAATAAATTCTCCCCTTATAAAATTAAATTTTTTAATGGATAATGAAAATTTGTTAAAATTGTATCTTGGATGTTTTGTGCCAACTTAAAAAAATCTACTAAATGGATGTATAATCATGTGTCATTAGGAGTAGATGAGCTAGTTGTTTATCCTGAAGAGAGGGTCATATCATAATCCAAAACTACTCGGGAAGACTTTGGAGATGGATTATCATAAGTTATATGGGACATAAATTAATAATATATAAATTCATTGCCTAATATAACTTATCACACAACACTTGCATGGTCATAAGCCCTATGATAGTAATTTGGATATATATAATTAAGGACACAGACATAAAATTATCTAATAATCATCTTGCATTGATCATAATAGTTAGAACCTATGTCCCATTAAGAAAGGATAAGATTAAAATAAGGATGTGTGAATAGGGGAGAAAATATGCTAATGAGTGAAAATTCAAAACAATGCTTATGTAAAAGAAATGTGTATAAAAATAAAACAAACTAGAAACATGTCTATGATGACAAATATGCTATGGAATTGAATTTTGATTTATGTTTTTTAGGAAGGCTTGGTTGATTACTAAGGTCTTACATTACAACTCACAAACTAAGAATCTAAGAGGTATTGTAAATGAAATGTTATGAATCAAATCTAAAGGAAATAGATTAAAAAAAATTAGAATATAAATAAGAGATATGTGATCATCTAAAATAGATATCCATAAAGGGGATATTGGAGATGATATGATGGAGAAAATATATTTCAAAATGCGATAAGGGTGATTAGAAATCCTTAGCAGAGATAAGATACTCTTATGAAGTGGCAAAGGATGGAACATTTTTGACATTAAAGACTTAGAGAAACCCAACAAAAAAAACTAATCTTAGGATAACAAGTGAAGTATTTAGATCATCCCATGAAGTTGAGATACATGAAAAATAAAAAAAGACTCTACCTTCTGATAATGTGTTTCCCACTCCTCAGGATCCCCAAAGAGCCACCAACTTAATATGAATATTGGGTACTCATGTGATAAAGTAGGTGGCACCATAATGTATAGTAAATAAGTCATCAACTCTATCTTGAGGCTAATTATGGATTTTAAGCTTTGACTATAATATGAGATATGCTAAAAAGATCACATATTTTAGTGTGATATGAATTTAAAAATATTTTACCTTTTATCATTTCCTTTTATTATTATATGGATTTTAATAATTATATTATTTTTATTTTCCTCTTCCATATGGATTCAAAAAAATCAAACATGGGTGTTAAATTTCACTAACAAAATAGAGCATATACCTAGTTACTAAAGAAGAGAACCTAAATACCAATACATATAGAGAATCCCATATTTTTACTTTAAAAAAGAATTAAATACCAAAACCAAAAAAAGTGTGCCTAAAGTGAAAGGAAAGGGAAATATGGGTATTAAAAAATATCCCTTCATGTGAAAAAGTTTATACAATGAGAATATGTTAATAGCTTACCACAAAAGTCAAGAGTTTTGCTTAGAAGTAACTAAGAAAAAGGGGATATGAAATTACATGTAAATGTAAGTCAAATCATGAAAAAAGAAACCTAAATAAGGGAAACCATATGAAATATCATAATCATGTGATTAGAGAAGTAAAATTAACCCAAAAAGGGTCTAGCATAAAAAGATAAATCATCATATAAAAAGAGGGGGAATGCAAAAAGAGACCAAAGAATCATAAGGAAACTAGGGATAATTGTAAAGTTCTATAAATTTAAATATATAAAAGTAAAAACTTGAATTTTATTCCAAATATCCATGAGTTGAATGTATGCCCATTGTAAATTATCCAAAAAGAGCGGGAAGCTAAAATATACCAAAGAGTTTGGCAATAATGACTGACTATAAGATAAATAAATTCTATAGGATAAAAATTAAAAGTGACACCAAAGATCCATAATAGAAAATAAGGATGAATATAAATCATAAAAAAATAAGGGAAGATAAAAGATACTAAATAATCACTAAGAAACTAACACTGAATGAAAAAAAAGAGAATGCCATTTTTAAGTAAATAATTTTCTAAAAAATAGAGTGTTGATAATACATATCATTGTATAAGAAAGATATAGAGAACGATCATCACAATTAATAAAAATAATAAAATGAGATTGAATCATATGATAACTTTGAATTAAATGAAATATTAAAATGACTACTCACAAATTTTGTGAAATATCTCTATACACATCATCAATAACATTTGTCAAGTCTTGGTATAATTGATATCTAATTTGAACTATAGTATTTTATACATTTTATAAGAGTCATGAAAATACCTCCTTGTAGATGATTTCATAAGAAAGAGTAAGTGCACTATAAAAATTAGGATGTGAATTATCTTGATAAGAATAAAATATGATAGGAAGATGATATGACACTTAGGAAGGAATGGGACATACATCCTCTAGTGTAATAAGTTATTCTATCTATAGGGGAAGTTTATCCTCCATCCTAGATGGGACATGGGAAAATGTTGATGAAATTTATGTGCATGAATCATAAAATATCTTAAATTCCAATGAATAGCTCTAAAAATATCCATATAATGTGTAAAAACTTGTGTGAAAGACAATACACTCATCATTTTTTTAGGATATAAGCAGGTGTAATATTTCAAGGTAGCATATTTTGTTGTATAATAAAGTGAACGACCTTGAGATAAATTACATACAAATAGTATCAAAGATATCAAAACTTATTTGAATGATGCATATTAGTCTCATGAAAATAAAAATATTTCATAAGAGTATAATATCAAAACTATCAACTATCTATGTGGGAGTTATGATTTTTATCTTATCTTATGCTATAAATCTATTATAGGATCTATAATATTGATCTAAAATGATAAAGACATTGAGAAACTCATAAAATAACTCATCCTATGGGGTTGGTGGGTGTGGTTCTATAGACAACCTATGAGGAGGGACATAACATGATTTAATAGAAAGGAAATCATCTAGGCCATCAATGACATCAAATAGATTATAATGTGGAGTAGAGGAAAATAATTATATATTAGATCAATAATACAAAATATTAAAATTAATATGAATTGGTCATATGAGCATCACTAATATATCTAGAGGAACATAACATTAAGGATCAAAATATGTAGTGAAATTATAATTCCCAAAGGTTTATCATCAATCATGATTTTAAGAGGCTTATAAATGACTAGAACTACAAATAATATAAATGAACTCCATCTTAGATCTACTAACAAAAAATGAAGAAGAAATGGTTTTAGGGAAATCCTATGGAATAAGAACACTATTAAAATAATATCGACTAAGTAAATTCTAGATGAAAATGAATATTGACCATATGATCACTAAATGGATGAATGGTCACTTAACATTTATACATCCTTGGCTTGGACATAACCAAATTTGTAAGGGTAATCTAAGGCATAAACATCATCATAATCATGAATGCTGATATAAACATGAAGGTATTAAAATAATATTTCACTAGAATATCTATCATAAGAAATATTTTTAGAGATAACCATAGAGTGAAAAAACTCATCAATTGGCTTCTTTCAAGAACAATATTACAAAGCATAAATTGAGTTTTAATGTTAGGATGGAGCTTTTATGTTTTGATTTTAAATATAATATCATTAGTCTCATCATCATTAGAATCATTGAGGGTTCCCACAAGCTTGTATGATGACTATAATCTCTATTTGAATTTATGGGATAGTTAAAACATTAGTACTCATGAAATGGTATGCTAGATAAGGGTTCAAAAATAGGGATTTTATAGACATTGTGTTCTTGGAAAATTTAAAACCTATATATTTTGGTATCACATTATATATTATAGATAATATAAACACTAAAATATGATATTACACACTTGACAATGTCAATATTGACTTATATTTATTGTATATGACTTGTACATCTCCAAACTGATATTATTCATCATTATATCACATCCACGTGATTTATATGATTATGACTCTCCCATTTTACTATTAGTCACCTATAAAAATCTCTTACTCTATGACAAACTAGATAAATATCATAATTATACATCTATATTTTATTTTATTTGTATTATTTTCTCCTGGATACTAACATCAAGCTTAGAAAGTTTTATACATGAAATTTTCCTAAGGGTGATGTTTTTGTCTCTCACCCAAAAAATAATATTTTTCAAAAATAATCAATTCCTATGGGTCAGCCCATTCACCTAGTGTGTTAGTGTCATGAAAAATTACCAAAACAGACTCATATAAATACAAATAAAGGTCAAGATTATTTATGCATATAAAACTCATATGGAAATCATCTATCAATCATATATAAACTATTTCATATTGATTGAAAATTACCTATTCTTCCAAAAGTACAAATTAGTCACTAGGAATAATCATCACCTAAGTATGAAGCATACTAATCCAAGTCAAGTGTAAACATTATCAAGCATAAAAATATATATCACTAGATGTATTCATATAGAAAATGAGTATAATTTCACATTCACATGAAGGGAAAGAACTATATGTGGCTTGAATGACCTATTTGGAGTATTAGATATATAAGCATTAGTCATTTACCAACGTGGGTGATTTAAATTAGCTCAAATCATTACAATTTCAAAAAAATTATAAGTTTAATCCCTTCATAAATAGACCTAAGGTTTAAGGAGAAGGAGACTACTTTCTATAGTTATGCACACTATTAAGCACCAAGATAAAACACACAAAGCATTTTCAATCAGGTATAATAGATTATATTGTCATATATCCTTATAAAACCCAAGAAAGTAATGCTAGCTGACATGTAGGTTCATTGACATTATTTCCTAACTTGTTTTAGTGACTCTACATATGCAAACAATTAGTTTTAGATCTAAATCACTCATAGGCCTGCTTCTAGACCCTTTCCATTGTTTCAAGTTAGTCATAGTTAGTCTTTTAACTAGTAAAACTAAGTATATTGATCTCTTCATTGTTTTATATATTTAGAACATGCCACTTTTTAAACTAGTTACAATCCTTTACATTCATATTTATGATTAATTTCATATTTTATAATCCAAATTACTTTCAATTTTATATCTTAGTTAGGGTTGTATAATCCAAATTGGGGTAAAACACACTAGTAAACCCACATATTTATTGAGCATTTTCAGTCCTTAAGTTTCCCTTGTGTTTCAACCTTCTATCTAGGGTTTCATTATTTTATCTTAGAGTTTTATATTTGATTCATAATTTTACCTTATCCTCTATGTAAATAATAAGTTTTTCTATTTTTCCCTAAGGATTCACACTCAGTTTATTATCATACCTTCCTGTCCTAAGCTTGTGGCTTGTCCTCTTACTTTTTAACTCATATATAATCCATATCTACTCCATTTTAAAAATGCTCAAGTGTTTTTTATTCATATTTAGTGAATAAAAATATATTTTTTTTACCAAAATTCTATATTCATTTTTTGGAATTTAAAATCTACTATGTTTAATAAATTAAATATAGAAGGAAAACATTGTAGCTATTTTCAAATTAATTTCCAATTTTTGTTTATTTATTGTTTTTTATCAAAAACCTATTTTTCATTCCAAAAATTCTCTATGGTTTTCTTTGGGTGGTTGATTATTTTGACCCTTATCAAGTCACCCTTTTTACCCTCTTTGAACTTTTAGGATTCTATTCATTTTTAGTGTTCCATATTTTCCTAGGTTCATATATGAGTTTATCCAATCCATTTTTCAACCTCAATATCATGATATATACCACCCATATATTATGAATGTCTATATTAAAAATATCCCAAGAAGTAGGGTGTATCCTCCTAATGAACATTATATGCACATTGAATCTTTTGAACATATGAATATCAATGTATCTATGAGGCTAATTTGGATTAGATATTTGGTATGAGGTATATATATATATATATATATATATATATATATATATATATATATATATATATGATTTAAAATAAAATTACATCACTTGAGGATAAGATTACACATACCCACAATCCCAATAATCATGGTATAAATTGCACCTTTGCTTCTCCATTATAGAACTTTGTGTCTCAAAGGATTTCATCTCAATATGGGTTATGAAACAAGATACATTTGTGAAAAATGGGTCAATAATTTTAGGAGAAAATACTACAAAAATGTGGCCTTCTAGGTTCCATTTAAGGTGATAAAAGTACTATTGTACTTATATTAGACTTATGGGGCGTCATACAAAATAATGTCAAAATTTGAAACAAATCATGTAGAAATTATTTGATATTGGTGATTTTGCATTAGAGACATCCATTTAAGCACCACCAGATGAAAATACACCCTCCATAATCAAGTTATCTACTATAGTTCATTGGGAATATTCTACGATAAAAACTAATCAAGAAAAAATACAAAAATAACAAATGGAATAATAAAATACAAAAGGAATAATTGTAACAATAAAAATTAGGAATATCAATTGGATCGATAAAATTTACGTAAGGAACAATTGAAAAAGGAAAAAAGAATAATTATAAAATGAAATTTTGTAAAAATAATCTCATGATAAACAATAAAATTTACTTATTAAAAAGGAAACCAAGAAATCAGAATTTACTAAGAAAAAAGATCAAAAGTAATATGTGCCTACCAGTATTAATGTCATAATAATGATATCCAAAGGGGAAACGACATAGCATTCCTCATATCTAGAACCTTTGATTCAAGATATTTATAAAAGGGTCATATTTAAATTAATAAAAACCTAAAAAATTAGGTATCTCCAAAGATGATGACTATATGGATGATTATGATAATGATAATCCAAAATATTGGTGCAATACTGATGAGTAAGATAAAGATGAAATCAATCAAATTAATGTTATTATAAATGATGATAAGTAGAAGATTTAGTAGATGATGGACATGAGTGGTGGTATACATATACTCTCTCATGATAATTCATTATTCCATAATTCACTATAGAACTCACATGTGATCCCTCCCTTAATGAGATCATATGTTAGCTTAAAACATATCTTATTGTACATAGATTCTTGATGTTGTTATTATTAATTATTTTACCTATTATGCCATTTCACATACATGTGTACATGTATTTAATTGATCATTATCATAAATCTATACTTTATTTTCAATTTTCCCTTGACTCTTTATTGTTTTACTTATCTACACATATGTGACACCTATCTTATAATGATTCTAGTGCACATAATTTGCAAACTTTAACTTATTCACTCCTACATATTGATTATTCATACATATTATGGATTCCATTGAGATTTCATGATTAATTAAATTAATGGATAAAAATTTAATGAGAATATACAAATACTCCACCTCACCCCCCTCCACCATTAACATAATATTTTGAGTTGTGGTAGGGAGAATCACATATGTAGTGAGGGCTTATTGCTTACCTTCCACTTTTCCATGTTCATGAACTTGGTGCACATTACACCTTGACACATGTGTATTTTTTATACTCATAATTTATTTTAATTTATAATTCATTTCCAATTTGATTTAATACACTAATATATTAAAAAACTTAAATAAATCAAATTATTCTAAGTTTTTTTAAAAAAATTAAAAAATAAGACCTAAGCATGACATGATGGCTAGATTACACTATTTATATATGTTATTTATCACATGTTTTTTATATGAGATATTATTTTTCATAGACATACATCTCATGATATGTGAGGGTGATGTATGGAATACATATCATACATGGACACATAGATTCTAGAATCTCTTATACCCAATGGCCATGCCAATGCTGAGGGTATCTTATTCTACAAGTCACATCATCACATGTTATATATATTTTTATGAAAAATTACCATTTAAAAATACATATATTTCTTACACATGTATTATTATTTACTCATATATTATATAGTGATACATGGGTATGGTACTTTACTATGATGTGACATTGATATACATAGATAGGGTAGACTAGTTTTCAATTTTTTTAATTCTTCATTGATGTTGTTACTCTTGCCTAATAGGCTAGTTATTCATCATTTATTATGTGAGGGCCTTGGATATTTTTATGGAAAATTACCATTTTAAAATACATATATTTATTACACATTTCTTGTTATTTACTCATATATTACATAGTGCTACATGGGTATGCTACTTTACTATGATGTGACATTGATATACATAGATAGTGTAGACTAGTTTTCAATTTTTTTATTCTTCATTTATGTTGTTACTCTTGCCTAATAGGATAGTTATTCATCATTTATTGTGTGAGTACCTTGGCCTTATTTTTTGTGACATATTTATGTCCCTTGAGTATGATCCTTTTGATTTTTTGAAAATGCATTTATGTCCATTATTTTTAGCCCTTGGCCTTGTTTATTGTGACATATTTATGTCCCTTATTTATGGTCCTTATAATTATGTGTGAAAATGTGTACTTATGAGTGGATTATTCTAAGATATTATGTTGATATTTTTTCACTTTTTGAAAATTCTAAGTTTGTCAGTGGTTTGATTCATATCATGCATGTCCCCATTTGTATTTTTTGACATGATTTATATCATGCACATCCTTATTGTGTAGTCTTAAATAAGTTATTATATCAATGATGGATAATACTAAATGATTAATTGATACATATATCTTGGCATGATTAATTGATACATGATTTTATTACATAAACATTTCTATGATGACATAATATCCACATGTTGACATGTCATACATGATTACATATTTATACATGACATGATATATTTAACTCTCTATTTTGAAATAGTGACTTATAGGATGTTGTTTAACCCTACATTGGGATAAGAGGCTATCCTACCTTGGTGATATAAAGTTAATATTATACAAATTACAATGTACAAGGGTGATAATTAGATCTAAAATAGGATAATTAAATGCTAAACTAATATATAAACATACACTAAATTTATTATATTTGAGTATAGGATAAATATAGAAAGTAAAACTAAGCTATGTATAGAAATAAAAAATAAGTAATATAATTATTTGTTTCTGATTATCACATAATATTGGCTATGAGATAGGTGAAAATTAAGCTAGAAAGATATTCTAGATTAGTCATTAGATTCTAGATCTGGTACTTCTAGAGCTCTAAACACTAACATTAGTCTAGGATGATTGCATCAATGCTACTATCTATATTTGATGCAACTATATTGTATAAAATAATTATGGAAATGATGTGACCCCTTATATTATTCTAGGTTTATATTTGACTTTGATCTAGTGCATTCAAATTAGAGTCACGAAATGTCACTCCTCATGAATTTGTAAATCCTAGTTCTTCATCTTCATTATGACCTTGGAAAAAAATAGGTTAGTGGACACATGATGTCAATATAACACTAAATAATTATTTATAAATGGGTACTACCTACATATATAATACTATGAAGAGGGCCTCAAACTAATGTAATTCCCCCTATGTGTTTTTTTTGTGTGAATAATAGAATATGTGCAAAACAAGTATAAAAGTTACCTAATTTGTAACCTGTAAAATCAGGATTTTGGGCTACTCCTTTATTATTCAAACCTATATATGTTTTTTACCTATGAAAATTATCAAAATATGGAATCTTTATTTAATTTTAATGCTATTGGTAATAATACTTTGTATTATTCCCATGTTTCTAGTTTTTATAGTTGAGGAATGAATGACGGTTGATATTTTATTTATATCAATCCTTTTGGATAATTAACTTGAATAAAATAAATTAGGACAACCATTAGTATATGTTTCATTTGTAAAATATATGACTTTAAGGTAATGGACACTTGCATCAGGTTAGGACATAAAGGTCGATACTAATGTCTATCTGGGATGTTAGTGTTCAAGGAAAAGGAAATTAGGTATAAGTTTAAAACTTATAGATATAGAAGATAAGTACTTTTTAATAATTATGGAAAATATATAAGGCCTAGGTCATCAACATAAGATTGGTCAGGGAATACAACTTGAATTTTTATGGATATTAACAAACAAATTAGTGGATGAAGCAATAATGGGCATGAGAAAAAAATTAATTTTTTCTTTATAACATGAGAAGGGAGATGGGGAGGGGGAGGAGTCCAAAGTGAATGGATATAGGGATGATGAAAATGATGATGACAAGATACAAAAAAAATGCATCTTATAAGGATGACCCTACATATCTGATAAAGAGGGACCCAAATTAGATTTAGGTAAGGCTTATTGGAGATCTTAAATTAAAGGGGTGTAGGATAATAAGGAAATATAGCCTAACAAATAGATTGAGACCATTAAGGATAGTAAGAGTTTTCATATTAAAGTCTATGATTCACTTATTAATTGATCCACTTCTAGAATGGAATAGGCACTAGTGAGAAAATTTAAGGGGAACAGACCCAACATTGATATTTGTAGAGCATGGGCCATGGATAAATGGAAACCCAAAGGATATTTATAAATCCTTGCAATGGTGAATGGATTTTTTATTATGATACTTAACAAACTTGATGATTGTACTCATAATTTAGTAAGAGGTCTCTATTTCTTTGAAAGATCAAGAATATTTATAAATAAATGGCCCCCAAATTTTGATTTTAAAATAGAAAACATCAATCTAAGGTCTATTTGGGTGCATCTTCCTAGTCTCCAAATTAAACTTTGGGAATAATACCTCTTAATTAACATAACTAAGACATTTGGATATTTTATCTCCTTTGATTTAGCAATAAAATCCATATCTAAACTTGTGCATGTTTGTTTCTATGTAAACACCTTTGTTAATCAAGAAATCCCTTCATCAGTGTTTTTTCATACCCCTTTTGGGGTCCTGTAACCATAAAATAGATTTTGAAAATTTATTTATTCTTTGTGAAAAATATCATAAATTGGGACATCCATCAAATGTTTTCCCCATAGTTCTTCAACATAAATCTGCTCAACTCAAACCTTCTTGGCATAGAAAAGGATGTGTGCCATTCAAATAAGAATAAAATAATCTAAATCCATAATTTACTATAGTACATTAGAATAATAAAGGTAAAGAAACACTTTTAAAAGAATAAATTTATTTAAAATAGATGGTTTAGGAAGAAGGTAAACAATCCAAAGTAGAAAATGAAAAGTATATAGAGGTAGTCAATGCAAAAGAATCAAATCACTTGCATAGCTGAAATATTAATCAGATGTTGATCACTCAAGAGGTAGATTCAATAATCTCAAATATAGAAGATAGGGTGGAGGTATTTTCAGCTCAATATTTGTAATAATACACAAAGAAATTTACTATCCTATGTAGATACAAGAGGACTAGGAAACTTTTCAGAATGACAATGAATCAAGCAAGAAAATTTTAGGGGAAAAATAAAGATTAGAAGTTATAAATCAATTGGTAGTTTCTTCCCCAAAATATTCCCAAAAGGGGGAGGTAGATTCACAAGAGATACCTTCAACCCCCAAACACAACATTAAAACCAAGTTCTCTTCATCTATCACTACCAAAAGAGGGAACAAAGGTCTTGCATTCCATATGCCTCCTAAAGTTGGGAAATCAACCAAAAGATAAGTTTTTAAGAAGATCACAAAGGTGAAAATTGTACATGAAATTCAATCCACTCTTCCATTAAAGGGAGATAACCCTTAAACTTTTAGTTAATTATGCTAATTTATTCTTGAAATATTAGAGGAATGTATAGTTCCTCTAAATAAAAGTGTTTATATATTTTATAAAAATTCACAAACTTTCTCTTTTGGAAATTCAATAATCTAAAATTGATATAGCATTCTTTGAGAATCATAAAAATGCATATTGAAAGGATGCTAGAGCTAATTGATCTAGTTCAACAGATGTATCAGGGGATCTTATTACATTTTAGGACAATAATATATGGTTGAGGAAACTTTTTCAAATAATCTAATCACTTAGTGGTTCTTTTCATAAATATAGTAGATAGTAGGCAATGAATGTTTTCTAACATTTATGCACCTAACTCATTTATTTCTCATAAAAAAGCATATGATGATTTAAGATACATTATAAATGCTTGCAAAATTTATTAATAGATTATGGCTGGAGATTTTAACTCTCCCCTATATCTAGGGGATACAAAAGGAGGAAATCAACTTATCTTAGAAAATATGGAGGATTATTCTTCTCTCATTATAGATATTAGATTTATGTGGAATTACAAGGTTCAAAATACACTTGGAGTAATATGAGGTTGGGATAAAATATAATCCAATGCAGGCTAGATGGAATTTTTATTTCTATGGATTGGTTGACTCAGAAGGATTTCATGTTAACATATCTACCTCATGTAGGCTTAGATCATAACCCCTTGTAATTGAATATTGTGGAAAAATCTAGTAAATAAAATAGATATCCACTTAAAATGGAGCATATGTGGTTCACCTATCTTGAGATTCATGAGAGAGTAATGCAATGGTTGTCTCTTAGTGTGAATGGCATGATCATGTATTGGTTGGCTGGAAAAATGAAGAATGTTAAGATAAAAATCAAACTATGGAATAAATAAGTATTTGTAAATGTTCTTATTTAGAAAAATCTCTAAAATATGTAATTTATATACTTGAGTCTGAAATAGAAATTAATGGTTATGATATATCCACTCAAAATAAGGAAAAATAGTTACTTGTTGAGTATTACACAATTGTTGTGAGAAAAGAGAGTCTATGGAGATAAAAATCAAGAAATATTTGGCTCCAAGAGGGGGATATGAACACTCATTTTTTTCATATATCTACTTTAAATATAGGTCTCATAAATTAATCAAGGAAATAATAGATACAGAAGGACAAATCACTTTTGATAAATATCTCATTAATTAGGAGAGTGCAAGTTTCCTCAAAAAAGTCTTTAAGAATGACTTCAAAAGAAACATCAGATTTGAATAAGAATTTATATATGTTAATCTAGATTTGGTAACTCAGGAAGATAGTTTAGCTCTTATTACAACAAAATATAATGAAGACCTTAAATTTTTTATTTTAAAAATGAATTCGGATAAAGCTCCAGGTCTAAATATATTTTTAATAGACTTCTTTCAGAAGTTCTTGGATATCATTGGAGATGATGTGGTAGATGTGGTTAATAGTTTTTTTAATTCTTCTTAGATGTTAAAAGAAATTAATTACACCTTCATTGTTTTGATTCCTCATAAGGAAGGAAATTTTAATCTTTATGACTTCCACCCAATTAGTTTATGTAATTTCACTTACAAGATATGGAAGCTATTATTGAGGCTTATCAAGGAGGTTTTGTCCCTAATAGACAAATCCAAGATAAGATAATTGTTGTTCATGAATTTGTACACTCTATGGATAAAGGCAAAAGTGCTAGAATGATGATAAAATTAGATATGGATAAGGCTTATGATAGATTAGATTTTATATTTATAGATAGAGTCATGAGATAATTTTATTTTCAAGATAATTTTAGGAAAATCATAAGGTATTGTATCTCTACTTGCATGTTTTTAATTATTGTAAATGGTGTGGTATATTTTTTTTTAAAAAGTAGTAAAGGAATGAGATAAAGGGATCCATTATCCCCTTTCCTTTTCATCATTATGGTTGAATCTCTAAGTATATTTATTTCAAATGATGTGAAAATTGGAGAGATAAAAGGTTTTAAACCAGTAAGGAATGTGGATCTAGTATCCCATCAATAATTTGTTTATGATACCATTCTTATGGTAGAGGATTCCATTAAAGAGTTTTAAAGCAAATTCTGATCATGTATGAACAAGATTTAAATCAAAAAGTAAATTTTGATAAAATTTCAATTTTATTTTTCAATACACCTTTGGGAAGGTAAATTAGAATTGCTCAAATCTTGGGTTGCCAAATTAGACAAACTCCTTCCTAGTTGGTTATACCTCTCTTTAGCATCATTATCCCTCTTAAATCTTGGATTCTTTTATTGGAAATATTATAAATAAATTTGATTGGATGAAAAGGGAAACTTTTAACTTAGGTGAGCAAACTATTGCTTATCAAAAGTGTTTTACAGAGTCTTTTGGACTATCTTCTTTCTCTTTTTAGCCTTCCTAAGATCATAAAATAAAATATTAATAAAATCTAAGGGAAATTTTTATGGATAGTTAGGAAGAGAAAAAAAATCCATTTGGTGGTTTGGGAAAAATTTTACATTGATAAAGCAAAGGAGGTTTAGGAATTTGAAGATTAAATTGGATGAACAAAGCTCTTCTCTCCAAATTTATTTGGAGATTTTTCAAATCAATAGTACTTGGGATACTAATTTAAGATTCAAATACATGGATGATAGAATCTTATGTGTATTTTTTAAGATGAATAATTTGTTCAAGAGTTCCACTTCTAAAATTTTTTAAATTCTAATAAAGACGTTATCTCTTCAAGTTTTAAATGGCAACTGGGAAATGGTACTCATGTTAATTTCTAAAAATATTATTGGATTTTAGAACAAACTCTAAATTAAATAAAACCATGGTAGGGCATTCAAAATAAAATTCAAAACAAATATGGTAGTAAGGTATAAGATTATTGGTATATTACAAAAGTTACAAGAAGCTGGAAAAGGTTGAGTGTTGATAATTTAGATCAAAAAGATAATACTATTGTTTCTATCATGAATAATTTGTTGAGAACACATCATCTACTAGAAACCATAAATGAAGATAGTTGGTTTGGAAAGAGTCTATTAATGGAAAATATCAAGTTAAATCTAAATATTTCTTGGTGGTTAATCTTTAATAAATGTTGTTAACTGGGATAGATTATGGCACAAGTACCTAATACCTAAAATTAACTCTTTTTTGTGGGTGGATGTTTAGAATAAAGTGTTATCTATGGATAATTTAAGAAAAATATGTTTAATATTGATTAATAGTTTCCTTATGTGTGAAAATGATAATGAAATAGTTTTTCATCTACTAGTTGATTTTCCATTTGCTAATGAGGTTTAGAGATTCTTAACAAATTCAATGTCCTTTAGGTATTTTCTAGTTTTGTGGTTGACTTTTGGCTATCTCAGGAGTTTCCTTTTTAAAATGATCTTCTAAATAAAATTTAGAATCTCACATTTCCTCATGTCATTTAGGAAATTTGAGGTGAAATAACTAGTAAAACTCTTAGGAATAAAAAATGCATAATTTTGAAATTATCTAATAAGATTTTTTTGGTTATTATGGAAAATTTTAATGTTATGTCTAGCAAAAATATAAAAGCTTGAAAATGTTTGAAAACTGACCAACTTTAAATTAGAAAATTTATTCTTTATACATTTTTAAGATTTATCTTATAGATGAAATAAAAAATAGAACTAAATGGAAATATTTGCCTATTGGATGGATAAAGCTCAATTTTGATGGGGCCTCCGAGGGGAATCTAAGACCCTCAAGAGGAGAAGGGATTTTGAGAGATCACCAAAGGAGGATTGTTTCTACTTATGCTTGTGATATTGGGATCAAAATGAATCATTGGGAAAAATGTCTTATTTCCCTTTGGGTTTTAAAACTGGATAAATAATTGGGTCTTTAATACCTCATCACTGAGAGAGACTCAATGAATATAATAAATTGTATTTCCAAGAAAAACATAGTGAGTTGGAGAATTAAATAGGTGGTGGATGATTTTATTTTATTTTATATTCTAGGCAAGAAGTGGTCATTCAACACATCTATCATGAAGGCAACAAGTTTACTGATTATTTCACCAATGTGGGAGTTAGTTCTTCTAGTTTTATTAGCTAAACTATGAGAGAAGAATTACCTCAGGATATTTTCTAGAGGATTGATGAGGAAGTTCATATTTATAATTTTCAAAATGGCTGATAATGTGGGGATCTTCTCCATTTATAAAAATAAAGTTCATTGGAACTTTATGGTTAAGTGTCTTTGTATTACTATGTTTCTTATTAATGTTATTCCACTTTACCTCTTTAAAGTTACTAGAGAGAAGTTTCTAGATTCATTAGGAATAAGACAATGTCTTTAAATACTTTTCAATATTAGAAGCACATCAATAACAAATTTGAGTGAGATGACATGAGATACTTAAGGTGAACTATCATTTTGAATTTGGGGAGTCCAAAAAACCCTATTTAAATTTGAAGATCTATAATCAAATCATCTTGTTCTCCATGGGACTTCCTAATAGAACATAACCCAAGATACTAAAAGAGGTGAAAAATAATGAATAAGTTTGGGATATCCTCCAAATAGGGGGAATGGTGAATTTTACGTAGATAATATAAGGTCATGAAAAACATGTCTCAACCTTATTTGTTGACTCCTAGGACAACATATCATTGAACATCAATAAAGTATTGATTGATATCTTTGAAGGATTGAACACCCACATCATTGGACTAGAAATGGAGGTGATAAGTGTATAAAATAGGTAGATATTAAAAGGAGAAAAATATATTTCTTCTGAAATGAGAAACTTTGAGGGTGTTTCATAATGGTTTTGATTGTGAATCCCTATCGAGACCATATGGAGATGTGGATTTATATCTCACGCAATATATCACTTTAGAAAGTAGGTTTAATTTTGTGTGTTTGTATATATTCATCTTTCTTAATTAATTTAGGCATGTTTTACCCTTGAGTTTAGATTTATACATTCTACTTTCTTTGGGAACCTCCATTAAAAATGTTAAAAAGGGAAAATACACAATTTTTAGGAATGAAGGAGTAATTTTAATCATTCATAAATATTACAAACGGATGAATAAAATTACCCTAAAATTTTAAAACCACAAAAAGGTAAAGAGGAAGTTAAGAAAGTGCAAATTATTTGGATTAAGTATCTGGGAAGTGATACTTCTAAGGATAAATAACATATTAATTTTAGGAACTCAACAAAATATCAAGGCTTAGGCATTAAGACCTAACTAAGAAGTGATGTTAAATATTTTCATGCTACTATCTATAAGGTTACAAACATTAGAAAAACTAGGATTTTATTTTGGAAATCTATCATGGTTGAGGATGTGACTAGACATAAATAAGAGAGTAATACATAGAAGGGGTGTGAAAGGGAGAAAAAAATTCTACAACTAAGAAAATTGACAAGGGAAAGAGGAAGGTGAGGGATTTATCTAAGGAGAAAGAGGTGGAAGAACCAATAACCCAATCCCATGATCCAAATTAAAATTTCAATGCCATGGTTGACACTCTCAAAGGTAAGCAAAATACCTATAAAACTAAAAAATAATTATAATTGCAAAAGTTGATAATGAAGTGGTTTATGAGGGAACTATCTTAACTGAAAGGAAAATTGAAAATGCTTCAATAGGATAATGATAGAATGACATTAAAATATTATGATAATGACCAAATCATGAAAATTCAAAGGCTTAGAGATAGGGTTGGTGCCCTCAAATGTGAAAATAATATACTTAAAAATAATATCAGGTATTTGGTTAATTATAATAAGGTAGACATGTATGAAGGAATTCAGAATATGGATAATTTAAGATCCCACATGGGAGAATTGTTTGATAGGAGGACCTATTCTAAGGTTAAAGGAAAGCACATTCAATGTATTGAATGCTATAAAGACATAGATAAGTCAATTTTGATTCTTAATATTGGATTAAACCTAAAACACATGAAAAGCTATTGGGAGGATGTTGCAAGAAACTTGGACATGTAGTAGGCTTTTTATTCCTTCTATTTTTTTATTTATAATGTTTCATTTGTTAATTTGGGGATATATTTTGATAATTTTTAGTTTTTTTTTATGTTTTTTTTCTATTTCTCTTGAGTACTTAGTTATTCCTTCTATTATCTTTTTGGTTGTACTATTTCTAGGGTTTGGGAATGCTAGTTAAAAAATCCTTACCTTTAGCCTTAATAAAAAAAAAAGACTGATCAAACTAAGAGATAGGCCCAGGGGCACAAGATATAATAGATGTGAGACTTATGGAAGACAAAAAGGGTCCAAAACAAAGAGAAACAAAAAAGTTTTGAGTTGTCTAAGTGTATAAGACTAAGGTGATACATAATCCAGAAATATTATCTAGATTTCCACCCATTTAATCTAGTAATGAAATTTCTAGTTTAAAGGAAAGTAATACATACCTAAGTGTGTAAAATACACCTTGTATTTGCATGTGCCTAGCTTGAATGCTTTACTATTTACTAACCTAAAATGAAGAAAATGTTATAGTATATAATCAATGCATATAATATAGGATTGAAAATACTTGAAATAGATTGAAATTTAAATCTTAAAGTTTAGGATTACACCTATGTGTCGATGTAACTTCCTTGCCTATTTGAAAGTTGATTTGAAAACTATGTATCATTGTAAGGATCTGAAATTGAGATTAAGAAAAAATATAGATAAATATTGAAATTTCATATATATGAGAGAGAGAGGAGAGAGAGAGAGAGAGAGAGAGAGAGAGAGAGAGAGAGAGAGAGAGAGAGAGAGAGGAGAGAGAGAGAGAGAGAGAGAGAGAGAGAGAGAGAGAGAGAGAGAGAGAGAGAGAGAGAGAGAGAGAGAGAGAGAGGCACATGCCACCAAACATGGAGCAAAGGTGAGTTTCCACCTAGCATCTGAGGTTAGCTCGACCATTAAACCTAGTGATACTTATAACCTAGTAAATATGGATGATAAAATCAAGTCCAACATAAAAATTTAGAAAGATTGAATGATTTAATCACCTCAAACATACCAAAAAGTGAACCAACTATCACAGTAGTATGAAAAAGCTTGTGATATGTTAGCAATACATAAAAGAGTTTTGGAATCCAAAAATGATTTGGATTTTGTAATTTTAAACACAAATTTCATAGGATATGGACCTTATATATGTCTCATGATGAATTGTGTATAACAATGGTACCAATGTATAATTTTTTTTCATAGCTATGGATTTAAATCATATAAATGTGTGTTTTGGCCAATTATTAAAATTATGTAAGTGTAGAGAACATGATTCTAAAGCATGACCATACTATATATATAAAAATACAAAAAATCATATAAGTACCAATGTGGAGAATATGTTTCTAAAACATGCCCCCAATGTAATCTAGAGATGTCAAATACTAAATAGGTGTGGAAAATATGCTTCTAAAGAATTCCCCCTATAAATTTTAAAACTATGAATGTGTGGAGGCCATGACAATATGACATGCCCTCACTAAATACAAAAACGATACCAAGTGTGGAGAACATACCTCCATGACATACCCCCATTTGAGGTGAGGGAAAGATAATAATTGTTAGTTACCTCACCTCAAAAGAATAAGACAACTATATAGTATGTGAATATAACCATGTATCATATATAAGGGACATGTCTAGGTCAATATATCATTTAAGTACATAGAACAAATGAAATCACATGAAGGCCTAAGATACATGATAAGGATCATGGCAGTGTTTAGATAGTAGCATTATAAGATCAATAATCAAATCAAGTACACCTTTAAAAACACTTAAAATCAAGATAAAATGCAATTGTCTAAGGAATATAAATGAGGGGGTGTTCAAATATCTCATAATCTCTTTACATGACTTATTCAAATGTCCAAAAAAATAAGTATGACATATTCAAATGTACATACAACAAATAATGACATATGCAAATGTCAATGAAATCATACATAGGCTTAGGGGCTATAAGAAAATGATAATATTCAAATTAACAAATAAGGAATATAATAGAGAGGTAAGGAACTTAAGGAAGTACATAAAGTAAAGCATAAATAACCAATATAAACATGTCATAGTATCCCATGTATGTAATGTGTTAGAAAAAAAATGTCAGGTATATAGCATATCAAATACCTTGTGCAAGATATAATCATGGATAAAGGCATGTGTAAGTATATATGTAAGCTCAAACGTGATAATGAAATGTGATCATTTAACCATATGACTTTGATGTAACAAGATAAAAGAAACATATGTCCCTAATGTCCTCATGACATGAGTAGAGGGAAAGCACAACATCTGAAATATGAATAGATCATGTATTTATGTATACATGTATCACACTCAATTAAAAGTGTGACACACATGTCTATGTATAAATTAATTTAATATGTTATCCATCAACATGGAACTAACACATAGATTCCAAGGAGCCAATAAAACATGTAGGTGTTGATTTATTTTGGATTTTTTAATGGTTTTTATTTTTATGGTATTTTTGGAACATTTGAAGAGGAATATCATCCTATGATGACATTAAATGTATGGTTATAAATATATGCCCACACAAAACCTAATTTAATGATTTTTTTGTATTCCCAAAGATCATGTGTAGGTGAAATATCTATCACTGTAGTGTATGTGATTCTCTGTGTATGTATAATAGGACTTTATGGTTATGAAGGGATAATAGGAGTAATGGGGTTTGTGGGACCCATATATATATGATTCATTATTTATTTAGAATAATAATATTAGAAACATGTTTAGGTGCTCTAGATGTTTGAACATGGTACATATTAGATGGGGATTATATAGAATCAACTATATGTCTTTGATGTAATGATATCTCAGGTACTAGTCACTTGCTAAAAGGGATTTCATATTGATTAACATTTTTTGGTGAATGAGACTTAGTAAGATTGTTAATTAAATATTTGGGTATAATTTTATCTTATTCAAGAGGAAGTTCATATGGAAATATGGAAACTGTAACTACCTGATTGGCATGAATGTATTTAACACACCTATGTACTATATAAGGTACTACTCAAAGTATATGGATCTAAGGTATTCTTAATAATATTTATAATATGATCATGGAAGGTATGAATGAAAAGGTAGTAACCTCATGTGAAAAACCAACATGCAAAGGTAGGTCAATATTACCAAGAACCTTCTAGGAGGTATCATCGATTGCTCTAACTAATCTAGTAGAAGGATGTAAATCATTATGAGTATATCACAATTATGTATGTGACATCATGGTGAAAAAATTATCACTTGCAACATTATAAATCATAACATTTAATATAGGGTGTTTATCAAGGTATGCTCAAATGAATAAACAATGAAGATCAAAGTCATCATCTTAATATCACACTAATCAAAAGTAATAAAAGGTCTTTGAACCATAGAAGGTATATGTTGTGTGTACATACCAATAATAATATATAGTAGGTGTCCATAATGTGGTGGGGATAATGTGTGTTATATGCCATTTGCACTTTTAGTTCATTCCTAAAATAGTCTTGCAAAGGATTATTAAATATTTTCTATTTAAGGTGATCACTAGATTCCAATCCTGATTCTTTTGGAGGATCCTCAAATGTAGAATTTTAGTCATTCATAAGATCTTGGATATTTTACTTCAAGGTAAAGAGTTTTCTTGTATAATTCCTTGGTCCTTGATGATAATCACAATAATCATTGACATCATATATCTTGGGTAGAGGTTAACTCATATCAACTTATATAGGATGAGGGAGAGATATAAGTTAACATTATAGTAACCATGAGAGTAATGAATCTGGGGACTCAGGTAAATGTGTAAATTGTCTCTTTGGTGCATTAGATAAGATATGACAATTAGGATACTATGAAACTATGTTAACCATGGTAGTTATTTCCTTTTTAAGCTCATGAGGTTTTATCTTATAACTTGGTTTGATTTTAAACTTGGAACTAGATTTAGATGTAGCTAGTGTGTTTGATAGATAATTAATCTTATTCATTAACATAATCTTCATTTCATGGTCCCATACAACATGAAATAAGTCATAAAAATATTTAAATTTCTTAAAAATAATGGAAGAATGTAACATAGCAATAAAAATTCTGTTTGAATATGTCTTGAAACTCCTTATCTTCCATAAGATTGCTCATTTTAGCTAGCATTGTCTTATATCTCAAGACATATTCATTGATAGGTTCATTGGTTCCTTATTTTATTTTTTTAATTTGAGCATAAGAAACATTTTTGGAAATATTAATGGAAAAGTGTGGAAAAAATTGGTCTACAAGAGGTATGAATGTTTTCATGGATTAGAGAGGTTAATCATATAACCACCTTAAAGCATAGTCATTGAGGCTTCTGTTAGGTTGTGGGGCTAAAAGCTTCACTGATGTAGACATGGAGGAGGTCATTGGAGGAGGTTGCTAAAGTGTCACAGACACCGGCGTCGGTTAGGCCATTTGACATTGGTAGGATTAGATAGGAAGAGCAACTGACATCGATCAGGGATCGGCCGGTGTCAGTCACCTCCAAGCAGACAGGGACCAACATCAGTTGCCTGTGTAGTTCTAGAACTACCAGTTCATGGACAATTAGTTAATGAACTGGTTGTTTGCATGATGAGAGCCAATTTTAGACTCAAAGCTGTAGATCTAATTATTTAATTAGGTGTCTAATTATTATTTGCATGAGATCTATTTAAGAGACTCATAGGCTGTATTGTAAACTATGCTAGAGAGTAAGAGAGTAAATATTAGCTCCTTCTGTGTGTGAAGAGAGCATGGTGTGTTCATCCTAGTGCCACAGTGCCAAGTGTGGGTGTTGGTTTGGAGAATCAGAAGGGTTCTTCATGTATGTATGATCTTTGTCAGTAGGTGTGCATGGCTACGTTAGGAGATCTGCATGGTAAGTAAGATCATTGATCTGCAGGTGTATGTGGGTGTGGGATCTAGGTTTGCAGGTGTGCAGAACTAGATTGATTTGAAGGTGTGCAAGATCAGGGAGGATAGCAACACAACAGGGAGCAGGATCAGGTAGGATCTACTTGGAGTATGGTGTGTACTCGATTATAAAGCAAGAGAGGAAGGCAAGGCAGTTCCTTCCATAAGTAAGATCATTTGAGTTGCAGGTTGTTACAAGTTTAGGGGAGATCTACTTGAATTACATTGAGTACTTGGAGTGCATGGAGCACTTGTGGAGTGTGTGGAGCATTGGTGTACTGGCAGTAGTGGATACTGACTGGTTGGAGGTGAACACCAACTCTGTGTTTGAGTTGTGTGTTGGGATCATAAGAGAGAGAGCTTTGAGGAAAGAAGTATTGTACACTTGAGGTGTGGGAAGCCTCTGTAAGGTGGAAGAGTGTGGCGTCTCTTTATTGTATTCTTTTCTAGATGAGTATTAATACAAGTTGTGTATTGTCTCTCATATTCTATGTTGTTTCTGGTTTATAGTTACTTATTACTTCTGGTTAATTCCTCATCTTAAGTTGCTTGTATATGGTAATCAATTGTGCTTCCATGGGTTCCTAATAGTTGGTATCAGAGTGAGGTTGTTGGCTCATAGCTTGATACCACTAACAATTGGTATCAGAGCTAAGGTTGCAGGGAGTAGGTTTGTGTTTGGTTATAGGTCACTCTCAGGGGTTTCTGATGGAGTGGGAGTATAGCAATGGTAGAAGAAAGTAAGCTACGAATGGAGAAACTGAATAGCACGAATGGTCACTTACAGTGTTATGGAAAGAAATAGCAGGTAAATAAATATTGTTGGTTGGTAGTAGATCAACATGAAGGAACTAAAGATGCAGATGTTGCAGGTGTTGTTCCACAGGATGCTCTGGGATGTTTCTTGGATAAAGTTGAATCTTGGTTTATAGATTATGTTGCCTCTTTCTATGTAGCCCCAAGTAGAGGGGTTGGTGAGCCTTGTCAGATTATTGGCAAAGGCAAAGTATTGCTGAAATTGCAGGTGGCCAACACATGGGTGTTGAAGAAGGTCATGTAGGTCCCACTCTTGGAGATGCGGCTAATTGCTTCAGGAAAGTTGGATGATGAGAGATGCATAAGAACTCTCATAGTGGATGCAGTTGAATTAGTAGGTGGTAAAAAAGTAGGTATCCTTTATCTATCTACTTATATTATTGATTCTTATTCTGTTGTGAAGACGTGGCTTTATAGGCTTGGTCACATGAGCAAGAAGGATATGCATGTTCTTAAGTGGAAGATAGATGTGTTTGATAAAATTAAAAACTAGAAAGCCTTGGTGTTCTTAGAGGAGATGATGGATAGAGACTAGTGGATGGGGTTGGATACATCTGAGTAGGGCAGTTTGGACATGGGTTTTGATTCAAAGGAGCTTGCAGGTAAAAAGTCATCACTCACAGGCATACACAGATACTAGCATCGGTCAAGGGTAACTAATGTCAAACAGATAGGCACCGATGTTGGTCATGTTTAGACTAGAGAATTTGGTGGTGTCAGGCAGGTGGAGACCGATGTCGATAGGATAACCGGCATCGATGACTTGGACAGTCACATGGAACTGATGTCGGTCGGGTGCAGACTATGTAGTGACTGAGGTTAGTCACTAAGATGGATTTTGGGTGGACAGCAAGCTGTCAAGGAGTCTCAAATGCCCATGGGGAGGACTAAAAGTGTAAGTAAGCCTCAAATTCATTGTTCCTCTTCTTTATACTAGTTGCTGACTGTAGAGCAAGAAGGATCTAGGAAACAGTGGGAGCATGGCATGAACAGGATGCAAGACCAAATGGGAGATTTGATAGGGTTGCTAGTTGGTATGAAATCACTAAGATGAATGGATACCTTGGTTAAAGAATAGAAAGAATAGACACATGAGATAGAAGGCCAGGTCATATGGTCTTGAGGAAGCTGCAGGACAATGGTATAGGTTTTGACAGGTGGATGAAAAAGTAGGGCTTTAGTCAGTGTCATTGTAACCATTATGTTTGTCTTACCAGGTGGATGATGGTCATGACATTATCCTATTACTGTATGTGGATGGTATGCTAGCTAGCAAGTTTGTACATACAGGGTTTTGCTGAGCTAAGGGTAAGGTTAGTTCAGTGGCATGTCATGAGGAATTTGTAGCAGTGAAATTCTTTGTCATGAGAGACATAGATCACAGGTTGATTTTGTCTCCAGTGGGAGCTGATGTGAATTAGGTGTTGGCAAGGTTCAATACGTAGGATTCAGAGATGGAGCACACCAAGGGCTAGACAATTTAGTGTTTGAAATCACATGAGGTCTGGTATAGACTTGAGTTTGCCCAAGCAGTGGGTGATGTCAGAGAGTTAGGAGCCAATTCGGGGAAGTGGGTTCTCAGGTATCTGAGAGGGACCAGCAGTAAGGATTCATGTGATGCAGGGTCAGGACTTCACTACATGGGTTTGTAGGTTCAGATGTGGCAGGTTACTCAGATGACAGGTGGTGCACCACAGGTTGTGTGGTGGGTGGTCTTCAAGATTGATCTTGAAGAGGGATACAAGCCAAGAAATAGATTAGATGGGGTACAGGTATAGGTATAGTGCAGCTATTTATCTCCAAGTGGGAGATTGTTAGGTTGTGGAGCTAAAAGCTTCACTAATGTAGACATGGAGGAGGTCATTGGAGGAGGTTGCTAAAGTGTCACAAACACCGGCGTCGGTCAGGCCAACTGACGTCAACAGGATTAGACAGGAAGAACAACCAACATCGATCAGGGATTGGCTAGTATTGGTCACCTCCAGGCAGATAGGGACTGATGTCGGTCACCTGTGTAGTTCTAGAACTACCAGTTCATAGACAATTAGTTAACAAACTAGTTGTTTGCATGATGAGAGCCAATTTTAGACTCAAAGCTACGGATCTAATTATTGTAATTAGGTGTCTAATTATTGTTTACATGAGATCTATTTAAGAGACTCATAGGCTGTATTGTAAAGTGTGCTAGAGAGTAAGAGATCAAATATTAGCTCCTTCTGTATGTGAAGAGAGCATGGTGTGTTCCTCCTAGTGCCACAGTGCCAAGTGTGGGTGCTAGTTTGGAGAATCAGAAGGGTTCTTCATGTATGTATGATATTTGTCAGTAGGTGTGTATGGCTACATTAGGAGATCTGCATGGTAAGTAAGATCATTGATCTGTAGGTGTATGTGGGTGCAAGATCTAGGTTTGTAGGTGTACAGAACCAGATTGATTTATAGGTGTGCAAGATTAGGGAGGACAGCAACACAATAGGGAGCAGGATCAAGTGGGATCTACTTGGAGTATGATGTGTACTCGGTTATAGAGCAAGAGAAGAAGGCAAAGCAGTTCCTTCCATAAGTAAGATCATTTAAGTTGTAGGTTGTTGCAAGTTCAAGGAAGATCTACTTGAAGTACATTGAGTACTTGGAGTGTGTGGAACACTTGTGGAGTGTGTGGAGCACTGGTGTACTGGCAGTAGTGGATACTGATTGGTTGGAGGTGAACACCAACTCTATGTTTGAGTTGTGTGTTGGGACCGTAAGAGAGAGAGCTTTGAGGAAAGAAGTACTGTACACTTGAGGTGTGGGAAGCCTCTATAAGGTGGAAGAGTGTGGCATCTCTTTATTATATTCTTTTTTGGATGAGTATTAATACAAGTTGTGTATTGTCTCTCATATTCTATGTTGTTTCTGGTTTCTAGTTACTTGTTACTTCTAGTTAATTCTGCATCTTAAGTTGCTTGTATATGGTAATCGATTGTGCTTCCATGGGTTCCTAACAGCTTCTTGGAAATAATTTGGTCAAAAATTTATAATTAGAGGCATAATCAAGGTATGTTGCATAAAAGGATTGATTATGTTTTTTAACATCACCTTTTCCATCATAAAATGGAAACTTAGGGGAAACAAAACTGGTTGAAAAAGGGTGCAAAGAGATCTAAAGTGAAATATGGATATGTAACACATCTTGTGAATCTATAACATTAAGGTATTTTAAAGAATTTTGTTCAATGTTTTTAACCTTGTCCTCCAAGTTCTTTATAACTTGAAGGAGTGATTTAACTATAGGCCTAGTGGGATTTAAATTAGCAATATGAGTAGTAACCAAATGTTATGTAAACATAGTTTGAGAAGTAATAAGCATTAAAACTAGTACTTATGTTGAAAAAATTGGTAATTTCATGATAGATGTAGCAATAGTAATTTATGAAAATAAAGGTTTAAAAATATAACCTGTGCCCCTACTATATGTATTATGTAATAATGTATTCAAAGGGAGGGATGTTTCAACTATAGTTTTGGAAATTTTTACTTTGATTATAGTTTTTATGATCTCATCAATATCTTCAAGGTTTTATCAAATATGATCACAAAATAATGCAATTGATTTCACTTGATCATGGTCTATTTACTCATTTTCATTTGTTTCATGATTTTATTTAATATAATCTTATTCTATGGTAACCCTATTAGTATATTTTTCATTTTAAACATGGGTATCATCATGATCTAGAGTATGAGATCCATCATTGGTTTGAGACATATTAGATGGTGGGAGGGGAAGCTCAATGTGTTCAATAGGCACACCTCCAAATCTAGGGCTATGCCTAGGTTGAATGCAAAAATAGTATAAGAAGGAAATGAAAAAGTACAATAATCTAAGACATTAATTTGTTTAAAACTATAAGAATTAGAAAAAAAATTGCATTCAAAGGAATTGAGTTCACCAAATGTTTAACCCTAAATTGGGATAAGAAGATATCCTACCTTGGTGGTATAATAGGGTTAAGAATATATAAATGATAATGAACAAGGGTGATAATCAGATCTACAATAGGAAAGTTAAATTCTAAACTTAGATATAATCATACACTAAATTTATTATGCTAAGAATAGACTAAATATAAAAATTATGACTAAGATATGTATGAAAATGACAAAAAAGTAATATACTTATCTGGTTCTAAAGCTAACACAATACTAGATCTGGGAAAGGTATAAATGAGGCTAAAAGGAGATTCTAAAATGGTCATCATATTCTAGATCTAATACTTATGGAGCTATGGACACTAACATTAGCTTAGGATGGTCTTTTCATACTATTATTTGGGTTTGATGTAATTTTCATGTTGTATATACCCTAAATTGGTCAAGCAACCACACATATCATGTATTTTCATATTCTGTTCATATGAGACTCTAACTGGAGAATATGAGCCTTGTTCACATTAGCCATGTTTTTGTTGTACTTATATTATTCTTATTTATTAATTTTATCACCTCTATGTTATCTCAATCAACTGACCCATACCTCCAAGAACCCCCAAACTTGGTCTGTGTCAGTCCCAACCTATTTTTCTAAGTCTCAAACAATAGAATTATATAGGACTACACTACCCAATGCTCTTATCCTTTATGGTGTTATTGTTTAACAGTCATTTTTTCTTACTAAATAGGTCCTAAACACTTCTTATCCCTTGCCTTAATTTTTATTTATATTTTTGATGTCAGCTAATGCAAATAAAGGTCCCTAATTAAAAATGAAGAGTCTCCTATATAAAAGAATTCACAAGGCATTTTATATAGAACACTTACAACTTTGGCACATTACATAATAACAATTAATCAATAGTATAGCTTAGCATTCTGCATCACACATAAACTTGCATGCTTGATCAAGGAAGGGCCTAGGAAAAAATCATTCTTTCATCTATTATGTGTGTTGGTTATTTACATTTCCTAAGGGAGAACTACATTTGATCTAAAACCCTAGCTTGAGGGTTAATGTAGGCAATGATCAGGACAATAATGGTTTCATATCATGTGAACATTCTTCCCCTAACCCATTTTTTATCCATTTTACTTTTAATGCATTTGTTATTTGCATGTGTGTAGATAGACATAAAGTTTGGAGATTAAAATGGACCTAAAATGAGCTCTGTTGACATACAACCTCTAAAATTTTGTACACAAGCTCACATTGAGGCAATGGAAAAAACCCAAAAAGATTAGATCTCCTAAATAATAGTGGTAAAGGTGAAATAAAGTGTCAGTTCCACTCCTATCTACTTTCAACACTTTTGTCCAATCATAAAATGAAGCATAGATCTAGATTCATGATAGTGTCCCAGTCTTGCACCTCAATTTCTAGCCCTTGAATCATTTATTTTAATTCATTTTTAGATAAGTTCATTTCTCTTTCTTATGTAAATTATTAGATAAAAGTTTTCATTTTTCCATATTAAACTATATTTTACCCTTACTCCAGACCCTTTATTGTTTAGGAACTAAACACTAGTTCCCCAAAAATAAAAAAAATAGTTTGGTGAACCTGATTTACTTTGAATAAATCTAAAACCCTAGGTACCCTTAGGGTTTTTCCTCCATATTTTTTTTAAAAATTTAATTTTAAATTTTTGATTTTTGTATAAATTTGTGTGCATTTATCCTATTCAAAACTATTTTTATAATTTAAATTGTTGGCATAACTTTCAAAAATTCTAAAACCCTAGATTTCCAAACTAGGTCCTCAAACCCCAAATTTTCTTCCCTTACAATTTTTTATAAACATATTTTGAAATTCTTGCAAATTGTTTACTTTACCAAATGTAATTTCAAAATCTCTATGTTAGTAGTTATTTTTGGATTCATTTTCTTGATAGTAATTTTACACACTCTCTTTGGTGAAATAAATAAAATGGACACTAATGCACTTATTTCCTCTCATCTCATAGATCAATTTATAAATGTTTCTCATAATTATGACAATGAATGGACAAATTTGTGAAATTTCACTGTAGACACTAGAAAACTACACACATGTAGTTCTAGATGTTTGAATGTTGTGGGACCCAGTAGGGACCACTTAAACCTTATTAACCCTTAACCCAACCCTCTTAACCTAACTAAGTCACTATCCACATATCACTATTCAAACAATACTATTCAAAAGTACTATTTGAAAATACTATTCCAAATTACTATTAACTAGCACTATTCATGGAGACATGGCAAGTGACATGGAAAGTGACTTAACAATAATGTGGTAGGTGACTCAATAGTGATATGTCAAGTGATATGGCAAGTGACATGGCTTGAAAGTGAGGTATCTTGAAGTGGGACATCATACCCCACTTGGGACCCTTATCCAAGGTGCCTAATGACTTCATTAAACATTACAAGGGACCCCCTCCAAAGTATGGATAATTTCTCCATAAGGGGCCATCATTAAACATCATCTTTTGGATTCATGCATCAGAGTGGTGTCCAAAGTGGGGTTCCCACTTATTGGGTGCTTTGGGAAAGGATAGAAGTGGGTGGTAGAAGGTATTTTGGATCCCTATGGACACATGGGCATGATATCCACTTATGTTGAACACACTTACAAATTAGGAGACACACTTATGAAGTGTGAATCCCACCATCTTTGTCCTTCATAACCACTTATCCACCCATAGGGGAAAGATAAAAGTGGGTGGTAGAAAGGTTTTTGGACTCATTTGGGTCCATGGGCATTATCTCCACCCATTTTGGATACATTAGCAAAGTGGAAGACACACTTTGTGAAGTGGTAATCCCACCACCCTTATCCCCTTAACCCATTTATCCACCCACTTGGAAAATGGTGCCACATTTCACTATTCCACTCCATTATCATGTTTCTTAGCATGAAATTCTATAAATATGTCCCCCCCTTTCATCCATGGGGAGGTTAGAATTTGGTTAGAGGCTTTCATATTTCATGTTAGTCAATCATAAAGGAGGTCACTCATCTTGGAGGAGAAGAACATCAACTATCTAGACTCTGCCAAAATTGCTTCAAGCTCCATCAACAACATCTTCATCAAGTATCAAGGTATATTTATTTTATTTTAGTTATTTCAATTTATTTACTTCTTGCTCTCTTCTTTCTTGACCTCCAAAACCTATCCCTTGACCTTCTTATTTTCTTGACCTCCATACCTTTAACCTCTTAAACCTCTTCTTTTCCCTTTACCCCTTTATCCCTTTATGCTTTTACACTTGTGCCATCTTTACCCTCTTGGACATTTAATCATTTACCCATTTACCCTTTAACTTCTTGTCCATCTTGACCATTTACCCCTTTTCCTTCTTGACCATACTACCCTTTTCATTCTTGTCCATCTTGATCATTTCCCCCTTTTCCTTCTTGACCATATTACCCTTTACCTTCTTGTCCATCTTGACCATTTAGCCTTTGCCACATTTATTAGACATTTAAATTAATGTTATCTTCTTAGGACATTAGCATTTCATTTAAAATTAATTATTTATTTAGATCTAGTGCTTTCATTTATGTTATGTTATATTTATTTTCATTCCTTTATTTTATCAACATTAACTTGTTTAAAGCAGGTGGATTGACAGCCTCCTAGGAAACTCTTGCTTTCTTAGATCTAGCTCATGCTAAGCAATCCATCCAACTAATTGTATAAAAAATAAGTTATTTTAGTTATTTTTTATTTTAGGTATTCTTACCTAGACAAAGAAGAGTTCTCACACTTTGTACGGATCAACATGTGCACTTTTAACCAGGTATTCCTACCACACCTATTAACTAGTTTCTTTCTCTTCACAATAAGAAAAGTAGAAATTTTATAGAAATATTCTAGCACACCTAATGGGACCTAAAGTTTTATTGGGTTCATAGTTTTTTTAGGAAATTTAGAATTTCATTAGTGAAATTCATTTAGTTGCATTTTTGGAAAATTAAGCTTTCTTTATTTCTTTGCAAAACACAAGTTTTAGTTGCATTTTTTTAGAAAAGGTTAACTTTCATTTTCCTTGTATTTCTAAAAGAGAAAAAAAAAGTAATCATCCTAGGATTAGGACTTGAATTCTCATCTTGTGCTTAGGTTTCATTTAGATCTTCTGTATTCATTAAAAGAAATCTAAAAATTGCCTTTGGTTTAAAATTAATTTGCATACATTGCTTATTTACTTGTTTTAGTTCACCTAGATTAATTAATCAAAGAAAATTAATCGTAGCATCATTTATGCTACAAAAACCAAACCAAATTTACAATCAAACTTAAACATACTTGAGACAAGGCTTGATTAGGATTTTATCACCCAGTGAATCACTTTAGCCTTTTTCAGCTACCATACTTGGATTTAATCACAAAGGGGATAACTAACTAATCTCTTTGATTAAGTATAAACTCTAGATAAATGGTATAAAGTCTAAGTTCCTAACTCTACTGTGGGACCATGAAGTGAGGGGGGAAAGTCCCAAGTACCAAGCCACATACCCAATATAATACAAATTCTCTTTTGAGCACCTAAACACAACCCAAAACCAAACATAGACTTCTTTTTAGGACCTATTCTACAAGGAAATTTCCTCTTCATTATAAGGCATTAACGAAAAGTGAGATAAAATATATCTTAGGAGATAACGTACTTTAGTGTATGAATTATTTGACTTGGATCTTTCTCTTTTTTCTCTCTATTTGAGTTGTGAGTTTCATTTCTTCCCATTCATCACATGGTCTTTACTATACTCCAGTTGAGGAATTAAACCAATCAATAACCACCTTCTTCTTCCTCTTCTTCTTATATAGAGTACACATCAGATGTAGAGGGCTCTCCCCATTCTTATACCCATCATACCATGCCTCAAATAGTTTCTCAAGGAGACACGGACTTCATGACCTTCCTTGATAACAACCATGTGGCCCTCCAACATTACCTAAACACCTTATCACCATACCTCTACTATTTTAGTTCCTCTAATGGATCCACCCTATGGCATGCCTCCTCCTCTTATGGTTGGTGTTACCTCCACCAAACCTTTGATCACTAAAGCCTCTTCTTCTACTAATATCCCAACCACCACAACCATTAAAACTCAACCCAACATTCAAACATATAACCAAACCCATCCTAAAAAAACCAACACTTCCAATGTAGGGGAAACCTTACCTATTATTACCTATACCCCATCTACCATAGGAGTAAATTTTACCTCTATTTATACCCTTCCTCTTTTTCCCACTAACCCACTAATTTCTTCCCCATTCTAAAGTTTGGTACTTTCCATACCTTCTACCCTTCCATCCATTAGCACAAGGACTACTACTCAACCTTAACCTACCACTTCAATACCATACATAAATCAACCAATATTAACCCCTCAACATATACCCATGACATCTAATCAATACATTCTTAATCCCTAGGGATATATGCCTCCACCCACAACCCAATCTTATGTGCCCCTTAACCCATATGGGGCATCCTCCACCCAATCTTATGTGACCTCATACCCATACATGGGATCATCTAAACCTTCCCCTAACTATCCACACATCACATCCACTTAGCCCCAAAAAAAATGACATATAACTATACACCCCAACAACCTCAAATAAACTTATTCAAGATGCTAATGGACAAAATTAATATCCTTGAGTCATCCATATTTGGATCACATAAACTTATCTATTATAGCCAAATCTATGACAAACCCATCCATCCATAAATTCCTCTTCAATGGAAATTATGAAAATTTTCCAAATCTCAAAGCAAAGACGATCCTCAACAACACTTGAGAGCATTTAGGCATTCCTATTATTTGATTGCCCATGATGATGCTCTCCTTCTTTGTACCTTTCTTATGTCATTTTTTGGACTTGCATTGGATTCATATAGTACCATCCCAAAGCACATCTTATCCTTCATTAAACTTACCCAAAAAATTTTAGATCACTTCTTATTCAGCATTTCTAATAAAGTTTCTATCATCAACCTCTACTCCATTCAAAAATTTGAGGATGAATCCATTACCAATTTTTTGGCTCATTGGAGGAGCCTAATTAACCAACTTTTTTTTTCCTTACCTTAGATTTAACTCATAAAGCTCTTCTCTCAGGTTTACACCAAACATATCATACCTAATCTACATGTTGAAACTTATAGAACCTTTGATGAGGCCTTTATCATGGTGCATAAACTTGAAAATTGAGCCATCAACAAGGGGAAGTTGAAGTTTTGCAACAAGAAATCTAGATTTAAGCCCAATGACCCTTCCTCCACCAAAACCACTAATCAACCTAACACCAAAACAAATGTATCTACAAACTCAGTTATCTTAAAAATTGATCCACCCCCAACTATCAACCAACCCCATCAAACCAATCCTTCCAACCCTTCCTACCCATAAAACTAAAACCAAAATTAAGATCCTCCAAAATATTACACTCCTATTGGGGATTATTATGCTTCTATTTTGTATAAATTGATCAAAGACAACATCATATAACTTACACCTATCAAACAACCCCAACAATTTTATGATTCTTATCCTATACCTAGATGGTACAATAAGATTGACCATTGTGCCTTTCACTGAGTTATTGGACATAACATAAATAGATGCAATACCTTTAAAAGTCTTATCCAAAGTTTAATTGATAGTGGATAAATGGAATTTGATAATCCCAATGCACCTCTTAATCAATCCCTCAACATCCTTCATAAACCTTTTCCCAATCATACTCCTACTCATCATCATGGCAACAAACTAGAACCATCTCACTCTCATGAGGCACATACTATCAATGTTGTTATTAATGAACCCATTTTTGAGGAAATCATTACCTTAACTACCTCTTCCCCCATTCTACTAATGTAAGTGGTGATATCACCTTTTATACATTTAGACACCCAAATAGAATAATCTACTAACCTTATCTATTCACTTAATGAGACCTTATCCCAATCTACCTCTCTTTTGATGGAAACACCAAAAGAGGCAACATTGGGTTCAAAAATTTCTTCTTCCACTCCATCCATTGAAGTGGTAGAGCTACCCTCTATTCATTTAGAAACCTAAACAAATGAAGCATTCATATCCACACCTTCATTAGAGGATACCACCGCTACCTCCCCTATCATAGAACCATGCATTCCCTCTTTGGAAACCATCCCATAAGAAAATATTACTTCATCCACCCAACCTCTAATTTTAGAATCTTTCACCAAAAACCAAGATGAAAGAACCATTCTTTCTCCTCCACCTGGGGGCTTAATCTTTGAAATCAATGACCAAAGAACCAAACCCATCAACAAGCCCTTTTATAGACTAGTCCAAAGTCTAGAATTCACTTCTCTACCCAGACTAAAACCTCTAACCCCTTCTTTGGTAGACTAGTCTACCACTTCTATTGACCAAAATATTACCCAACTAACTAACTAAAATATCCACTGAACCAACCAAAGCCTCCACCAAATTACCTAATCATCAACCACCTTAGTCAATCATTACCCAAGTAACCAAACCCCTACCTCAAACTAGACCCATACCACCTCCTTCCCTCTTACCCTCTATCTTAGGACCCCATCCCTCTACTATCCCTATCACCTATTCCTCATTTACTAAACCTTATCCTTTTTCTCCACCTATACTTACCTCCACCATATCATAAAACTACCCATTACCCTTAGCTAACAAGTGTACCTCTACCTTCCTACCTATCACTAAACATTCACCCTCCACCTCTAAACCAACCATAGCCAAATAATCCTAACCAAAAACACCTACCAAAACCCTTCCACCACCAATAACTCCCATGGTGAGGTCTACTCCTAAAAAGGCTAAAACCCCTAAAACCAAAAACCTATCACCTCCAAAACCTTTACTTGAATCTTATTCAACCCTTTTACAAAGGCTGTTTGACCCTTCACACCCAAAACCATCATGGTTCAATGATAACTTGATTTGATTATACCATAGGAAACTAGGACATGATATAGATAACTATAAATATATCCAAATACTCATCCATCAAATTTATTATGAGGATAATCTATTAGTAGATGAACCTCTTAAGGAACCCATACCAACCCAACTATCAACCATACCTACCCAAAATTTACCCCCTCTTCCACTCTCTCCTAAGGATGATCAGTCTACTACCTTAACCTCTCATTCTATCCATACTATCAATGTGGTCACTAGAGCATAGAAAAAGGATAAAAGAAAGGCTAAGGTGTCCATTCCTTGGACCTATCTCTCTTTAGACTCCAAACTAACCCACACCTAGCCATCTCCATCTTCAACCAAACCCAAGGTGTCTATTATAGGTGCTTCTCAATCTAACCCTCATGTAATATCTATCTAGAGATTTATCCTCAAGATTTTTCATCAAACCCTCATAAAAGTGAGCTTGTATGAGTTAGTCTCTACCTCTCCCCATCATCAAAAATCATTAATAGAGGCTTTTAAATCCATTGAGGTCTAGCCTGATGACCCTCAACTGCTAACTACCTTTATTGGTGCCCTTCAAATTTCTAACCTTGTCACCTTCAAGGATTTAGAAATACCTTCCATCTACCATGAGGACCTACATCACCCACTTTTTATTACCAATTAAAACAACCAAACCCATATTAAATGGGTTATGATTTATGGGGGAGCTAGAATTAACATCATCTCTTTTAATGCCTACAACCAACTCAACTTACCCAATAATGTCATGTCCAAATCCTTGGATATCCTTTTCTCCTTTAATGATACCATGGTCATTACCTTAGGAACTATCATACTTCATATCCATATAAGACATCATACATTCCCTAAACTCTTTTATGTTGTATAAGGGGAATTTCAATACAACATCTTCTTGAGATAACCTTAGACTCATTCCATAGCATGTGTTACCTCTACCCTCCATTGTTGCATCAAATTTAATTATGAAGGCTAGTTCATCACCATACAAGTAGATCTAAGTCATTTTTAAACATGCAACATGACCTATCACCCTAATGATTTTTTCATACCCCCATCCAAAACACCTTTACTAGTTACATCCCAACCACCAACCATCAATGAAGCATCAACTATCTCATCCATCCATTCTTCATAAATCCCAAAAGAGGAACCCTTGGAATCTATGTTATAATGTCTCTCATTAGGGGATTATCACCTTTTAGTTCTTAATGCATTCCATACTCCTCACAAGTATGGAAAACTCACCAACCAGCCAAGATATAACCCCAATATTAGAACTATCATTCCCTTTGGACCTCCTAAACATCAAACCCATTTTGTCTATAGGGGACTCAAAAATCTCTTGATGCTTCTATCACCCATTCTTCACCTCAACTATTTACCACCAGTTTCTCTTACCTAGATAAACATAGCTTTTCCAAGACATACCTTCATTAGTGTGCTTGGAAAGGATTTGGCCTTGGATGATATAAGTATGGCCCACATGAGTTTTTTACCATTGAGACCATTAAACCTCATGAGATGTATGGCCTTGGTTTCATCCTCCTCAAAAAGAAGAAACCCAAAACACCTACCATCATCATTGTTAAGGAGGACACCCTTTCCTCACCAACCTCACCTCCACTTGAGTGTCAGGATGATGACATCATCCCACCCAACTTTTCTTCATCAACATGATTACCCTTAGACCCTTGACTTATCAAAATAAGGGGGTAATTATCACCATCTCTTTGACCCATCCTAAGATGAGAGAGAAAGACTCTCTTACCATTAACATTATTCAACATTAGGATGATGATTTCATTCTCACCTACCTAGGTGTAGGGGATTATTCTATCCATAAATCCATTCCTCTTGAGAACCAAACCATGTTAAACAAATCCACTACTGACATCCACTTGAGTAATTAAGATAACCCTCACATTGTCAAAATAGGTCAATCTTTGAATTCCATAAAACAATAAGATTACCCTTCTTTCCTTCATGACTGAGGCATAGCATTTACTTGGTCTTATCAAGATATGCCCAGAATTGATCCTTTTATTTCCTTCCATAACATTATCACTCATCCTGATGTTAAGCTTGTTTAGCAAAAACTTCATAAGATGCACCCTCACATTTCCCTTCTAGTCAAGAAAGAGCTTTAACACCTCTTATCTATCAATTTCATCTAACCCATTAACTATCCCCAATGGGTTTCTAACATCATTCCCATTACCAAATATACTAGGGGAATTAACCTCTATATTGATATATCAATTTTCATGACATCAACCTTTCTTATCCAAAGGATGACTTCCCATTTCCTAGCATCGACCAACTTGTTAACCTTAAAGCTAGCCATGAGATGTTATCTCTCATGGATAGTTTCTTGGGATATAATCAAATCCTAATTTCTCCAAAAGATCAACATAAAACTTCTTTCATCACCCCGTAGGGAACCTTCTACTATAGGGTCATTCCTTTTGGTCTAAAAAATGCTAGTGTAACCTACCAATGAGTCCATGACCTACATATTCCATGATCTCATCCACACCACCGTAGAGGACTATATCAATGATCTCTTGAGAAAATCCAAATCTCACAAATATTATCTGAAAGTTTTTGACATTATATTTGAGTGCCTAATCCATTTATATGTTGGACTAAACCCCAAGAAATGTGTTTTTGGGGTCCTTTCAGGAAAACTTTCTAGCTTTATCATCTCTCTTTGAGGAATCAAAGTAGATCATACTAAAGTGAAAATAATTCTTGAAAATCCACCTCTAACCCTCCTTAAGCAACTCCATAGCCTATAGAGGAAGCTTCAATCCATTTTTAGATTCATCTCTCAATTATCAGATAGATGTCAACCATTTCACCATCTTTTTAGTAAAAATAGCTCTTTTAAGTGGACCAAGGACTACTAACAAGCCTTTGATTCACTCAAATAATATCTCTATTCTCCACCCATTCTTATCCCTCCTAAAGAGGATCAACTATTATACCTTTACATCTCTATCATTGACCATTCCCTAGGGGTAATGCTCACTCACCATGATGAAAAAAATAAGGAACAAGCTATCTACTATATAAGTTGAACACTTATAGAGTATGAGACTCAGTACACCCATACTAAGAAACTGTAGAGTAAAAATTTACTCTACATTTCATTTTATTTTTCAATCACACGTTGCAAATTTTTGTCTTTGCATACTTTGGTCTGAGATGGCGGAGTTTTGAAAATAGAGCATGGGCTCTATTTTCCTTTTTTATTCATTTTCTCTAAGTGTTGAAATCAAGCAAATACTTCCAAGTGTCATCATCTAAGGCACTTTCCATAATTTCAATAAAGTAGTAGAGATTGCCACGTACCTCATAGAAACTCAGTGGCACGTGCCAAGTGTCAACGTCCATGGTTTCAAATCAGCACCTAGATTTCATATCTTTTCAACAAAAGGTTTTAACAAGATAAGTATCAGGATTGAGCGAAGAGTGCCAGGTGGCAGTCACAAAAGGTCTCAATTTTGATTTTCTAAAAGTGATAGAAGATACCACGTATCCCAACAGAAGAGAGCAAAAGCCACCACATGTCACGATCCAAATTATATTCATTCTTGTTTCACTGATATAGCAAAGACTGTGGTGGGTCCCAAGTTTTGTTTCTTAAGTAAGTGAAAGCTGCCAGGTGCTGCCAGGTGTCACTGTCTGTGTAAATGTAAAATGAGACAAATTTATTTCTATGGTATGAATAGAGTAAAGTGGAGACCACCATGTGTCATCTTCCATAGGTTTCTAAAAGGTAGCTATAAGTAGTAGAGATCACCACGTAACCCTAGATAAGTAAAGTAGAGATTGCCATGTGTCCTTTAATAAAAGTAGTGGAGATTGACACCTATCCCTGTGGCCCTTTTAAAGTTACTCAGGTAAGAAATTTTGTGGGTCTTATTTTCTTTTAAGTTGTTGATGTTTTGAGGAAGAAGATAGCAACAAGTTTCAAAGGTAGTGTTAAGGTGTGGAGCTTAAAAGCTTCACCAAGGAACACATTTTAAAAGTTGCAGGTTTACACAGTCACCGGCATCGGTCAGGAGTGACCGACGTTGGTCAGGAGCAGTTGAAGAGACACCAGTGTTAGCAGGGATCAGCTGACGTCGGTCACAGAGAAGCAGGTAGGAACCGGCATCGGTTACCTATGCATCTAGAGAGCTATTTCTGAGGACAGAACCGAGTGTTTGCATGATGAGATTAAGTTGTAGTCTTAAGTCCGCGTCTCTATTATTAGTAAGACTATTTTTAGAGCCCTTGTTTAAGAGGCTTAACTATTGGTTGTAAATGCATGCTCAAGTTTCCTAATTCTATATTAGGATAGATCTTCTTAGCTTATTAAAGAGTATTGGTATGTTGAAAGAACAGTACAGAATTGTATAGGTGAATCAATCCAGGTTGTTGGAGTTGATTGTACTTGAGAGAGAGAGCTCTTGAGGGAAAGAGATATAGAGAGAGATCTGAACATCTGAGAGAGGTGTGGAAGAAAGAAGTTTATTCAATTGTATTCCTTTTGTAAAGAGTTTAATACAAGTTTTCAGGGTGGTTTCTTGTATCTCTTGTTCTTTGCTATTTATCATTCTAGTTACTTATCTATCTGATTTAATTCTATGGTTTATTGCTTTCATAAGTGTAATCAAATTGTTGGTTGATCCCCAACAAGTGGTATCAGAGCTAGGTTTCAAGTTTAGAGCTTGATATCCACAAGTGGTATCAGAGCTCAGGTTCACTAACAGGTGGTTCAGATCTGTGTAGTGTGTATTGATTACAGGTTACTCACATGGGTTTCTACAGGGATTTCTATTTGAGTGGGAGAAGCAATGGCATAAGAAAGTAAACTGAGAATGGAGAAGTTCAATGGGAAAAATTACCAACATTGGAGAATGCAGATAGAGGACTATCTGTATTAGAAAGATCTATACTTACCATTAGGTGGGATTACAAAGAAGCCCACAGACATGGATGATGAAGAATGGGAAGTTCTTGATAGAAAGGCTCTAGGGTCTCTAAGACTGAGTCGAGCATCTACTGTGATATCTAATTTATCACAAGCAAAGTATACGGTAGAGCTGATGACTACTTTAGCAAATTTGTATGAAAAACCCTCAGCTTCTAATAAGGTATATCTTATGAAGCAGTTATTTAATTTGTGTATGCAGGAAGGTGGATCTGTATCTAATCACCTGAATGATTTCCATGGAATTATAAATCAATTAAGTTCAGTCAATATTATGTTTGATGATGAAATTAAAGCTCTTTTAATATTATGTTCTTTGCCTGAAAGCTGGCATAGCTTAGTAATGGCAGTTAGTAATACTACATCTGCTTCAAATATTTTAAAAGTAGAAGATGTTGTTAGTGTTATCTTGAATGAGGAAATTCATAGGAAAAGCACAGAGGAAACATCAGTGAATGCTTTAAGTTTTGAGAGCAGGGGAAGGAAAAAAGAGAGGAGCAAGAAAGGGAGATCAAGATCTAAGTCTAAGGTGAGAGGTAGATCCAAATCCAGAAATGGCAGGAAGCCACAATGCTGGAATTGTGGAAAGATGTGGCATATAAGCAGAGATTGCTGGTCAAAGACTAAGGAGGATAATCAACACGAAGGAAAAGAAGAAGAAAAGGTTGCAGGTATTGCATAAGATGCTTTAATATTCTCTTTGCATAATAATATAGAATATTGGGTTTTAGATTCTGGTGCATCTTTTCATACTACCCCTAATAGAGAATATTTTAGTGACTATATCCATGGAGATTTTGGAATAGAGTATCTAGGGGATAATGAGCCTTGTAAAATAATTGGCAAAGGTAAATTACAGT
Organism: Torreya grandis; assembly: GCA_037957365.1. NCBI lineage: Eukaryota > Viridiplantae > Streptophyta > Pinopsida > Cupressales > Taxaceae > Torreya > Torreya grandis. Next base: position 1,006,865 of record JARHVA010004112.1, read on the forward strand.
TGAAAATGTAGAATGGCAACACATGGGTGTTGAGAGATGTTATGCATGTTCTTAGCTTAAAGAGAAATTTGATTTCTGTAGGAAAGTTAGGGGATGAGGGTTATACAGTAACTCTCACAGCTAAATCTTGGAAGGTGACCAAGGGTGCACTTGTTATGGCTAGAGGTAAGAGAGTAGGTACTCTCTATTTATGTAATTGTGTTACTAACAATTCTCCTTCTGTATTATCTACTTCAGATGTGGATGCAAAATTGTGGCACTCAAGGCTTGGCCACATGAGTGAGAAGGGGATGTCAATTCTTAAGTCTAAAGGTAAGCTTTCAAATTTGAAAAGCATAGATCTAGAATTTTGTGAGCATTGTGTGTTTGGAAAATAGAAGAGGGTGAGTTTTCTCAAGACTGGGTCAACAAAGAAGAGGCATAAGTTACAGCTTGTTCACACAGACGTGTGGGGACCGGCTCAGGTTGCTTCTATTGGAGGATCATAGTACTATGTTACATTCATATATGATGCTACAAGAAAGGTATGGATCTATTGTATTAAGAAGAAATCTGATGTATTTGAGACTTTTAAGATTTGGAAAGATATGGTTGAGAATGAAATAGGTAGAAGATTGAAGTGCCTGAGATTTGACAATGGTGGTGAGTTCTACAGTTATAAGTTCAACTGGTATTATTATATGCATGGAATTTGTAGGCAAAGGATGGTTCCAAGGACACCTCAGCAGAATGGAATTGCTGAAAGGATGAACAAAACAATCATGGAGCGTGTAATGTGTATGAGATTGCATGCTAGTTTGCCCTTAGAGTTTTGGGCAGAATCTGTTGACACTGTAGTGTACCTGATTAACAGAGGACCCTCTATAGCTCTGGATGGTAGAATTATAGAAGAGGCATGGATAGGTAAAAAGGTAGATCTCTCATTCCTCAAAATTTTTAGTTGTGAAGCCTTTGTGCACGTTGATAAGGAAAATAGAAAGAAGCTGGATGCTAAGTCTATGAGGTGCATGTTTATTGGCTATGGCTCAGATGATTTCGATTTCAGATTTTGGAATCTAGGAACTAACAAGATAATTAGGAGCCATGATGTTGTTTTTAATGAAAAGGTGATGTATAGTGATCAACTGAAGAAGTTGAATCAATCTAGGCAGAGCAATGGAGAATTAGACGAGGTGATGGTCCAAAATGAGCTCACGAGAAAAAGAAATAATCACTTGTAGGAAAACACAGAGACTAATGTCAACAGGGTAGGAACTGGCGTCAGTAGGACAGAAACCGATGTCGGTCATACAGAGACCGACATCGACAGGATAGGCACCGATGTCAGTCAGGCAGAACTAGTGTCAGCCAATAACAGGTCTGGAAGTGATCGAGGTCGGTCACTATCAGAGAATTTGGGTGGATAGCATGTTGTGAATGAGTCTTAGATGCCCATCAGGAGGTCAAAAAGGGTAAGTAAACCTCCAATTAGATATTACCCTTCATTATTCTATTAATTTCTAACCAATGGTGGAAAATCAGAGAGTTTTGAAAAAGCATTACAGGTGGAGTCCAAGAGTTAGTGGGAGCGTGGCATGGTTGAGGAAATGGAGTCCTTGAAAGAGAACCAAACATGGGATTTGGTTGAGTTACCAGTTGGTAAGAGAACACTAAAGAATAGATGGACCTACAGATTGAAGGAAGGTGAGAATGGACAGATGAGATATAAGGCTAGGTTGGTAGTGAAAGGATTTGCACAAAAGCCAGGTATTGATTTTGGTGAGATTTTTTCTCCTATTGTTAAAATGACTTCTATACAGACTGTATTGTCTTTAGTTGCTATTGAGGATTTGTATCTTGAGCAGCTTGATGTTAAGACATCATTTCTTCATGGAGATTTGGATGAAGAAATATATATGGAACAGCTGAAAGGATTTGAGGTCAAAGGTAAGGAGAAGTTAGTGTGCAGATTGAAGAAAAGCTTGTATGGCCTCAAGCAAGCTCCTAGACAGTGGTATTTAAGATTTGACAGGTTTATGATTGAGCATGGCTACAGTAGGTGTCAATTTGACCATTGTGTGTATTTTAAGAGATTGGATAATGGTAGATATATTATTTTGTTGCTGTATGTAGATGATATGCTGGTTTCAAGATCACACATGCAGGATATCTCTGAGCTTAAGGTGAAATTAGCTCAAACATTTGCCATGAAGGATTTGGGAGCAATAAAGAAAATCCTTGGCATGAGCATTAAGAGAGATAGGAAAAATCACAGGTTGATTTTGTCTCAAGAGGATTATGTGGACAAGGTGTTGAAACGGTTCAATATGCAAGATACGAAACCGGTAAGCACACCTTTGGCTGGACATTTTAAATTGAGTAAAGAACAATGTCCTAATTCACATGATGAGGTAGAGTACATGAGTAAAGTTCCATATTCTTCCACAATAGGGAGTTTAATGTATGCAATGATTTGTACTAGACCGGATATTGCCCAAGCAGTGGGAGTTGTAAGTAAGTATATGGCCAATCCAGGGAAGGAGCACTGGAAAGCAGTTCAGTGGATCCTTAGATATCTGAGAGGAACCAACAGTAGGCATTTGTGCTATGGAGGTTCAGATACTTCTCTACATGGTTATGTAGATTCAGATATGGCAGGTGATTTGGATGGTAGGAGAAGCACCATAGAATATGTTTTCACTGTAGGTGGAATGGCGGTTAGCTGGATATCAAAGTTGCAGAAGGTTGTTGCCTTGTCAACTACAGAAGCAGAGTATATTGTAGCCACAAAGGCTAGAAAAGAGATGATATGGATGACACGGTTCATGGAAGAGCTTGGAAAGGATTAAGAGAGTTGTAGACTATACAGTGATAGTCAGAGTGCCATTCATTTGGCTAAGAATTTGGCCTTTTATTCATAAACAAAGCATATACAACTTAGGTACCACTTCATACGATAGGTATTGGAAGATGGTGAGCTAAAGCTGGAGAAGATCCATACAGATAAGAATCCTGTTGATATGTTAACCAAGCCGGTTACAAAGGAGAAGTTGAATCTTCATTCAACTTCTATTGGTCTTCATGATTGAGTTGAAGATGGAGGAGCTAGAAGATGTTGCTGTACAGGTACTGGTGTAGCTATTTATCTCCAAGTGGGAGATTGTTAAGGTGTGGAGCCTAAAAGCTTCACCAAGGAGTGCATTTTAATAGTTGTAGGTTTATACAGTCACTGGTGTCGGTCAGGAGCGACCGACATCGGTCATGAGTAGTTGAAGAGATGCCAGCGTCGGTAGGGATAGGCTGACATCGGTCACAGGCAAGCAGGCAGGAACTGGTGTCAGTTACTTGTGCATCTAGAGAACTATTTTTGAGGATAGAACTGAGTGTTTGCATGATGAGATTAAGTTGTAGTCTTAAGTCCACGTCTCTATTATTAGTAAGACTGTTTTTAGAGCCCTTGTTCAAGAGGATTAACTGTTGGTTGTAAATGCATGCTCAAGTTTCCTAATTCTATATTAGGATAGATCTTCTTAGCTTATTAAAGAGTATTGGTATGTTGAAAGAATAGTATAGAATTGTATAGGTGAATCAATCCAGGTTGTTGGAGTTGATTGTAATTGAGAGAGAGAGCTCTTGAGGGAAAGAGATCTAGAGAGAGATCTGTACATCTGAGAGAGGTGTGGAAGAAAGAAGTTTCAACAATTGTATTCCTTCTATAAAGAGTTTAATACAAGTTTTCAGGGTGGTTTTTTGTATCTCTTGTTCTTTGCTATTTATCATTCTAGTTAATTATCTATCTGATTTAATTTCACAGTTTATTGCTTTCATAAGTGTAATCAAATTGTTGGTTGATCCCCAACAGGTAGAACACTCTTGAGCAAAGACATAAAAGAGTATAAGTTACGTGGAAGGTGCCACGTGTCTTTGATAGGTGTTGCAAAACATGCCAAGTGTCATCTTTTGGTGTTTCTTAAGTAATAGGAAGATTTTCAAAGAATTGGCTAAGTGTTATCTAGAATTTAAGAGAAGTGAGCATCCTGTAATTTGTTTCAGCTAATGAACTGTTAGAAGACGAAGCATACTACTAGTTCGGTTAGATTTCAGTTGAGCTGTTAGATTGGAAACAAGTAGACAATCCAGTGTGAATCCAAGGCTATAAATAAGGGTGCAGAGATCACCATGAAAAAAGGAGATATCAGAGAGAATTTTTGAGAGAGAATTATTGTAAAGAGTTTAGACTTTCTAGAGCTGTGATGAAGTAATATCATTTGCTTTTGTCTCATTTTCTTTAGTTGAAAGGTTTATATAATTGTACATGTTTCTACACCTCTTATATGACTAAAAGATTCAAATAAGAAGATTAAAGCCTATGACTTTGTTGATATTTTTTGTGTCATTTGTAAAAGTAGTCTAGGCTGTAGACTTTCTAGAGTTGTGATTAGGAATGTCATTTGCTTTTGTCTCATTTTCTTGAATTGAAAGGTTTATATAACTGTACATGTTTTTGTGCCTCTTATGTGACTGGAAGATTCAAATAAGAAGATATAACCCTATGCCTTTGTTAACATTTTTTGTATCACTAAAAAAGTAGTCTATACTGTGAGCCTCTATTTCTATTGTTTCCATCTTTTACATTGATCATGCACTTGTTTGCTCTTAAATGTAAATGAATCCTACATATAGTCTCACTATTCTTAGGATTAAGGTTGAATTACATTTAGGTGCATCACCATCAATTAGATTTTCTTTCATGCATTTATTTTCTATTAAATTCCTATCCATTTTCCTATTATCTACTCAATATAAAGAAGAACTATCTTCTCAAAAATTTGGAGGTTGTTTCAAGACGCAAGTCCCATATCTTGAAACTTCCCATTGTTGTTGATTAGAATCAAGCACAATTTTAAATCATCAATAGTTTTTGGCACACCTGATGGGACCAATATTTCAATAATTTGAAGAATTTTTGGTGTGTTCTTCGGCTAACCAGCCCTTGGAGGTTTTTATTTTATCAACACCAATGACAACTCTAAGTTGAATCAACCAGTTAAGCAGTCCTAGTATCATCAAGAAATCACCATTCAATATGTATAATTCTATTACTCAAAGCTATGGGTATTATTCCCCTTCATATATTTTTAATCAAGATTAGGTTGCTCATGGAATCATATCAAGAAACAAAGATGCATATGGTTATAAGTTTTGCCCTTCACAGGTTCGATATGACCAGCCTCAGCCCTGTCATGAGCCATATCAGTATTATGCCCAATATTCCCAATATGTTACATCTCATAACCAACCTAATCTCATTTCCACCTTCAAACAAGCATTGCTGGGATATAAAAAACATGTATTAGAGCTTGACAATAGAAGGGGATACGGCCAAGAAATTCCTAATAATGTCATCTATCAAGTAAGAAATGTAGTAGATCTGATTAAAAGTGAATGGGCTCCCATTAAAAGAGAAAATTAGCAAAGGCTTACATATGATATGTTGGATGTGAGTGGCTTAATTGCATTTTTAGAAGAGAAGCTGAGTATTCATGAGAGACAACCTTACCAAATCTATCAACCTGCATATCCACTGCCATAAGTTTCATATCAGATATACATAGCCCCTGTTCATGAGCCAAGTCAAATCTGTCAAGGTCCTTTCCCCAATAATGTCAAGTTTATGTTGGCAGCAAAGGAAGTGGAATCTAAACCCTCACTTCCCCCTCAATTCCCTTTCACCCTTCCTCAAGAAGCTTCTTATTTTTCATCGCATCCTTCATGCACTCCCCACTTCTATGATGATTCCTATGAACTCCAATAAAGACTCTTTCAAGAAAATATAGCTAAGCAAGTTGAGGAATTAGAGGCAAAGATGAGATTGCTTAGAGAGAGAGAGAGAGAGAGAGAGAGAGAGAGAGAGAGAGAGAGAGAGAGAGAGAGAGAGAGAGAGAGAGAGAGAGAGAGAGAGAGAGAGAGAGAGAGAGAGAGAGAGAGATTTTGGACCCTAGAGAGGAGTCTATGCCAAAAAATACCTCCTCTACCAATCCTCAAATCTCTCAACATGATGTCCAAATTCTAAGTTGGAAGAGGGAAAATCATGAACCAGCTAGGGATCTTGAAGAAGATAAAATTAATACCTCTTCCCAAGGGAAAAGATCTGGTCATAAGGTCATGAGTTAGAAACAAACAATGGAATCATGGAGTAGAAAGGAGGAGAAAGGTTTTGCTCAAAGACTTGAAGAGGTTGAGGCTGCTCTCACTCATGATGATGATCAAGTAGAAGATCTTACATTTGAACACACCCCATCTACATCCCTACAAGAGAGCTATCAAGCTACATCCGATATAGATGAAGTGATGGAAAAATGGAAAGAAGAGGATCATTCGATTCTAGCTCAAGAAGTATCTCCTCTTCTACATATGTATAACCAACAGTCTTCTTCTTTATCCCTTTTCAAAGAGGAATATATTTTGGAGGAAGAAAATAAGTATGTAGAGGAGTATGCTCAGTTCATGGCTAGTCAAGAAGATTTCATGAGTGCAGATGAAGAAGAAATAACTATAGGTACACCCTTTGATGAACCAGAGGACAAGTCACAAGCTTTTGCTTCTATCTCTAATGAAAAAGAGATAATTTCTGATCATGTTTTGAATGACTTGTTTGAAGTCATTGGGGCAAGTTACACTATTCTTCAAGAAGGCTATGAGCTAGCTTTAGGTGGAAAAGATAGCATTGAGAATCAGCTAAGTATGCAGAGGGGATGCAAGCTTTCAGACTTATCCTTTCAAGAGGTTGAAGTCATCAAGGAGGATGATCATGAAATGAAACCCGAGAATGAAATTGATCGTGTTTTGAATGATTTGTTTGAAGTCATTGGGGCAGGTTACACTATTCTTCAAGAAGGTTGTGAGCTAGCTTCAGGTGGAAAAGACAACATTGAGACTTAGATAAGTATGTAGAGGGGATGTAAGCTTTCATACTTATCCTTTCAAGAGGTTGAAGTCATCAAGGAGGATGATCATGCAATGAAACCTGATAATGAGGTAGAAGGAGATAAGCCAATCAATAAGGTATATCCAAGGGCTTATGGTGATGAGACAATAACCTTCGATTTCTTGATGAGACATGATAATATGAAGAACCAGCATTTGACAAGCTTTTAAGAACAAGAAGAGTATGTATATATTGGAAGCATGTTTGACTTTGATTCACGTAGATGCAAGCAAATCAAGGTGGCAAGTAGGAAGAGCAATCCACCAGAGCTCCATCCCATTTAGCCATTTTTCTGGCACCATAAATCTTCTCACCATGAAGGAAACTTTATAAATTTTCCTTTTGATCTAGGAGGGAGGCAAATATACCTGGTTAGTTGTATATAATGGTCTCCCCTTTCTGTATTGCTTTTGTTTTCCCATTTTTTCTTTCTCGATCTCTATTTTAAATAAGTGTTCTTTGAGCACGTGGCCATGGCTTAGAATCTTTTCAAAAAAATTTAAGACTCTCGACACATTAAGTCCCTCTCAAATCTACATAATTCCCTAGATGTGTCTGATTCGTTAGTGCTAAAAGTGGAAGCTATTTTGATCTAGCCTGAATTCCAATTGAAGGTTATAGTTCATATTTTGTAGAGTTTTTGAACAAGGACATCATTAACCTTGATTTAGCTTTTCAAGAGTTGAAAAATAAGTAGGGGCTATTTGATGCTAAATGGTCTATTTATCAGATGGCCTTACTAAAGTTGTGATTGTTGCCATAATTTTGATCTAGCAGGAGTTGTGGTTCTTTTTGAGTAGGCTCAAAAGTCCTCGGGATCACCAATAACTGTAGAGTAAAAATTTACTCTACGTTTCATTCTATTTTTTAGTCGCGCGTTGCAAATTTTTGTCTTCGCATACTTTGGTCTGAGATGGTAGAGTTTTGAAAATAGAGCGTGGGCTCTATTTTCCTTTTTGATTCATTTTCTCTAAGTGTTGAAATCAAGCAGATACTTCCAAGTGTCATCATTTGAGGCACTTTCCATAATTTCAATAAAGTAGTGGAGATTTCCACATACCTCATAGTAACTCATCAGAACATGCCAAGTGTCAGTGTCCATGGTTTCATATCGGTACTCGCATTTCATCTCTTTTTAGTGAAAGGTTTTAACAAGCTAAGTATTAGGATTGAGCAGAGAGTGCCAAGTGGTAGTCACAAAAGGTCTCAATTTTTCTTTTCTAAAAGTGACAGAAGATGCCACATATCCTAGTAGAAGAGAGTGGAAGCCAACACATCTCACGATCTAAATTATATTCATTCTTGTTTCACTGATATAGCAAAGACTGTGGTGGGTCCTAAGTTTTGTTTCTTAAGTAAGCAGAAGCTACCAAGTGTCGTTGTCTATGTAAATGTGAAATGAGACCCATTTATTTCTATGGTATGAATAGAGTAAAGTGGAGACCACCATGTGTCATCTTCCATAGGTTTCTAAAAGGTAGCTACAAGCAGCGGAGATCACCACGTAACCCCAAATAAGTAAAGCAAAGATTTCCATGTGTCCTTTAATAAAAGTAGCAGAGACTAATACCTATCCTTATGGCCCTTTTAAAGTTACTTGGGTAAGAAATGTTGTGGGTCTTATTTTCTTTTAAGCTATTGAAGTTTTGAGGAAGTGGATAGCGACAAGTGTCAAAGGCAAAACACTCCTAAGAAAAGACACAAAAGAGTATAAGTTATGCAGAAGGTGCCATATGTCTTTAATAGGTGCTATAGAACATAGCAAGTGTCATCTTCTAGTGTTTCCTAAGTAATAGGAAGATTTTCAAAGAATTGGCTAAGTGTTATCTAGCATTTAAGAGAAGTGAGTGTCCTGTAATTTGTTTCAGCCAATGAACAGCCAGAAGACGAAGTGTATTGCTAGTTCGGTTAGATTTCAGTTGGGCTATTATATTGGGAACAAGTAAACAATCCAGAGTGAATCATAGACTATAAATAAGGGTGCAGAGATCACCATGAAAAAACGATATATCAGAGAGAATTTTTGAGAGAGAATTATTGTAAAGAGTTTAGACTTTCTAGAGCTGTGACGAAGTAATATCATTTGCTTTTGTCTCATTTTCTTGAGTTGAAAGGTTTATATAACTGTACATGTTTTTACACCTCTTATATGACTAAAAGATTTAAATAAGAAGATTGAACCCTATGAATTTGTTGATATTTTTTGTGTCATTTGCAAAAGTAGTCTAGGCAGTAGACTTTCTAGAGTTGTGATTAGGAATGTCATTTGCTTTTGTCTCATTTTCTTGAATTGAAAGGTTTATATAACTGTACATGTTTTTGTGCCTCTTATATGACTGGAAGATTTAAATAAGAAGATATAACCCTATGCCTTTGTTAACATTTTTTGTATCACTAAAAAAGTAGTCTATACTGTGAGCCTTTATTTCTATTGTTTCCATCTTTTACATTGATCATGCACTTGTTTGCTCTTAAATGTAAATGAATCCTACATATAGTCTCATTGTACTTATGATTATGGTCAAATTACATTCAGGCACATCGCCATAGATTAGATTTTATTTCTTGCATTTGTGTTTTGTTAAATTCCTATCCTTTTTCCCAGTATCTACTCAATATAAAGAAGAACCAGCTTCTCAAAAATTTGGAGGTTGTTTCAAGACGCAAGTCCCATATCTTGAAACTTCCCATTATTGTTGATTAGAATCAAGCAAAATTTTAAATCATCAACATAAACTTTACCTCACCTTAGTCTTTATGGATTCCAAACTTTGGCATTACCTTCTCAATCACAAAACCTTTGTCATCACTAACACCAACCCACTCAAGTATATGCACTCTAAACTATACCAAAACTAGTGTATGGCTAAGTGGCTCATAATCCTAGCTAAGTTTGACCTTGATTTCCTCTAGTAGAAGTCAATTAAATGGTAAGTCATTGCTGACCAATTGGCCAATGCTCCTTTATCGAATAACCAACCACTTCCTCTTGCATTTATAGATGAATCCATCATTACTCTTTCCCAAGTAGACACAACCTACCAAATTAATATGTTATTTTATGGCTCAAAGTGCCAATGAGGTGGGGGTGCTAGAGTCATTCTCATTCCCCTCATTGGTAAACCCATTCCCCTTTATTTCAAGCTTGATTTTGAGTGTACCAAAAATATGGTTGAGTATGAAGCCCTAGTCATAGGTCTCTAAACCACTCTAGCCTTAAGAATTAAGACCATGAATGTCTTTGGTGATTCCCATCTCATGGTCAACCAGGTTAGTGGCTCATATTAATGTAAGAATGATGTCTTACAAAATTACAAACAACTAATAGATGTACTCTTAGCATCATTTGATCATTATCATATCCAATTTGTTCCCCAATCTACCAACAAATTCATTTATATAATGGCTTCCCTTACTTCCTAGATCCCTTCTTAGCCTTCTAATTCTAAAATATTTATCACCATTCATTATTTTACCACACCCTCTTATAACCAATTTGACCTCCCTACTATTTTTAGTGTGGAAGAATCCCCATTAGATATTTGGTTTCAACAAACCTTTGACTACCTAAAAATTGGCATCATTCCCCCCAACCTCTTTAAGAATGCTTGAAGAGCCTTTATTTAGAGTACCTCTCATTACACCCTATTAGGAGGAATCCTTTAAAAATGTGGTTTTGATGGTCTCCTTCTCCATTTCCTATGCAACCATGAAGCTTCTCATGCTATTATGGAAACATATAATGACACTTTAGTGGTCTAGCTATCGCTAAACATATACTTCACCTTGGATACTATTGCCCCATACTCAATCAAGATACTTTGATTATGTAAAAAAGTGTATTAAATGTCAACATCACGCTAACTTACATCACATGTCAGATAATGGCCTCTAAGTATCCAAAGAATTTTGGACTTTCTCACAATGGGGAATCAATCTCATTGGGTAAATAAATCCTCATTCTTCACATCAACATAGCTCCATCATCACAACCACTAATTATTTCACCAAGTGGGGGGGAGTTATTCCTCTAATCTTGATCAAAATAGAGAAGATTACCAACTTCATCAATCACCATATTTTCTATCACTTCAGTGTTCCCCATAATATCATCATTGATAATGGAATATCTTTCAAGAAAAATCAAGTCCAAGGTCTTTATGACACATTTAGAATCAAGTTAATCTTTTTCTCTCCTTACCATCCACAAGCAAATGGCTAGGTAGAAGCCTCTAAAAAAACCCTCAACAAAATGCTAACCAAATTAGTTAGTGATTTGGGTCAGGATTAGCATTTACATGTCCCATTCACTTTATGGGCCTATCACACTAGCATTAGAAACCCTACATGTGCTACACCTTTCTCCCTTGTGTTTGGAGTAGAGGTCATCTTAACTCTTGAAATATAAATTCCCTCTCTTCACATATCTTTGTAAGACCTTATTTTTGAGGATGATTATCATCAACATCATTTAGCTCAGCTTGAGTTACTTGACGGCCATCATTTAGAAACCTTTACCCACCTCCATATCTATTAAGAGTGTATCAAGTGTGCCTATAAAAAATACCTCAAAGTATGAGAATTCAATATTAGAGACGTCATCCTAAAGGAAAATCAGAATGTCACCAATATGAAGAAAAGCAAGTAAGGCAAGATTTGATTTCAATTGGCTTGAACCTTATATCATAACCCACAAGTATGGATCAGGATCTTACTAGTTATCTTCTCTTGATGTTTACTTAGAACCTAATCCCCTTAATGCTTCACATCTATGCCCATTCTTTTTCTAAGAAGGATTGTTCCAATTTTTGTTTAACTTAAGATCATTCCTAATTATCCACTTATATTCATTTCCATATATTAAGGATAATTGATTAAAACTAGAACATGTGATTAGCTGTCACTACCATGACCTTATCTTAAACAATGGGTATTATGGATCTACCCATGGCATGATTCTCATGGTACTTTACACCCCTTTTTAAGATGGATCCCCATGATTATTATCACCTAAATCTTTTTAACACCTAGTCCACTTTCTTGTGTTTCTAGTTTTTCCTTCATAAAGGTGAGCCACTAAGTTAGCTTAAGAAAGTCTATGCCAAGCAAAATCAAAGAAAAATAACATAATTCTTATCACTAGCAATCATGGGTCATTCCTAGCATTCACACACTTCTCCCTTGAAGGATATCTATTTAAAATTTATTTGAAATTACCATATATAAGGTAGAATTCTCCCTTGAAGGACAACTATAGAAAGTATTAAATAAAGCATATAAACTTAGACCACTCCATTAAAGGATGGTTAAGTCAAACATTTAAAAAAAACCATAGAAATTTATTGGAAGCTTCTTGCATTGATCAACTTCCCATATACAATAATATAACCAGAAATCGATTATCAAAATCAAAGCAACAGTAGAAAAATATCATGAAAGTCATAATTAAATTGCAAGCAACATAATAAGGTGGAATCCACATTTGAATTTCACAAATAGACTTCCCACATCAACCAGTCTACATAATTTTGGCATAAACATATTTATAATTGACTCTTTAGGAACCTATGGAAGAGGCATGCTAGTCTTACAATAGGGTTCCATTTTCACCCATCTCCCCTTTCCACTATATGCAAGGTATTCTTGAACTTACTTAACCTTATGTCCACAAGACACCTTTCAACCTCTAATGACCACTCATGCAAAGAATTTGAAGGGCTTATGTTCATTAAGCCAATCCTACTTTAGGTCTATTTTTAGTCCTTATTAAATAAGAATAAGCATGCCCTCTTCTTATCCTAATTTTCTTAGTTGATCTTTTGTTTATGAAATTTGTCTCTTGATTATATTTTTCACTTTACCATCTAGTGTTGTTCATTGCCCTACCTCATATGATTTACCTTAAGTGAGATTACAACAACCATAATCATGACTATTTACATAACCATAAGTATAATAACATCAAAATATGTAATATTTTATTTAGGGTGTGAGGAGTCACATGGCTTATATAGAGTCATTTGATTAACATTATTTTTCCTACCTAAGCATTGGGCCAATTATTTGGTGACTCTAGATTTATTTTTATCCATTATTCTAGTTGATTACTCCCTAGGCTCACCTCAAAAACATTCCTTATATCAGTAGTCACTAAAGGTCACACTATTTTCTCCTCTTTCATAGGGAAATAATAATATTCTACTCTAGGTCTTTCACCTTGCTCAGTCATTATAGCCATTTACTCCCTCTGCTCTAGTTTTTCTACTTGCATGTGTAATACCTATCATTACCTTAATGCGCATCCCCTCAGATAATTAGTATTCCCTCCATAAATTGGTGGAGGGTGATGTTCTCTAACCATATATTTTGTGTAACAAAATTCTCACCTTCTTCACTGTTGAAGAAGTAAGAGTTTAGGCTCAAGCTCAGGCCATGGATGCCTTTCCTCTTGATGTTGGTTTAATAGTACTTCCATTATCACGATTTCATGTTGTAATATATAGTAGGTATGCACATTCACCATGTATATTATTTTAGGTCATGGGGGATGATTAGTATCTCTACCATTATTCCCATCATTCACCATCCTTAACCTTTTGTAGTTCTCTACACTATTTGTAGCTTGCACAACGAAATGACTTCATGATGGGCATTCATTACTAACACAATTATTTACATAGAATACATAACTATTATTTTTCATTGACATGATTATCAATTCCACCAATGGGGAGGGTCTTATGATGTCATTGATTCCCTTGAATAGTCTTCCCACTTAAAACAATCATGTCTACTTACCTTTTCATGTGGACACATAGCCCTCGATCCAACTGGTCATCTTGATAAAGTCCTTATGAACCATCATGATGTATTTTTGTCACCCTTATCATCTAATCCACATCTGATTTCTTTTGTTTCTTTGTCATCTTATGGTCCTTGTGTCCCTGGTAGTCTTTTGCATCATTTTCATCTTTACCCCAATTGATGTAAATTGGATTCTAGCCATGGGCCACTATAATGGTCATGCCTTCAAAACTACCTCTATTGCTAGTGGTGATAAATTCTAAATATTTTCCATTGTAGAAACTCCCCCATCTTATCCAACTATATGACTAATATCCTAGACAACATAGTTCCCTGATAGTAGGGCCTAATCTAATTAGAACCCAAAGTAATTGGTTCTGAGGTACTAAGATAGAGGATGCATACATGGACACATTTTTCCCATACTATCTATGCAGCTCTTGAGTAAGGCACAATCCATCCTTTATCACTCACCATGCTATTAATTTTCTACCTCATAAAATCTAATTAGCCATCAAATAAATTATTGGCAAGTCATTCCTTTACTACTACACATAAAACTCAGTTTGTAGCGATGATGACCTTTTACCAAGTAGACTCTACAGATCTTGATAGAAACCCATCTTCTAAAACTTGACTCATAGTGATAAATTATATCACTATGCTTCTAGCCCCATACATATTTAGAAGTCATATCCTCCTCACAAATTCACCTCTTCTTTGGCTTAGTTCCATTGTAGGACATTTATGGTGACTATCCTTTTGTTAACCTCTTATTTATCCTGCCTTGCCTATTCATGTTTTCTCACCCTAACGCATATGGGATCATTATGGTAACTATTCACCCATTTAAACCACAAAACTTAACCATCACCTTGACTAAAACCCAAAACCTCTATTTAAAAAAAAACTTTCAGCCAAACCAAACCATGTGCTATATCAAATTGGGGAAACTCATTTTAACACCACTGGTTGAACTACATTATCCTAATGTCCACAGACTATGTAAGCAGTCATTAACTTCTAAGGGTATCTCAGCCACTAAGAACTAATTTTCATCCCCTTTTTATTCTCACTAATTTCCATTTCTAACAGTGCCCTCTTGCTTAAGGCATCCTAAATCAAGGAAAGTTTGAATATTTTTTTATCATCCTTATGTTTTAACATCATCTAATACTTCTTTGGTTTCCCCCCATTTCTAGAAGAACTACATTGGCCTGAGGTATTTTTGGACTATGTAAGTAGTGCTTAGTTACTGAGGTCAGCTCAACCACATCCCTTATTTTCCCTTTTCACCTAAAATCTCTTTATCTACTTCTCTACCTACTTATTCACCATCTCCTTTCCTCTAGCTTGTCAATCTATTTTAAAACAAGGATTGATAGCCTTCTGCATTTGCCTCTCTTATCTCCTATAAAGACACCATCTACTCCACTTCATTGCCCTCCCCATCACCTATATTTGCATTTCTTTCACTTGATTCATTACTCACTCCCCCACACACTTTTTATATTTCTTGACTCTCTCTCTCTCTAATTCTTACCAACTTTTCCCTCTATCTCCTTTTTCTTCTTTCTTCATCCTCATCAGTTGCCCTTTCCCTTGACAATTTATCGTACCCTCTTTATCACTATATTTTCCCTACCAATTCCACATCATCATTTTCATTTGCATACCAATGGCCACTTTTACATCTTTCTCTTTATTTCTACCACTTTATTAATTCTCTTTCATTTCCTTTAAATGACCTTCATTTTAATTCTTAGTTTTTGTCTTCATCTTTCCCATCTTTTCCATCTTGCATGCTTTTTGTTTCTTCTATTTTTTATGCATGCCACCTTTTTTTGTAATGTGTGCCACAATTTTATTTTTATTTACCATTATTCCCACCTTTACCATTTCCAATTCTTCTTATTTTCTTTATTTTCATCCTTTTTATCCTCCACAACTAGTTTCTCACTAGGTATTTATCCTTTGAAAAGCCTTTCATAATTTCCCTTTTCTTCTTATCTGTTCCAGCCTTTTGCATTTTGTATTCCCATTTTATTCTTCCCATCTCTATCCACACTTATTTTTTGAATTTATGTGAGTTTTTGTGCTTTATATCCCTTCCAACCCCTTTGCTTATTCCTTTTTTTTTTCTTATCATCTTTGATCTTCATCTCTTATCTTCATCTCATTCGCTTTCATTGTGTTTCTCTATTACTTTAATCATTCCCTTTCCTCTCATACATTTTCCATTTTATCTCTCCTATTTATTCACCACCTCACCACTTTTCAGCTTATCAATCTCTTCTAATCACCCATTCAACTTGTTAATCTCTTCTAACAAGCTGATTGATGCCTACTTTATCTCTACACCTTCTTGTCCACCCATCCTTTGCTTCCCCTCATTTTTCTTAACCCCTTTCCCATTTTCCATCCCATTCTCATCTCCAACACCACCATATAATTTTATTTTTTGTTCTTCTCCTTTCCTATCATCATTCATGCTTACTTGTTCATGATACCACCTATTTATTTACTCTCCTATCATCCCTTTTGTATCCTCATTTCACTCTTTTTTCCTCATGTTTCCTTTCTTCTTTGTGTTTCCTTATTTTTCAACTTCATCATAAAATTATTTTCTCTTTGGTATCTCTTAGACCTCTTTTCAAATCTTTCATGCCCTACCATATTTCTAATCCTCCCCTTCCCCTTCATGATTATTACACTTCTCTCACCATCCTTTTCAAATCTCCAGTCTATCATTTCTTAGTAAATTCGTCCAACCCCCATCTTCTACCATTTATTTTTCTTCTTCTCATTTCTCCATTTCATTTCATTTTTATCATATTCCTTGATGACTTTCCTTATTATTCATGATCTTCATTTTTTTCTTCGATGTCCATGTTTAGTTTCTTCCATCCTTATCCAACTTCATCTTTATTTGTGACATCATTGTCTTTCACTCCTAATTCATCCATCTCCTAGTTTGCATTCACATCATCCCCTATTAGATCTCCTTTATTTTCTCCCATTCTAACTCTAACTTCTCACTCATTATAGTGCGATCACTAATTGCATCACTTATATATGTATACATAAGTCTACTTCCTCATGTCCTCTACTATATTTCTTTAATGCATGAAATATTGCCAGGTTTGCTACTTTAAGGTATCCATTTATTCCATCAATGTCTTTAGCTATTAATCATGGGTCCTCTTTTTTGTCCCTCTCTAATTACACCCTTCACATTACCTACCCATAACCTATTTCCCTTTTAAACCCTCTACACATTTATAGCTTACTTGACACAGTGTGATTAAAACACCCTTTTTTTTTATCAATTAATGCATGCTAATGGGACACATTCACATGACTTATGTTCCTTAAGCTGATCTATCTCCAAATTTTATTTCATATCCCTTGATCCTTGTGGGGTTGATCCTCCTTTTAATAGTTATCAGATTTTCCCCATATTTTTCATTTGTATACACCATATCCTAGGTGACAAAGCTTCATGTTGCTAGGGCCCCAACTAGTGGAACCCCCATGTCATTAGTCTTGATGTCATAGGGAAGAGGATGTAGACATGTCCACCTTCCACCAAAATTGATTATATATATCTTGAGTAAGGTATTGTTTGTTGATTACTTACCCACCAAAATTTTCAAATCCTTTAAATAAATATTTATAGGTCTTTTTTCCTTTATAGCCAATCAAACTCAGCTTGTCATGATGATAGCCTTTTGTCAAAGTGACTATGTAGATTCTAATAAACACCCCTCTTATAAAACTCATGTCATAGTGATAGATACTACCACTTTTATTTCACCATTACATATTTTCAAAAGTCATGCCATCCTCATAAAGGAGCCTTTCCTTTATTCTATCAAAGGCATTTTGTGGTGATTGGTATTGTGTTTGCTTATTACTTATCATCTCTTACCTATTTATTATATATAATCCTCACATTTATGGGATTATTTTATCAAATTATTACTTCCTTCTCTAATTATCTCTAACCAAGCAACCCAACATTTGAGGATATCCACCTTAATGTTCTTTATTTTGACCCGACCTTGCCTTGGTCCTTTTAACCACACCCTATAGAACTCCATTTGACCTGAATTTTTTTTTGGATATCATATCCATATAACTATGTAGGCAACATAAACCTACCTAGTGTATATGGAGTCATCTCAGCCACCCCTTACTTGAACCCTTGCTAACCACTCTCTCTGACTATTCGACTATTAGCCCACATCCACCTCAATGTTGGCCATTTTTGACCCAACTTATTTACATATTTTGTGATGAACTTACTTTGGTCATTTTGACCACACCAACCATTTTTGCCATGTTAAACATTAGGATTTGCACCACCTAATACATAACTAGAACATTTGTGTTTTTTAAGGGAGCACTTACTGGCTCAAATACTTATGAATAACACTGACATTATCTAAGAGACTAACAAGTGTACCCAACTATAGTTGTGATAATGTGGTATATTGGTCACTTGTCCCTTAGAATTGACCCTTAGTTTTATCAAAATTGGCAACTTTAGTTTGTATGTGATCTTGGATATTACATTTAGCTACCATTTGTGTGCATGTTTTACATTTCAAATGCCCAACATTTTTTGCACCAACCTAGTGCCTCACCACTAACAACTTATCAAACCTGCACCTGATTCTACTTTCCCTCATTAGCTACTAGTTTGATGGGAGATACCTCTTCCCATACAAAGGGAATTCTTACCTTTGACAAAGTGGTCCATTTTTGTTTTTAAGCTTGTTAATTCAAAGTTACATAACAAAAAGGGGGAAAATGTAGACACTAGAAAACTACAAACATGTAATCCTAGATGTCTGAATGTCATGGGACCCACTAGGGACCACCTAAACCTTATTGACCCTTAACTAAACCCTCTTAACCTAACCAAGTCACTATCCACCTATCACTATTAAAAAACTACTATTTGAAAACACTATTCTAAATTACTATTCACTAACACTATTCATTGGTACTATTCATGATGACATGACATGTCGCTATTCATGGTAACATGGTAGGTGACATGGAAAGTAACTCAATAGTGATATGGAAGGTGACTTAATAGTGATATGGCAAGTGACATGGCTTAAAAGTAAGGTGGATTGAAGTGGGACATCATACCTCACATGGAACCCTTATCTAAGGTGCCTAATGACCTCATTAAACACCATAAGGCCCCCCCTCTAAAGTATGGAGAATTTCTCCATAAGGGGCCATCATTAAACATCATTTTTTGGCTTCATGCATTTGAATGGTGTCCAAAGTGGGGTTCCCACTTGATGGGTGCTTTAGGAAAGGATAAAAGTGGGTGGTGGAAGGTATTTTGGATCCATATAAACACATGGGCATGATATTCACTTATTTTGGACACACTTACAAATTGGGAGACACACTTATGAAGTGGGAATTCCACAATATTTGTCCTTCATGACCACTTACCCACCCATGGGGAAAAGACAAAAGTGGGTGGTGGAATGTCTTTTGGACTCATTTGGGTCCATGGGCATTATATCCACCCATTTTGGACACATTAACAAAGTGGGAGGCAGTTTAACAAAGTGAAAGGCACACTTTGTGAAGTGGGAACCCCACCAAATTTATCCCTTTAACCCACTTATCCACCCACTTGGAAAATGGCATCACATTTCACTGTTCCACTCCTTTGTCATGTTTTTTAGCATGAAATGCTATAAATATGCCACCCCCTTTAATGGATTAGGAGGTTAGAATTTGGTCATGGGATTTCATATTTTAGGTTACTCAATTATCAAGGAGGTCACTCATCTTGGAGGAGAATAGAATCAAGTAGCTAGACTCTGCCAAAATTGCTTCAAGATCCATCAACAACAACATCTTCATCAACCATCAAGGTATATTTATTTGATTTTAGTTATTTTAATTTCTTTACTTCTTGGCATCTTATTTCTTGACCTATAAAACCTATCCCTTGGCCTTTTTATTTTCTTTAATTCCATACCTTTAACCTCTTAAACCTCTTATTTTCCCTTTACCCCTTTATCCCTTTTCCCCTTTATCCTTTTATCCTTTTACCCCTTTGCCATCTTTTCCCTCTTGTCCATTTAATCATTTACCCATTTACCCTTTACCTTTTTGTACATCTTGACCATTTACCCCTTTGCCTTCTTGAACATATTACCCATTACATTCTTGTCCATCTTGAACATTTACATCTTTCCCTTCTTGACCATATTACCCTTTACCTTCTTATCCATCTTAACCATTTACCCTTTCCCACATTTCTTAACATTTTAACATTTAACTTAATGTTATCTTTTTATGACATTATAATTTCATTTAAAATTAATTATTTATTTAGATTTAGTTCTTTAATTTATGATATGTTATCTTTACTATCATTCCTTTCTTCTATCAACATTAATTATTTTAAAGCAAGTGGATTGACATCCTCCTAAAAAGCTCTTGCTTTCTTGGATCTAGCTCACACTAGGAAATCCACTTGAATACTTGTCTAAAAAATAAGTTCTTTTAGTGATTTATTATTGTATGTATTCTTGCCCAGCCAAATAAAAGTTCTCACACTTCATCTAGATCAACACACACACTTTTAACCAGGTATTCCTACCATACCCATTAACTAGTTTATTTCTCTTCACATTAAGAAAAGTAGAAAGTTGATAGAAACATGCACATTAGTTAAAAATGTGGAAAATGATTTTATTTACAATGAAGATAATTAATTTTATTGTAATGATGAATATAATGATAAATGTGAAATTGATAGTGAAGCATAAAAGATTCATATTTTTCTCTCAAACCTATCTCTTTTATTCCTTATACAAAAAATAATTTTGATAAATGGGAAAGATACTTGTCACATCATTATCCTTTTCACAATGAATCAAATAAAAAAATGATTGATGAAATTCCAAGTGAGCCTCTAGTTGGTGATAATTTGCTTCCATGTGAACCTAATCTCTCTCTCTCTCTCTCTCTCTCTCTCTCTCTCTCTCTCTCTCTCTCTCTCTCTCTCTCTCTCTCTCTCTCTCTCTCTCTCTCTCTCTCTCTCTCTCTCTCTCTCTCTCTCTCTCTCTCCCTCCCTCGCTCGCTCCCTCTCTCTCTTACTACATCAATGTTCAAAATACAAAAATATAAACACAATAGAATCAAATTACCACTGCATAGTTCAAATGATAAATCTCATGTTCCTAACTCTATTGTGTCGAGAGAAGATCTAAATGATAAATCTCTTTCTCTTAATTCTCATGAAGATAATGAATATACTCCATTCATGGTAAACATAGATGTAAATGATATTCTAATTTCAAATGATAATTTTTTGCATATTAGAAAAGAATTAAATTCTTCTCTTACACCTCTCCCTAGTTACACTGAAAGTGATAATGAATATGATAGTGAACATAAAAATGAATATGAAAATGAGAGTGATTATGAATAATATTATAATAATTAAAATTCATGAAATAATGATGATTATTATGCACATAGTGAATAAAAATATGCATATCATGTTTTTAACTCTTCTCTCACTCTCAAATATAATGCACTTCCAAATGTTGTTCCTATTTCTATGCATGATTCTCTTTCAAAAAATTCACTTGTTTATGATAATATCACATCTTCTACTCAATCATAATGTGATACACTAAAACATAAAGATACCAATGAATCTCCCAAGTGACCCTTCACTACAATACAACCTAGTTCCCACTCTTCACCTAAAGAGAATGGTAGCCTACATCCCTCTAGTAAGGTCTAAGTTACCATCACTCCTAAGGTTCAAGTGAGAACACCCCCTCTTTATGATCTAATTGATAAATGTAGCATTCCCATGTATAAAATTAAAAATCAAATTTAATGATTAAATGAACCACTTCAAGATGCTAATGTACCATACCAGGAGATTATATCTTTAATGCATGTAGTTAGTGAATTACAACACCAAGTACATCTCCTTACTTTGGAAACAAGGCTTATAAGTCTTGGATGCATGCTAGTGATTTACATGGTAACCTTCTTTTGAAGACATTTAAAAAAGCTTCATTTCTTAATCATTTCTCTATACCATCATTGCCTCACTTTGATGAAATTGGAGATCCAATTTTACACCTTCAAGCCTTTCAGAAGGATTTTCCATCTCATGCGAGTCTTTTGATTTTAATGAAATTATTTCAGTAGACATTAGTGGGGGAAGCATAGAATTGTTTATTTCATCTACTCCCCATTATCCCCTTTCACGCATATGATGACTTAGAGGAGGAATTTCTTATACATTACATATCAAACATAGGCCCTCATGTTACATATGAGAAACTTGCAACTTTACATCAGAATACTTCATATCCATTTAGAGATTATATCTTACAATTCAATAATCACATGTTAATATTGATATAAAAACCAATAGATTTAGATATTTATCATATATTTATTAAGGGGCTTCACCAACCTCTCCTTAATCATCTACTATATCAAATAGAGTCTTCTTTCAGGCATTTATGTTATACAATTATAGCTTTAGAAAAGAAATTGGGATTGATTGAGGTAGATTCAATTGATCAAATTACTCTAGATTTTAAAACAATATCCATATCTCATAACATCTAGTATCCACCATATCCTAAATAAGATAGGAGACCACAACTAGAAAAGAAACAAGTTAATAATAAAGAGCCAATTTCTAGATCACAACCTATAGTATGCACTAAAGAGAATAATAAAAAAGGCACCACTACAATTTGATTTAGATCAAGATATCCCATGTGTCATACTATCAACACTAATATATATGATCTTAATCACATTACCTTCTACTCATTGACGAGATCCACATCTTTTACATAGATAGCCACAATGACCCTTTTATAACTATCATCATTTTTGTAGACATAGAGATAATTATTGTTATGGACTCAGAGATTGCATTACTAGATATGTTGATAATGGCATCATAACATTCACATAGGGGGCACCAAGATCTCCTCCATCATGGAAAAATAGACCTCATTCAACAATGACTGAGTCATCCTAGGACATTTCTTTATAGGAATCATTGATAACTCATCATGAGATAAATGCAAGTTTTAGGATAGAGCCTCATAAGAGATATCCTATTCTACCTATTCACAAGGTTTAGAAACTAATACAGTGAGATAAACCTACATATATCATTGTAGTCTAAGGAGTACATAGTGAACTTCCATATACATATCCAATAGAGTCATAGGCACTGCATCAAAGTACTACTCATGAGAAATATTTACTATGGCCAAATTTTTTGGGTCATATCTCACATAAAAATTTACTAAGGTTAAGATTAAATTAAACCACATCATAGAGTAATACTTAAAATAAATATTCACTATGGATGTATTTTTTAGGTCCTATCTCACGTAGCAATCCACTATGGTTGAGATTAAATGAGCCCTCATCATACGTTTCAGTTCCAACTTGATCTATGGCTCAGTCATAAACATCATAGTAGAGGCCATAGGGTATATGACTATGTATAAATTATCCTTATTCACAACACACATTTATTATTACATGTTTAATAAAGTTACATTTTTTATAATCTCCACTTCCAATTACAGTTAGTACATAATAGACAATATCAGATACAAAGCATATTCCTACACAACATGAGTAGTATGGGCACTTATTCAATTTACCATTAGGGTTAAAATAGGGATAAAGCATAGAGTGATATGATGTACATTCATATTAGCATCAGTTCATAGCTTCACTTAATAAGGTAATGATGGAGCCAAAGGTCTAGCAGCCTTTATATTCTTGAACCATTCTCGAGGAAGTAATACACAAAACATGATATCTTACATTCCTAACTCCAAATAACTATCCAAAGCCAAAAACTAGATTATAAAAAAAATGGATATTACCAAATCCTATTTTACCAACATTAAACCAACTCAACCCATCCAAACAATTCACCAATATCAAACTAGCTCAATTTATCCCAACAATCTCCTAATTACAAAACCAACAAAATTTTTAATCACATATAATCACAAACTAAATAAAATTAATTCCTTACATATAAAAATAAAAACATAGCATCACACTTATCAAAACAATCAAATCACATATCCCAAGTACCATTTTACTAGACATACACAGCCTCAACATCAATACCAAATCAACTACTTCTAAAATAACCATATGCAATGAATATTAAAAAATATTTCAAATCCCATAACATAGTATGCATGAGTCAAAATCAAAACAATATCCATATATATATATATATATATATATATATATATATATATATATATATATATATATATATATATATATATAGCAATGTTTTCAAAACATATACATGATATCAAGATATGATAAATCATGAATGGGCATCATGCCCTCACTCTCAATCTCACTCTCTCTAGCCTAGCACTCAATGACCCCACACCTCCTTGATCTCTTGAATACCTCTTATGCTAGCTCTCTCATTCCAGTAACCACCCATGCTCCTTACACAAGTTTGCATACCACCTCTGAAGATTTATGTTCTCATCCATAATATATGTACTCACTAATCCATAATTAGGTGAGAGCATCCTATGCCTATCTAGCTCAGCCTCAGATCATCTCTCTCTCTCTCTCTTATTACTCTAACATATGTAGCTACTGCTATATCAACTCTATCAAATAAATGAGCATAAACACCATATGTAACTATTACACACTACCTCTTCAAGAAAATGTCATGTAAGCTCTCAGATTATCAACTTAATGATGGTCTCCTAGAACCCATCATCTCCACCTCCACCCCCAGTAGGTGCTTTATCTTGAGCACCTCCCATTCCACCCACACATAAAAAGTACAACATTACATTAAATATACATTTTCTAAATAAGCAAAAACAAACAAAAACTTGTACACAATTCAAATCTAATCAATACTTACCTCCCATAATCTAGTTTAGAGTAAGAAACTCATACTCAGGGCATCCCCTCCATCAATAAGATATAATAGAGCCCACTTATACCTCATCCACCATGTAGTATATGCCTCTATGCATCCATCATCATCTACATCAAGAATATCTATAGCTACATCCCATGAATCTAAGGGTAATGGTGATAACTTAGCCTTAGTAGGCTTCCCAAAAGCTCCTACCCTCACTAGTGCCCATACACTCCTCACCCATACTCATGCTACTAGGGGTACATCTTGTGGTACCCAAAATTATCTAGTCATGCTCTCATACAAAAAATGCTCTTACATTCTAGCCCAATGGTCATGTAACCAAAAATTGACCCTCATATACCACAACTATACTCCATCCTCAAGCCACCTAAGGAATCCTCTATAAGGCCTCCATATGATATCTTGAGCCACTAATTTTTCTAAAACTCATATATAGTGATTTATCTAAATAGACCGTATAACTAACATACTTGTCCACCACTCCCTAAATGGTTATAGAGGTACCCACCTCTCCCTTGGTAATCCTTTCAACACATAATTTCTATATGATCATAATCCCAACAATGCAATAAAGTAGCCAAACTCACACCATCACTAAAATCCTCTTCAGTAAACCTGTAAAGGTCCTTGTATAAGTGGGCAAGCATAGTCCTACCCCATGAGAACATAGTAACATATAAATCTATATTGCACATGATCCTATGAATCATGTATGAAATTGACACCCCACTCCCATCAATAGCAATAAATAAAGCCAACAATATGGAAAACCACTTTTGTAGACATAGAACACTAGAATACATAATAAATAACAATAATACATTGTTATCGCTACCTCTTCAATGTATGCCTAAAGGCACACCAAAAAAATATAAGGACACATGACCAATATCATCAACACCCATGTCATATTGCAAAGTCACATACCATCCACTAACTAGTAAATGCAAAATTTGGTACACATCCTCTAGACTAATAGTAATATACCCTATAAGAAGCTAGAAAGTACATGTGTCTACATTCTACATCTCACATAAGGTGAAAATTAGATACCTATCCCACTACATAGTACCTAGGTCATACACATGACCTAGCCTTGTCCTATCCATCATAACCCTTTCATCTACTAATAAAGGTAACAATCTCAAATATGTTCATCACCTGGCCTCTATGAAACTCCCTCATATGTACCTCACCTTAAAAAACACTAAAAAATAGCATATATGTCAATCAATCATGCAAAGGAAAATAGCTAAGCTACAAAATAATAGGCAACAAATCAAAATCCTAGAAAACTAGCCCTATGGGACAATAGTGATACAAAAGGACATTAGCATTGGATAATAGCACTAAAACCTAAACAATAACACTAAACACTGGATAAGATAATTGACTCCTAGATAGTAGTAATAGAGCTAGTGCAAATTTCCTAAAACACTTCAAAACAACTCAAAAACATAAAAATTATGCTTCTAAACAAGAAAAAAAATCATACAATTTAGCTACTTACTAGGATAACCTCCCTACCAGCCTCAACCTAGGCTAGCAACTACTCAAATTAGGTCATAATAGGTTCTCATCTCCTTGGCATATCTCCTACTTAAGATCTCCAAATCTCAACCTAGTCAATGTATAAATGAATTAAGAACCAATCCAATTCTCCTATATCAAATAACTTTCTCATTCAAGCCAACATACCATTTTCCCCATAAATATAACCTCATAACTTCATTTTGTTCCACAA
This sequence comes from Torreya grandis, assembly GCA_037957365.1. Taxonomy (NCBI): domain Eukaryota; kingdom Viridiplantae; phylum Streptophyta; class Pinopsida; order Cupressales; family Taxaceae; genus Torreya; species Torreya grandis. The sequence goes on from JARHVA010004112.1 coordinate 1,033,376, forward strand.
AATCATGACAATGATACCTTCAACATCATGTAAGCCTTACTCTATTAATATGCCATCTACCTACTATGGCACACACATATTTATAACTATTTTATATCCAAACATACAACTTGGTCCTAACCAATCAAAGTCTCATTCGGCTATCAAACAATTCAACTAACCAATCAAAGACTTATTCAAATATCAAAAAATTCAGCCTAATCAGTCAAGCAAACTTTCAATCTCCTCATAACAAGCCAAACTTATTTCTATTTATGTAACTATTCATCACTTTAGGCTCAACCTCCCCTATCATAGATCTTGTCCCTCTCCCAAAAAAGGGGCATCATTCCTACTATTCCTAGTCATACACTTATCCAACATGCCTATCCACTCTCATAGGGTACACCATAGATCATACACCTCTAATATTTAGATTATTATATTTATCTTAGATTGGTTAAAATATTGAGTGATTCAGATTACATGGTTCACTCAACATTACTCAAGACATTTAAAGGTACATACCTTTAGTTTATAGATACATATATTAATTAGATATAGTAATTTAGATTACATGGGTCATTCAACATTACTCAAGACATTCAAAGGGAAAAACCTTAAGTTTATAGATACATAGATTAGTTAGATATAGTGATTTAAATTATATGGATTCACAGTGACTTTGATATAGATTTAGACTAGATACCATAGTTGGGGGAATATACATTACTACACATCTCATACATACAACTTCATACATCATGACACAATTATAGGACTAGATAACAAATTATAGGCATAATCAGAGCACATTATTTTGATCTCTAGTTTTACACATGGGACATAGCATGATAGCTCAAATCACATGTGGTTATATATAGATTACTAGACTACACATATGCATCACTCATGTACTAAATTTGGGGGCATGGCATATATTTTCATGTTCTTCATCATCTCATATTATACATATTAGAATGGCAAAATATGCCATTCTCATCTTATACATTTACTAGAGTTTCAAGTTACACCCAGTTGTACCCAAGTTGTCACTAGGTTAGACCATATGATCATCTATGATGGTTGGTCCATAGCATTACCTAGACCCAAACTACACGAGTTTATGTAGGATAGAGGATAAACATTAGTTTTAGGTCTCTAAACACTTCTCAATTCTAGTTCAGATTATTTAGAGTTGGGGCATGATAGACTTTACTCTTCACAGTATAAAGATTATATGCACACATTCTAGATTACATGATTTTATGTGGGATAGAGGATAGACATTAGTTTTGGGCCTCTTAGCATTTCTCATTTCTATCTAGATTCAACATAGGGGGAAATCATTTCCCTCCTTCTCCATGATTACATGATTTTCATATTTGGATTTAGTATAAGGTCCATCCATTTTAGGGATTCCTTCTTTCTCCAAGCATTATTTAGTTCTCCATCCACTTCCCTAGCTAGGATTTGAGTTGGACCCTTTTTCAGCACACTTATCTTCATGTAAGTAGGTTCAAGTACACATTTTATTTTCTTTATTTTACTCTAGTAATTCATTTCATTACATCACTAGAATAAAATGGGGGAAAATGTATACACCCTAAATTAGTCAAATAACCACACATATCATGTCTTTTCATAGTCCTTTCACAAGAAACTTTAACTAGATAATATGAGCCTTATTCACATTAGCCATGTTTTTATTTTACTTATCTTAGTCTTGTTTATTGATTTTATCACCTCTCTATTATCTCAGTCAACTAACCTATACCTCTAAGAACACCTGTATTTGGTATGTGTCAGTCCTAGCCTATTTTTTTGAGTCCTAGACAATATAATTATGTAGGACTATATCACCTAGTGCTCTTATATTTTCCATCACTATTATCTAATAGTCATTTTTTCTTACTTAACAGGTACTAAACCCTTCTTAGCACCTCCCTTAAGTTTTATTTATATTTTTGATGTCAACTAATGTGAATAAATTTCCCCAATTAAAAATAGTCTCTTATATAAAGGACTTCACAAGGCATTTTATATCCAGTACTTACTACTTTGGCATATTACATAATAAAAATCAATCAATAGTATAGCTCAACATTCTATATCACACATAGACTTGCATTATTGATCAAGGAAGGGCCTAAGTGAAAGTCATTCTTGCATCTACCATGTGTTTTGATTATGTACATTCCCTAAGGGAGAAATACATTTGATCTAAAACCTTATATTGAGGGTTAATGTAGGCAATGATCAAGATAGTATGGGTTCTAGATCATGTGATCATTCTTCCCCTAACCCAAAATTTCCCCCTTTTGCTTTTGATGCATTTTTTATTTACATGTGTGTAGATAGATATAGGGTTTGGAGATTTAAATGGACCTATAACAAGATCTATTGACTTCTAGACTCCAAATTTTTATACACAAGCTCACACTGAGGCAACAGATAAAACCCAAAAAGCTCAGATCTCTTAAAAAATAGTAGTAGAGGTGGACTATAGCACTAGTGCCACTCTTGTCCAATTTTGGTGCTCCTATCTAATCATAAAATGAAGGCTAGATCTAGATTCATGACAATGTCCCAATCCTTCACCTTAATTTCTATCCCTTGAATCATTCATTTTAGTCCATTTTTAGATAAGTTCATTTTTCTTCCATATGTAAATTATTAGATAAAAATCTACATTTTTCCATATTAAACTAGATTTTTCCCCTTACTCTAGACCCTTTATTATTTAGGAATTAAACACTAGTTTCCCAAAAATAATAAAACACATGTATAAAATACTTTTTGGAAAAGGATGTGACCACCTAGATGCTTATGGGTTTGTCTTCACCTTTTCTTTGGTTAATTTAAATCTAAGTCATGGTTTGTCATTCCTCATGAATCTACAAAACCTAGTTCTTCATTTTCATTGTGACCTTGGGTAAAAACTAATTAGTGGGAACATGATGTTGAGATGACCCCAAAGACCTTGCTATCATTAGGTGCTACCTACATATCCAATACTCCAAAGAGGGCCTCAAAATAATGTAGTTCTCCCTTATGTTTTGGCTTGTGTGTATCATAAAATATGTGAAAATAAAGTACATCAATGACCTATCTTGTAAATTAGAAAATCAAGTTCTTAGGTTGCTCCTTTAGTACTTAAAACATATATATGTGTTATACCTATGACTAGAATGGAAAAAGTGAAGCTTTGTTCAATTTGAATTCTCTTTAAATGATCCTTGGTAAGAATAATTGGTATTTTTCTCATGTTATTAGGTCTTACAGGTGAGGAATGAGTGAAGGTTGATATTGTATTTATATCAATCCTTCTAGATAATTAACTCACACAAAATAATGTAGGCCAATAATTAGGATGCACTTCATTTACATAAAAGATGAATTTAGGGAATTGGACACTTGCATTGGGTTAGGACACTAACATCAATGGTAGTATATGTCCCAGACATTAGTGTCTAGGGAGCATGAAAGTAGTTAGAGGTTCAAAAATTTTAGATATGGTAGATTAATACATTTTAAGCATTCTAAAAAAGATAAAAGGTTTGTGTCATCAATATAAGACTAGCTAGACTAAGAGAAAGGCCAAGCGACACAAGATAGATTAGATGCAAGATTTGTGTAAGTGAGAAAGGGTTCAAAATTGAGAGGAACTATCAATGTCTAAGTTTTCCAAGTTACAAGATTTGAGGTAATATATAATCTATAAATATCATCTACGGATGCATCCTTCACCTCAAAAGGTGGGAGTAATAGTGGGCCTATTATAGAGACATAAGCCTCCATGAATAAAAACTCATATTTTGGGAACATAATGCATATTTTAGATATTTTATAATGGTTTAGATATAAGATGGATTATCCACACATTAATAAAAATTCTAGGGGCATATAACATGCATATATAATCAATTTATAGATATATGAGATACATGTTATATATTCAGACACACTTGAGTGTATATGACATCCAAGTGCACATTGTTTTTAGGTTTTCATTTACAAATACATTTTAGATACATGATCTTATATTTAAAATATATATGCATAACATTTTATATTAGTTTTACACTAATCTAGTGGGGCATGGTAATTGTTAATGTACATATATAATATTACATATTAAATGATACATGGTGCCCTATCATTTACATTTAATTTTTTTTAGGTGAACATTGTTACAATTATTTATTTACAATTCAATGGTACTGAGTAGTGAATAAACTTAAATTTGTAAGCTAATGTGTAGTGGTTGGTTCATGATTTCTAAGGTAACTTTTGTTAAGGTTTAAAAACATTAAATGGCCATGGAATTATCCATATTGAACATATTGTATGGTTCCCACTTAATATCCTAATGTTCAAGATCAGATTTGGATTAGTTATTTGAGTTAATTTAGTTGAGGTTTAATGATGCTTAATAATATTATCACTACTCCACATTCATGAGGGTTGGGGAATTTATCTTCCAAAAATAAGGCCTTACATAGTTACACAAATTTGGTGCATAATTATCCTAAATATCCATGTTTTTAGAAAATAATCATAATTAAAAAAAAATTCTACAAGGAAGAATCAAATCCAATAAGTTACATGGCAACATGGTTTACTCAAATACATGTGTAATCCTTCCTTGATCTTAATTTTTTTATATCAATTTTAAATTTTATATTTAATATTTCAAATATGGACATTGACCACTTCATTTTGATTTTAGGTTTGTATAGATCAAAGCTATTAATTTGGATTCATTTCCTAAATATAGATTGTTTTACACAATCAAATATATCTTTATATTTTTATTCTAGTATTTATTCAAAATTTCAATATTATAATATGGGAGGTGGGATGAATTTTTAAAAACTAAAATTTAGTATTAAACACTCAAAAAATGTCAATATTAACATAAATTTATCTTACTTGACTTTAACATAGCCAAAATATTCATATTCATCATTATCTCACACCCACATGCTTGATATGAGTCAAATCCTCCCATTTTCTTGTTGGTCACTGTTATCACTCAGAAGTGCACCCTACAAAGAACATGTGCCTGTTATCACTTTTGTTGATATAATGGAAAATATCTACGGTGTGGGTGAACTTATTGTGGAGATATAATATATATTAATGGCTAGTTATATTTAGTACATTCACGCACTTCTCTCTAAAATATTTGAGACAGTGCTTTCTTGACTAGGAAAAGGAGTAAAACAACAATACTAAAACTAAAAATGGCAAGGAAAACTGAAAATTGGGGTGATAAACTAATGTTGGGATAAATTTTTAAGATACATAACACATTATAAAATCCAACTAAAATTACACACATTCAATTCATTCTCATACAATTACTATTGCATCAGTATTTTACATAGAGGTCTTGAAAGACACCTACACTAACTTGGGAGGAATGAAAAATGGTTGAATTCACTTACATATTAGGTGGAAATCATAATTAGACACTTTATATGAAATAAAAATTTTATAATTTGATTCATAAAGGTGATATATTTAGACATAAACCTAGGAAAGAGAGTAATTCACTAAGTTCTATCAATGAATAATAAACACACTTCATGAAAGCTTGAGAATGGGGGAAAATTTAGCTCTTTATTCTTCAAATGTGATGTAGTATAAAATTTTGTAAGAGTTTATGTAAGATAAAAGAATAATAATCTCATAATAATTAAAAAAATTAATTTATATATATAAAATAATAAGAGAGATAGATAAGACAAGAAGTTTCAGATGAGTCCACATGCAAGCCCTAGTTCATTCCAGCTTCAACTAAAAATTCAACTCAAAATTGAACTCCACCTTCAACTCCAATTTTAATTCAAAAAATATAAAATTTGGAATTTTATTTTAAACATTATTTCATGGAATATGGTGTGTTAATATATAGGGATACTATTCTTGCATGTTGAAAAGTCAAAGTGTTCTTCATGCATCTTGAATCTTGAGTTAACTTGTGATTTTTCATGCAACTTTTGATCTTATTTAGTTAATAATTTTTGGTATTTAATTAAATATTATTGGTATTTTATGAATATTTAATTAATAATTTAGTTACCTCCACTTTCATCTTGAGTTTAATGTAATTATCATGACCTCACATGTGGAGTTCAACTTCATTTATCTTGACTTGCAACTTGCATGCAACTTGACTTTTTTGGCTTTTCTAAATTTAACACAAAGGAGGGAATAGTAAGATATGTATTAGATAATTATTTTATGAATATTATTTTTCATAAAAATATATACTAAAATATTCAACAAAACTCTAACTCAACTTCATTTTTTCATGTTTAGAACTCCACTTATCTTGACTTGCAACTTTGACAACCTTCTTAAATGCACAGTGAGAGCCAAAAAATTTATGGATATTAATTATTAGAATATATTAGAAGAAAAAAAAAATTATTTTAACATAATCACCATGTTTTAATATACATTAAAAAAAATTCAAATCCAAACACCATTTTATGCTCTCATATTCTCTCTTGTTCTCAAAAAACCCTGATTTGGATTAGGGGATATAAAGTCAATTCTGAGACTAAAAAAAACTATTAATATGATTTTTTTATAGGTATAAATAGATAAAACCTGAAAATTATTGAAAATATCCAAATTTCTTCACCAAAATCCCTATGAAAAATTCACAAAAAAGTGCTTGCTTGTTGTCCTAGGGATGACCTGGAGATGTTTTTCAATGAGATGAGCCTATTTTAAATAATTTTTCATTGAATTATAGTTTATTTATAACTTTAAATTAATTATTAACACTATAAAATACATTTTTTATATTGGAGGGACTTGAAACACCCATTTCCAACTCTAATTGTGAGCAAAAAGGTGAAGAAACCGTCATTCCCTTCATGATCAAAATTATATATTGACATTTTATCTATATTAAGGTAAATTAAAGATATTATAACAATATTAAACATTAATTTATATCATAAAATACATAAATTTTAAATTTAAGATTTTTCATTTAATAGAACTCAAAATATGCACTTTTTGGTGTTGACTAGCTGACTTAATTTCATTTTTGAACACCTATAGGCCTATGTTTTACCATTTTATTTAGTTTTATGAGGAATACAAACCTAATTAATTTTTAATTTGTAAATATAATAACATATATTATTATTACAATAATTTTATGTGCTCAAACAATCACTTGAACCTCTAAAAAATTATCTCTTCTGACTATCTCTCTTGCTTGTTTAAAACCATAATGCTTGATCCTTTACCTTTATTCATAATTTTAAATAGAATTTTGATTTATTAATGTGTATAAATGTATTATATTCAACATGATATCTCACACAACCTTTTTTTTCAAAAAATAACTCAATAAATGCAAACATACTACTTAAAATCAAGCAAATGAGGGTTTAAGAAGGGTTTTAGAGCACATGTTCTTCTTAGTGACTATTAATAAATTAAATCCAATTTAAAATGAAATACATGTATTTAATATTTATTTATAAAAAAAAATCTCCCCCTGATACCATTTTATTCAAATCCTTTTCACCTTCATGTATCGAGCATCTGAAAATTGCCTTCACTAGCTTGCAAATAACTAGTTAGAGGAATTAAAAAAACCTCTTTCAAAATTTGGACTTGTGAGTTGTTAATGAGAATTATTTTATCTTGATGAATTTTTTATGTTTATTTTAATACTAATTTTAAATTTTTACTATTAATTAAAAATTCCAACCCCTACAATAAAAAACTTTTCATGTCCTAGTTATCCTTGTGTCCTCAGATGATGTGCTTGATCATCAAAATGTCTTTGATTGTCATATGAAGGGAGTGAGTTTCAATGTCTTGTCATGGTATTATATTATTTTAAAATTTTAATGATATTATATATCATAATTTCATGTATGAAAGGTATGTAAATGATTATAATCCTTGAAGTGTGGTCCAAATACATAGAGGTCTATCTCAAACCTTTTAAGAGGCTATAATATGATTTTTATGACATTGAGTGACAAATCTCCTTTGAGAATCTATATGTATTTTTCTTAAAAGAGAGGTATTTTAAGCCTTTAAATGATATATTTGGATTAAAATTCACCAAATCATCCATAAATACTTTTAATCACCTTCATACTCATGACATTGCTTAAGTCATATGGGTCTTATGCTTTGAAATATCTCTTGATGCAAGCTAAAGCACTGTTTTGATCTCCAAGAGTTCCCACATGCCATTTTTTCCCATTTTGATCTAAAAAATACTTATTTATTATGTTATTATGCCAAAAAACTCGTGATATTCTTTAAGTTTCCCTAAATTGGTAGTTCAAAGTTTTAGTTGGGAGAATATACAAGAGAAAGGCCATTTTTATGTGTTTTCATGTTGAAGTATGGATTTTTATGAACTTTAATGTATATCAGAGGTCAATATATAAATGATGAATTCATTAAAATTATTATATAATATATTCAGGTCAAAATTATCACAAACAAACTCAAAGCTAGTTCTCTTCATCCACCTAGCTCCTTTGCATATCAAGAGAGTCCTTCAAGTTTATAGATGGTACAACCATGAGAGAGAAAATAAAGATTTAGAATTTTGGGTAGAGGAAGGGATATGAGAGAGGTTTCATATTTGGTAATTGGTTATAAATTTATATATTTCTCCTTCATTAACCATCCTTAATAAGCTAAATCACTCATGAGATGTTCTTCATTCAATTAAGCAATCAGTTTTCTAAGATTTCTTCTCATCTGGGCATCATGATAGAAAAATAGAAGTTTGTGGAGATTTTTTAGGAGTATGATCCATATTATAATGATAGTGTTCATATTATTTACACATGTTTTAGGTCATATTTATCTCAATAAGACAAATGAATTTCAAATCTATAGTTTACAGGGAGTTTAGAAAAGTTATACGGTTCAGAGGTTGATCCATGGGTATTGAGGCTCATCATGACATGATTTGCAAGTCTATTTCATGTTCATATGTTATTATTTAAATATTCTCAAAATTTACTTGAGGTATAATATCAAATAATCTATAAATTTTCTCTCAACATCTTCATGGAGTCTCAATTTAGTAAAACTTAAGGAAACCTAGCATTTGTTAAGGTTTTTGATGATTCCTAGGTTTCTATTTTTAGTAGTGTATACTTGTCAAAGACCTTCAAAGTGGTATGTCTTATTGAGGCATATTCCTATGATTATGTAATGGTATTCATGACTAAAAAGGTGTTATATTCATTTTCATGTCACCTCCCTCTTGTGTCATCTCATCTCGCAGTCTTATCATTGCCTCTCATCATTATTATAGGCTCATCACTCCATCTCCATTCTCATTTCCATGTTAATCACCATAATATCACTTCTCATCCTCTTCCACATCATTGGTCAAATTTAAAATAAAAATAAATACTATTTAAATCATCATGGTCATGTAAATATGGTATGTAAACTTTAAAATAATGCTAAATAGAGAAAAATCTCCACCTATAACTAACAGAGATATAGCCAAAGACGTGTTTCATGAGAGTACTATTTTGGAGAGATAAGAAAGCATATCTATCTAGATGAAATAAGGTTTAACTATATCCTTTTGATTTTTGATAAATAGAGAAAAATCTCCACCTATAACTAACAGAGATATAGCCAAAGACGTGTTTCATGAGAGTACTATTTTGGAGAGATAAGAAAGCATATCTATCTAGATGAAAGAAGGTTTAACTATATCCTTTTGATTTTTGAATTAATAATAGGTTCATGATATAATATTTTGACCTTATTAGGATCACTTATTGTCTCAATCCATAAACACAATCAATCATTACCTATGATCATGCAAAGAAGGGATGGACCAAGTGCAAAGTGACTTAACCTTCAAATGTTAATGAATATTTTAAAGTGAATGTATCTTGATAAAATTTATTGAAACTAGGTTTATTCTAATATATTATCAATAAGAGTATTGTGTTGATCTATATTTAATATTCTAAGAGAAATATCACCTATAGTCATCTCTTCAAGCATACTCACTCATAATCCAAGAGGTGGATAAAGTAGTGATTAAGGAATTTCAAGGTAAGTGTAGTTTAAAATGAGCTTATGACATTAATGGAGATAATTTAATTAATTTATGATAATTTCATGGGAATCTTGGTAACCTCTTCAATCTCTTATAGCATCCAATCTTACATAATATGTATAAGCAACAACAAGAATCTCTACCCAGAACCATACTAAGAAGAAGTGATATCAAAGTTGCAACAAAATGAGATATTGAGATGTATGATGGGATATTTTTAACTCAATATCATTTCAAGGATGGAAAGATAATTATATTGACCTTGGAGGTCTATTGGTGTTAGGATTCAAGGTATAAATCTATCTCAGTCCACCTATAATCAACACCCCACTTTCACCTACAGTCTTTTGGGGAGTTCAATAGGTCTATTACAAATCGGTGAGATATATATTGTAGAGATAATTAAAATTTTATAAGGAAATTAAAGTTTTAAACAATCTTAAGGATATATTGTTAAATCCTTAAGACCCTAATCAAATGACCAAAGTGAAGCTACAACCAACGAGGTATATGGCTGAGAGAGCAAAACTCAGTCTTATGCATTGAATTAGAGGAGAACCTATAATATATAAATAATTAAGAGAGATTTAAATTTTTAATAACTCTAATAAAGTTCAATTATTTTAAGGAGGTTGATAGTGAGGTCATAAACCTTCCAAGATACAAAAGTCACCACCTCTCAAAGACACCTACAAGTACTATTCTATGTAATGAAGAAAGAAGTTGGTGTTCTTTGCAAGAAGATATAAGAAGTGTTTAAAAAATATCCAAAACCTCAAATTTTTTAAGTAATATTGGATGCCTAATTAGAATTTGAAATGACCCTAAAATAAAAACACAGTCAAAGTATGAACTATAGTCTAGTCGATTATCCTTAAAGAGCTCTCATTTACAAAGAGAGAAAGAGGATTTTTGGTTAGTTAAGGGAGTGGATTTCATTTGAATATGATTCCTTAGGGTCTTAAAACCTATATAAAATTCATAAAGCTCTGTTTCAAACTTTAAATAATAAGAGAATATATCTTGAATATTTTAAACCAAGGAAAATGCAATCACAGTCAATGCTTATAGATAATTTTGAGAGAATTTTTAGTTTTGAATCACCTAAAAATGGATTTAATATATATAAATTGGTAAAAATGATAATTATTACTATATAAATATTCTTATGTAATCATTAATTTCATAAAAATAGTGGAAATGGTCACTATTTTTTCATAGACCACATACAATTAGGCAGTCATGGTGAGACTAGGTGCTCAAATTGAAGGTTTGATGAATAGACAAGGAGAATTATAATTATTTAAAGGTTTTTAATCAATTAAAAATTATATTTAAGGTTTTAAAATTCTCTTTTAGGTATGTAACATTCAAATTTTCAAGTTAAATACCCTTGAGGGCTAGTATATACAAACATGCTTATCTACGCTACCAGTAGTTGTGGCATCCATGTGATAAGGGTAATGTTTATAGGAATAATATAGATATTTTAAGGGTAATATAATAAGGTTAAATTTTTTTATGATAATATAACTCATGTTAAAAAATGAAAATCACAAAACCTAGCCATCAAGGTTTCACAAATATGACTGCCAAGAAACCCTAAGCTAGAGGAATCAAGGCATACAAAGCATAAGGCGATGTTAAGGATTAAAAAAATTATTATTATCACTAATAAAATATGTTTTATGTTTTAAAATACATAAAATTTTCCTTGAATAATGATTAATATTGCATACCTCTATTTTCTCCATACACACACAGGTAGGTAAACCAAACCTACAAGTAGTCATTAGAGAATGGAGCAATATTTAGGTTTTGAGAAGATAGAATAGTTGTATAAGGTTTTAAAAGGTTTAAATAATATAATATTATTATTTTTAACTCTAAAATCACCTACAAGTCACTTATACCTCCAACACTTAGATTTGGCCAATTAGGCCTAGAAACTAGTTTTAGACCTAAAAGGGCTCTGCAACATTAAGACACTTGCAGATCCTTATAAGTAAAATGAGACATTTATAAGGTGTAATGGGATGTTTAAATTACCATTAAGTTAATTTAAATTATATAAATACAATGGAAAGGTTAGTTTTAGTCCCAAGAGCTAATTTGAACTACACAGTCAACACACTCATCTCGAACTACCTATTTCAATGCTTATATCTCTCACCACATGAGTTGGACCAAATTATATTACAAATATTTGAGTACCCCTTTACAATTTAAATCTATGAAATATTAATGTTTCTTTTTGATATTAGGTTTATGAACCATCACTAAATCTATAAGCATGTCTAGAATGTATTCAGAATCCTATAAGCAAACTTCTCTACATACATATATTTGCACACATTTTTAATGGGAACCCAAGATTATCAATAAATTTTAAGGGGTATATGGAATAAATATACATATAAATAAGTTATAGTTTTGAGGTTTGTACTTTATGAACCATCTTTAATAAGGTGGACCTCTAAAACCCTCCTATAAACCAGTTTTGATAAAATTGAATATTATTTCATCCAAACACTGATGAATCACATGATAAAAAATATAAAAATTAAATACACTTAGATAAGGTCATGAACATGGTATTGTGATGTATGAAACTATATAGACCTATTGGAAGTGTTGATGTCTTAAAATTGCACTAGATCTTAATCAACAATAATGGGAAGTTTCAAGCTGTGGGACGATGCGGCTTGAGAACAACCTCCAAATTTTAAAGAAGATGGTCTCTTATTTTGTATTGGGTGTTGGGGAAAAGGGATAGGAGACAAAAAAAAATGCAAAATGTAGGAATTGAAACCTAACTATGGTGATGTGCCTGAGAGTAATCCTAATCCTAACCTGAGCACAGTGAAACTATTATGTCATTCTATCTCATTTAAGAGCAGACAAGTGCATGATCAATATAAAAGATTGGAATAACAGAAATAAAGGCTCACAACAGGGGAGTTTTTTGTTGAGATACAGGAATTGTCAACAAAGGCATAGTGTTCAATCTTATTAATAGAATATTCCAATCATATTAGAGGTGCAAAAGTCATGCACAATTATGTAGAACTTTAGACTCTAGAAAATGGGACAGAAGCAAATAATATTTCCAATCACAACACTAGAAAATCTACAGCATAGACTACTTTGCAAATGACATAGATGACATCAACAAGGGCATAGTGTTCAATTTTCTTATTGAATCTTCCAGTCATACAAAAGATGCAAAAACACACACAGTCATATAAACCTTTCAACTCAGGGAAATGTAACAAAAGCAAATGATATTATTGGTCAAAAACTTTGAAAGTCTAAAACTATGAGAATTCCCCCTTCCTTAGATTTTACAATTCTTCTTCTTTTATAACCCTAGATACGTAAATAAAAAAGAGTAATTTGAACTTTGGCACATTCAATGCTTCGAAAAGCCATGCTGGAGAAGAATGGCTGCCCTTAACTACGGCATGGTGATTCTTGATTAGTTCCTCTCTTCGCACCTGAATTTCAAATTTCATCACCTACTAGGCTGATCAACTATCTATTCTTCCTCCACTAGTAGGAGACAAATAGACGATGTCTTTAATGCTTGTAAGCCCCAAAAAAACTACCCGATGCACTACTTGAATTAACTCTCATTGAATTTCCCTCCATTTTCACTATAACAGGTAGACGAGCACTCTGTTCTATTTGTAATGGGAGAGGACCCTTTGTCAATTTTCCAAAAATCCTCTTGATCACCTAGAAGGCACCAGAGGATGACAACTAGCTGCTTCCACTTTCTTTAAAATATCATCCAAGACCCACCACAATCTTCATTCAGTGATTAGGCTCGAAGGTGGTCTCTCAGAAGTTGATATGTGGTGACCTCTACTGCTCCTAGGAAGATACGTGGCATCTTCCACTTCTCCTACTGGGAGTATGTGGTGCCTTCTACTATTTTTGGGATGGAGTAGAGAGGGACCTGGAAGGTGACACTTGGCAGCCTCCACTGCACTTTGATACCTAGTAAAATGAATGATACCTTTATGCATTAAATGGAAAGTGTGGACCCAAGCATTGAAACAAAGGGCTCTTGGCAGTCGACACGTGGTGGCTTCTACCAATTATTTAAAAGGTAATTCAGGGCTTCTGCAACTGCCACCTGGCACTTTCCACTCTCTCTGTCACTTAGCTTGTTGGAAGTTTTTGTCAAAATAGAAAACACAGATGCCTCTTACAATACATGGATGTTGACATGCAGTGTATTCCCCTTAACTACTACTGGGTATGTGGCATGATTCATGGTTCTCTGGAAAGCTAAAATGAGGTCCTCAAAAGTTGCTAGCTGTACATCTTCATCTCTCAGAGGCTGACACGTGGCCGCTTCCGCTTAAATCCAATACTTAGGCCAAAATTGAAATGAAAAGAGCAAGAGAGGCAAAAAGGCATTGTGCTCTGAGGATGACACTTGGTAGCTTCCACTGCATTTCAACACTTAGGCAAAATGAACCCGTCCTCTACTCCAAAACTCTACGGCTTCACTCGAAGAACCAAAATTGTAGTGCTTGACTAAAAATTTGAAAGCAACGTAGAGTAAAAATTACTCTACAGTTACTGGCAACCCTCAAGACTTTTGAGCCTACTCAAAAAGAAACTCCACCTCTCGCTCGATCAAAATTGTGAAAATTAGAGCTTCAAAAAGCTGTCAACAAATGTTTAAATCACCTATTAAAATAAAAGCAGGGAAAACAATGAGAAAATAAGAAGGGGAAACTATTTAAATATAATACATGAGAGTCCTAAGTCAATTGAAATGTCTTAAATAGATTCCATTTATAGGAATCTCTTCAGGTTCCCCTTCCATCGACTCTAGCTTGAAATAATTCTCTTGCTTGCATGCACAAATCCTATACGGACCAGTCCATAATGCTTTGAATTTGGAATGCTGACCCGGTTTGGTAGCCCTTGCATCCCATTTCAGAACAATCAAGCCCTCTTCAAAATTAAGATTTGAAGTCCTTTTGTCAAAATAATTTTTAATCATTCCCTGGTGCTTGATCAATGAATCATGAGCCCTGTCCCTCTTTTCCTGAACTTCTAAAAGTTCTACGAGTCTGACCTGCATGGGGCCATTTTCTTCGATCTCAATTTGCTTAATCAGCTGAAGAGCAGGGATTTCCAAACTTAGGGGAATCATGGCAGACTTTCCATACACCAATTCATACGGAGACATTTTGATCACCTACTTGGGTGTGATCCTATCAGCCCATAGTGCTAGATTAAGCACTTTGTGCCACTCTTTATGATGATCTGCCCCACTCTTTTGATGAGTCTTATTAGGTTCTTATTGGTTGACTCTACCAGACCATTACCTTGAGGGTAATAGTTAGATGAGGTTTTTAGATATATTCCATGTCTTAGGGCAAAGTCTGATACCTTAAACCCCAAGAATGCTTTAGCATTATTTAAAATGATGGTGCGAGGAGCCCCAAAGTGAGTAGTGATACCTCTTAGAAAATATAGGATCACATTCTCTGTTGCTTCCTTAAGTGGGACTGCCTCGGTCCATCTAGTGAAATATTCCGTAGTAGTTAGTATCCATTTATGACCCATGCTAGACACTGGATTTATCATCCCAATGAAGTCAAGACCCCACTGAGCAAAAGGTTCATCCACAACTATTGGACTAAGGGGCATGGCTACATTCCTCCGCATCCCCGTATAATACTGGCAGGATTGACATTTTCTAACTAGTTAATAATAATTTGCAAACAAAGTAGGCCAATAATATGCTACCTCACTTATCTTTATGGCTATGGTCTTTGTAGAAAAATGTCCTCCTAATGTTTCATAATGCATTTCATGTAGTATCCTTTTGGCTTTATCCTGTTCTACACATCTTAACAATTTCCCATCAGAATTTCTTCTAAAAAGGACTTGTTTAATTAAGACAAAATGAACTCCCTGTAACTTATAATACCTCCTCTTGTTTTGAGGGAGTTCTCTTAGATAAACCCCATTTTTCATAAATTGAATCCTATCTGTGACCCAGGATTCTTGATCAATTTATTGTAACTTTAGCACCATTTCTGGCTCCTCTTCTGAATCTGCTCCCTCAGGTAACAACTTTTCAAGCTCTTAAGTTATATATCGGCACAATCCCCTACCTCTGACCAACTTGGTGGGTCTAACCTCTACATCATATTCAAGGATTTTGGTGATCTAATTGGCTCTTTTCTTAGTAATTTCCCCTTCCATGATGTATTCCCTGACACTAGAGTGAGCTACAAGTATCAAAATTTTGTTCCCTGATATCAGATGCCTAAATTTCTTGAGGGCTTTCACCATGGCATAAGCTTGTCTTTCCACAAAATTATACCTGGTCTCATAATCTCTAAGAGTTCTTGAGAAAAAGGCTATTGGGTGCTCCGCCTCTAGCCTGTCATTCTTTTGAGTTAGGACAATAGTAATACTTGATTCCCCTCCATAGACATACAACACGAAGGGCTTGGAAAAATTTGGGTTCTTGAGCACTGGGGCTGTCAAGATAGCCTTCTTGATCCCCTCAAAAGCTTGCTTTCCTTCCATTGTCCACTTGAAGATCAGGCCCTTTTTTATCAAGAGTGTCATTGGTCTAACCAGGCCTACAAAATTAGATATGAATTTACTGACAAATTTGATTTTCCCTAAAAAGGATTGGACTACCTTTTTATTTGCTGGAAGGGGTAAGTCCATTATAGCTGTGATCCTCTTGAGATCTATAGAAACTCCTTCCTTAGATACTATGTGCCCCAATAGTTTACCCTGAGGTACAACAAAAATACATTTCTTGGGATTCAAAGATATCTTGAAATCTTGACACTTCTTGAAGACATACTCCAAATGATCAAAATGATCATCAACATTTTTTGAGAAAATAGTGAGGTCGTCCAGATAGACCAGGATGACCTTGTTGATAAGTTCACCAAAGGCTATGTCTATCACCTGTTGAAAGGTGGCTCCTGCATTTGATAAGTTGAATGGCATCTTCACGTAGGCAAATGTCCCCCATTTGGTAGTGAAAGTAGTTTTATACTGGTCTTCCTCAGTGAGCTAGATCTGATTATACCTAGAGAAATAATCAAGTAGAGAAAACATCTCTGATCCAGCCATAGTTTGCATAATTTGTTCCATGGAGGGTAAGGGATAGTGGTCCTTTAGAGATGCTCTATTTAGATCTCTAAAATCCACACATAGCCTTACATCTCCATTCTTTTTTCTAATTGGGACTAGATTTGATACCCAAACTGAGTGTTTGATTGGAAATATTATTTTGGAATCTAGAAGTTTCTACAACTCATCTACCATTAGTGGCTCTATCCTTGGATTTATTGGTCTCTATTTTATTTGATGGGTTTGGATCCCTTAGTCAATTCTATGGTATGCTGGATAATGTCTCTATTGTATCCGTGAAGGTCTTCATAGCTCTAGGCTATGACTCTGTCATAATTTTGGCACAACTTGATCAATCTTTCATTTTCTTCTAGAGTTGTGGAATTTCCAACCTTTAGTCTTTTCCCATCACTCACCTCCACTTTAGAATAGTCTGCCTTATCTATCTAGAACCTTTTCTTTCCTAGTCTTACATCTTCTGGGTCGAACAAATTTTCTAAGGTGATCAATCCTTTGGGGAGCTTATTGGTCCTTAATTGGATAATCTGATCACCATATGCCTCTTCAATTTTAATTTACAACTGATCTACAAACTCATCTAATTACTGCAAGAAAGAGACTACCTGAGCATCGTTCTCAAACAATTGCTAGTTCTCATCATTTTCTGGGATGGTTGGCCTCACTATAACTTTTAATGATTCATTGTTAACTAATAAGCTAGTTGCTGGGTCGAATTGTGAGCCAATTTGAGCCATCTTATTGGCCTTAGTGTTTTGACTTCAGGGAATTATTTCAATATTGAAGGCATCAAAATTTTCTATCAAATCCCAAATCCTATGCCTGCAAGACCTCATTTTCACATTCTTGGCTATTGCCTTTTCCCATATTTTCTTTATTACTATCTCTGAATCTCCTTTTACTTTTAGGTTCTTTATTTCCTTTTTCTAGGCTAACAGGAGCCCATGTACTAAAGATTCATATTCTACATCATTATTAGTGCAAGCAAATTGGAATCGGATAGCCCTTAAAATTTTATCACCATTTGGAGCAGTAAGACAAATCCCTGCTCCAGCACCATGCTTACTTCTGGCCCCATCAAAATTCAAAGTTTAGAGCTCTGCATCTTGAGCAGTAGGTGCCTCTTCTCTTATAACATTTGGGATCACCTGATCCTCATCAAAAATGACATACATGCCCAAACCATTAGAGTCATAGTTCCCATATGGGTCACTCTGCATCATAGCCAACAACTAGTTGTTTTCTTCTTTTTGACCATGCTCAGTCCAGTCTCCTAGTTTTTTGACAAAATTTATTTCTACTTTATTCATCATGGCATGATCTACTTCCAATCTTATTGTTAGTTCATTGGTGATGTGGTCTTTGGATAGTGGTTCAGACAAAATTTTCATCTTTGAACCATACTTGGTTCTCAGAATGAGGTGATACCAGTCAAGAGACATATATCCACCTATCTTCACCGTAAAGTCTCGGGATAAACATAAACCAAAAATGGGAGGAATATCTATGATAACTATATCCTAGTTGACAATAACATTGGGGCATGTGAATAAATGCAAGGGGAGTTACTTTATTCTCCCTATGGTTTGCACTATTTTGCCATCTAGCTGCATAACTCCCTTTGAAAGGGGTTCATATTTTATTTGCAAAGCATCAGCTATTTGCTTGGGCATCACAGTTGTACTAGCTCCTGAATCTATCAATGAATTATGCATGAGTTTCTTTCCAACTATCAGAGTCAAATAGAAAGGCTTTGGCTTAGATTTACTTACTTGTACTGCATTGTTCATGAAGGATATTGTCGTTGGAGGAACCGTATCTTTGAGCTTTCCCTTTCTTGCAGGTCCTTCCTTGGATGCGATACCTTCGGGTATTGTTGGCCCTTGCAGGGCTTCTTGCAGTAATGTCTTTTGCTCAGGGATAGCCAAGATATCCCATATAGATACTTGTGCCAAAGTTTTCTTTAATTGGTCCACAATATTGATAGGTCCCAAAGACTGAGTTTTTTGGTAACAGGGATACCTTGTTCTTTCTTGAATCTAGGTAGGAATCCCTTGATCTTGCACTGGCTGAGACACTTCCTATTTGATAGCAACGTTCCCTTGCCCCTGAGATGGAGGATTATTCTTATCTTGACCATTTACAATTTTGGGCTGCTCTACCATTCTCCTCTTTGATCTGGTATAGTAATCAAACTACACTACTGGCCTCTGCAAGGTAGACACTTCATTCAAGAAGGCTGCTTCTTCATCCTCAACCCATGAGAACAAAGCATGTTCAGGGGCTATTTCTTCTTCATATTGCAAGGACATTCCTTGCATCTGAGCCACTAGCACTAAATTATACATGCTGGGAGATTGGTAGGCTTGATAGCTACTGGTACTGCCAAATTGATCATCCATTCTTCTCTGCTTGGCTACTCTTTGTTGTATATTACCTCTAGGACAATCTCTAGGTGTGTGTGCATCGTTGCAAGGGAAACACTAAGCATTAATATCATCCACATAATTATTTTGGCTTGGAACCATCTCCCTATTTGAGTTGGGAGGAAGGGTCTATGAGGGTGTGGGAACTGCAACTAATTGATTTGCTGGTTGATGGTTGGTTTGCCTAGGAGGGCCTTGATATTGGTTTGGTTGAGATGAGAACCTGTTTCCTTGATAGCCTTGATAAGGAGGCTTGGGGAAAGTATTCTGTTGCCTCTTCATATTAATCAACTCATTAGAAAATGATCTTAGGATATTTTTGATATCATCCATCTCAGATGATGGAGCAGGGACAGGTCCTTTCCTAGAAGGCTGAAAGTATTGATACATGGACATAGGTAGAGCTATAGTTTTAGGTATTTCTTGAGGTAAAGGCAAGGATATTTCTGGGAACATGGACATGGGACACCTTGGAGGTAACTTTCCAACATCAATTAAATGGTTCTTAGCTCTGACTACAAGGTCATAAGCTGCTGGCAAAGTGTGTCCTCCCAGTGACTAGATCATGACAGATATATCTGAATTTTAAGCTTTGATATAGAATACTATGGCCATACCAAGTGGTGGTTTAGCTGCAACAGGGATTCTATCCTAGGTTTTTTTGAATCTGGTGTTGAAGTCAGTCATGTCCTCTTGTGGTCCCCTCTAAATGGTGATCAACTACTGTAGTAAAGAAGACTTGTCACCTTTTTCTGCAAATCTTTCAAAGAATAGATCTCCAAGCTGGTCCCATGTGGAAATGGTATTTGGGGTCAAGGACTGATACCATTCTAAGGCCTTTCCTTTGAATGAGGTTGCTAATAACCTTAGGGCCACATTTTGCTCTGTGACACCATGTATGGCACAGACATTTGATACATCTTAAAGATGCTCTGTGGGTGTTTTTGAATCTTTCCCATTGAATTTGGGAAGAGCCTTTAGAGCATTTCCTAGAATAGGGTCCCAAACAACTGGAGGTGTTTGAAGAAGTAAGGGGCTACTAGTGTTCCATCTTACATAATTTCTTGGGGGGACATTAGCTTCCATATTTGGTACTGGTATGAACTAGTTAACCCTTCTTCTTGGACTAATTACCAAAGGTGACAAAAGAATACCTAGATTTGTAGCAATTTGCGATCTGGTGACTGGTCCACAGCTCTGACTCATCGTGGCTCTTTGGTTCATGCAGTCTTGAAATAAACTTCAAGACTGGTCCCATCGAGCGTGCCAAAAATTGTTGATGTCTTAAAATTGTGCTAGATCTTAATCAACAACAATGAGAAGTTTCAAGCTATGGGACAATGTGGCTTGAAAACAACCTCCAAATTTTAAAGAAGCTGGTCTCTTCTTTTGTATTGGGTGTTGGGGAAAAGGGATAGGAGACTAAACAAAAATGAAAAATGTAGTAATTGAAACCTAACTATGGTGATGTGCCTGAGAGTAATCCTAATCCTAACCTAAGCATAGTGAAACTATTATGTGATTCTATCACATTTAAGAGCAGACAAGTGCATGATCAATATAAAAGATTAGAATAACAGAAATAGAGGCTCACAACAGGGGAGTTTTTTGTTGAGATACAAGAATTGTCAACAAAGTCATAGTGTTCAATCTTCTTAATAGAATATTCCAATCATATTAGAGGCATAAAAGTCACACACACTTATGTAGAACTTTAGACTCTATAAAATGGCACATAAGCAAATAACATTTCCAATCACAACACTAGAAAATCTATAGCATGGACTACTTTGAAAATGACACAGATAACATCAACAAGGGCATAGTGTTCAATTTTCTTATTTAATCTTCCAGTCATATAAAAGATGCAGAAACACACACAGTCATATAAACCTTTCAACTCAGGGAAATGTAACAAAAACAAATGATATTATTGGTCAAAAAATCTGAAAGTCTAAAACTATGAGAATTCCCCCTTCCTTAGATTTTACAATTCTTCTTCTTTTATAGCCCCAGATACATAAATAAAAAATAATAATTTGAACTTTGGCACATTCAATGCTTCGAAAAGCCATGCTAGAGAAGAACGGCTGCCCTTAACTGTGGCATGGCGATTCCTGATTAGTTCCTCTCTTCGCACCTAAATTTCAAATTTCATCACCTACTAGGCCACTCAACTATCTATTCTACCTCTGCTAGTAGGAGACAAATGTATGGCATATTCAATGCTTGCAAGCCCCCAAAAAAATACCCGATGTACTGCTCCATCTACTCGAATTAACTCTCATCGAATTTCCCTCCATTTTCACTGTAACAGGTAGACGGGCACTCTGTTCTATTTGTAATGGGAGAGGACCCTTTGTCAAATTTCTAAAAATCCTCTTGATCACCTAGAAGGCACTAAAGGATGATAACTGGCTGCTTCTACTTTCTTTAAAATATCATTTGGGACCCACCACAATCTTCATTCAGCGATTAGGCTCGAAGGTGGTCTCTCAAAAGTTGATACGTGGTGACCTCTGCTACTCTTGGGAAGATACGTGGCATCTTTCACTTCTCCTATTGGGAGTATGTGGTGCCTTCCACTATTTTGGGGATGGAGTAGAGAGGGACCTAGAAGGTGACACTTGGCAGCCTCCACTGCACTTTGATACCTAGCAAAATGAACGACGCCTTTATGCGTTGAATGGAAAGCATGGACCCAGACATTGAAACAAAGGGCTCTTGGTGGTTAACACATGGTGGCTTCCACCAATTCTTCAAAAGGTAATTCAGGGCCTCTGCAACTACCACTTAGTGCTTTCCACTCTCTCTATCGCTTAGCTTGTTGGAATTTTTTGTCAAAATAGAAAACATGGATGCCTCTTATGATACATGAATGCTGACACATGGTGCATTCCCCTTAACTGCTACTGGGTACATGGCACGATTTGTGGTTCTCTGGAAAGATAAAATGAGGTCCTCAAAAGTCACCAGCTATACATCTTTGTCTCTTGGAGGTTGACGTGTGGTCGCTTCTGCTTGAATCCAATACTTAGGCCAAAATTGAAATGAAAAGAGCAAGAGAGGTAAAAAGGGACCATGTTTTGAGGATGACACTTGGCAGCTTCTACTGCATTTCAACACTTAGGCAAAATTAACCCATCCTCTAATCCAAAACTCTTTGGCTTCACTTGAAGAACCAAAATTGTAGTGCTCGACTGAAAATTTGAAAGCAACGTAGAGTAAAAATTACTCTACAGGAAGATAAGGGTTTTTAAGGGAAAAGTGCAGAAATAGATGTACAAGGTAATTTAAGATGATTCTAATAATTGAAGAATGAATTTTGACACTTTTTTTACCTTATAAATCCATAATATTATCAAATCCATGCCTATAAATTCCTCTATGAACTTATTCTAATTATCCAGTCTATAGATGCGAAGGACAAGGTGACCTAGTCAACTCGTTTGACTAATTTGTATATATTTCTTGCTCAAAGAGACCTATATCATGGTGTGAGGCATTATTTCAAGTATAAATTTCAATTTTATACAATTTTATAAGGTTTCATATAGGTTTTTCATGGTCATCAAGTACTAAAATCTAGGCTACTAGGCCTAATTGGCCTAATAGACCTATTTAGTCAATCAAGTAAAGTAGAAACTAGAATTGAAAACCATTGATGAGATTTGATGAAAACTACACACACCACATAACTAATATTAAGTTTAAATCAAATTCATAATATATCCTTAAGTTGATAACTAATGAGTTAACTAGTCTTCAAGTGGAAATTACATACACAACTGGTCTTTGAGTTATCAATCAACACATACCTGATCCTTATCATGAGTTGATTGACCCTAAAAAGGTAATTAATACATGATTGATCTTCAAGTGGATTTATTTTACAAATAATTTCATATCATACTAAAAGATAAGTTTGAATAAATCAACTATATCCACCACCTTATTTTCAATGTCAAAGAGCTCATTTAAGGAGCATGCAAGAGCATTAGACATAGATAGATGTCTTGAGGACTATTTGTAGCAAATTATAACTAAATTAATCTAGAGTTAATAGTAATTGATGAATATTTATTATCTCCTCTACACTAACTTCTTCTCTCTATTCATTATTCTATATATTTATGCTCTTAGGCCTTTATTCAGGATCCCTCTCTTGGGCATGATGAAACTCTACCAAGATGGAGCTTTGTAATCAGTTGAGTAAATATAATGCCTATTTTAGATTCCTTAATATAGGTTTAGTGTGTTTATGTTAGTTTCATTTGCACAGGTGGTAGTATTTTCTCCATTGGTAGGTCTTAATCTCACTAAGTTATTAGTATATCATCTTTTATAGGTCATAAATAGTGTTTGATGTTGAGTGACTAAGATAAAAATGGAAATGGTAACTAGTTAGTGCTTTGAATCAACCATTCCATCATTACCCTTATCATTTTATCACTTGATGGAACCTTTATGTGAAATAGTATATCATATTAGTCCCTTAGAGTTGTAAGCTTTAATGATTTACATTGCTTATTAGTGTTAATTGGAGTTTAAATTGAGTGGATGAACCAAAAATATGGTGTATCACCATAAATTATATAGATTTCCATTTTAGTTATTTTTCTAACTCTTTTCACCCTAGAATCAATGTAGGTTTTAGTAAACTGATAAAATTTGATATATCAGAGGAGATATCTTTATAATATATATGTTTGGTCTAAGGTACAGGTATCCCACAAAATATAGACCAAACCAATGTTAGTCTAGGTTTGAATGAAAATTAAACAACCTCCTTCAATAAGATAAAACTTATGTTGCTAAAAATTCTAGAATGCATGGTGGGATGCAATTTTAGACATTGGAGTACTCATTTGCAGCATTTTGGTCTTCACAAGTAGCTTTTCTATCACTCTAGATAGTACCCTATTTGAAGATGTGTAAGGCACACAATCTGTCTAGTTGAAAAAATTAGATATTATTACAATGTGGGTGACTCTATATTGAGAATAACCTCCAGATAGGGATGGTTCTCTTAATATTTATCTATTAAAACTAATCTCCTACTATTTTTAGGGTGAAAAGGGGAAGGGGAAATTAAAGGGAAATCCTATTTAGTGGAGTGATGCACCTAAATTATTTATACTCTCTGGAAGCTATTGAAACTAATTCATGCATATAAACTAATAAAAGTTATATATTTCCCTTAAGTATAAGTGTTTCATATGAAGGATTGAAAGAATTTTGGATTACAAGATTCCTTTTTACCTCTTCAAATGACCTACAGAAGGTTAGATAGAAAGTAATAGATGAGGAATGGACCTACCAAAAGGAGATATAATCCCACTTATATGTTGATACATAATAAATTACACTCTATTCTCTATCAAAACTCATTAGCAAAATAAAAAATATCCTTTATTGATGTATGGTCTAGAATACAATTTCTTCTTCAGCTCCAGGAATAATCCAAAAATGGCTTCAAAAAAAAAATATATATGTCTCAAAACCTAACTATAGACAATGTGGAATTGAAAATGGAGAAGGATTAGTCTTGGTTGACTAACTCAAGACTAACTCCTCTTACAATATTTAAAACAAGTCTTCATTAATCTTTAAAATATCCAAAACATGCAAAAATCTTCATCTTGGGGTAGAAAAGAGGTGGTGGGCCCATGTTTGACAACTCAATCCTTTGCATGAAAATATATGTTATCCTTGAATGGATAACTCAATCTTGAATAGTTTTAAGTGTTTGTGAGTTTTCAATTAACAAGATCACCAAGAATAGATGTGGCACTTGACAATTAATCAACTAAAGTAAGACTAGTCAATCCCCAAATATCCCTCCTTTACATGAAAAGGATCTTGAAGAGTGATAAGTACATGAATATATTCATGGAACAACATATATGAAATATGTAAATCCATTTGGAGCTCTTTCATGACTAATTCCAATGCCAAACTCAAACTTGACAAGTTGATCAATTAAGCCATTTAGACCAAAAAGGTCTAAAGGATAATAGGTGATCCTAGTCACCATTAAACCTAAAATAAGAAGCCATTAAACCTAAAAAAACCATGAATTATATCTGGAACAACTTTCTTCATCTTCAAATATGTGATTTTGATGAGAAAACCTTTGCCATTTAGTCAATAGGGTTGACTACGTCTATTTTACTCAATTTTCTAGTAGACTAGCCATTTTGATCAAGCTGGTAGGGATACTTATGGCATGATTTATAATAAATTTAATATTTTATGATGAATAAAAATTCTTATGTTTTTAGATTCATTTATTATATTCCATTGAACTACCCTGTACTTCATTTTACATGCTTGTTTCCACAAAAAAACATGATTTTTACCCTCATCTATATAAATCTATGCATAAAATTGACATTTATATAACAATATATAATTTTAATTGATTTTTAAAATGTTTTATGTTGATCCATGATGATTTTATGGCAATTAAATCCACTTTTCTCAAAACTAGTTTTTAAGGGGTTTGAGAGGGTTTTAAAGCTAAATATTCAAAATGATGATTCATGAAGTACATGATTCAAAATCATAAAATATTTATTTATATTAAATTTAATCCCCTAACATCCCTAAAAATATTTGGCTCCCATGAAAAATATATGAAAAATTACCAGGTGAATGAAATTTGCCTGTGGGGTTTAACTTGCATTTCAGGCTGCCTACGCTCTTAGCGATTGTTCATAAATCACATCCCATAAAATTATATAAATTTTTCATGAATTAAAATAAAATATTTTTCATCAAAACATAATAATATCATTTTTCCAAACTCCACATGTGGTGAACGAAACAAACATCTAAACAAGAGGCTTAGAAGGGTGCCTATAATTACAATAAGTGAAAAACTTCACCAAAATGAAAATATTTACTTCATAGCTTCAAAAATCCTGAAAAAATAATTATAGTACCTGTAAAATTCTATCAAAACACTCTTAATGTCCTTTTTGCTTAAAAAATCCAAAAATGCCTTTTTGGCCTATGTGCCTATTTACTTGCAAAATCCTATATGAGCATGGTTTACATAAAATTTTGAGTTTTTATACTATTTAAAGTTATTATTATGATTTTAAAACATCATCTAATTCTTTTCAAAATTTTACTTGGACATAGAAGCTTTTGTAACACTCTAGAATGATTCCTTCTCTAATGGTGATCTCAAATGGATAGGCTGAGGTCTAAGACAAAATATCAAATATCTCCACTCATCCAATGTCCATTAAAATTATTAATATGATTATAAAGCTCATTATTACCTTGTGTACAAAAATTTAGGTCCAAATTCCACCTAAAGCTCCCAAAATCTTCAATTTTCTCTTAAATTTACCCCTCATGTATGGACTATCTACATGTTTGACTAAGTTTTAGTGTTTTGGGGGTGTTTTTTATGATTTTTGTAGATTTTAAATGTCAAAAAAATATTTATATGGATCAATAGTCCTTTCAATATTTTTTAAAACTCCTCAACCCTAATTTTTAAGCATATTTTGTCCCTTAAAACAAAGTAATTTAGGCCTCTCAATGGCATATTCGATACAATGACTACAGGGTTTGACTATATAGGTGATTTAAAAACTCATAATGATGCATATAACTTATTATTTCTGAATTATTATCTTTATATACTCCTTAAAGGATAAGGAAAACATCATAAACTACTAGATAACAATCATTCTCCTCAAACCCCATTAGGCCTAAAAGCCTAAATTGTTAGTTGTAGGTGGTGCTTAAAATGATCTTGATTATTTTATTCCTTATTTAGGGTCTTGAAACCATGAATATACTTTTATTATCATGCCCCATCATGATAATGTTGTATCATCTACTTGAAAATAAACTCCATTCTAGGTTTACTATGCTTGAAAACCTTGTAGATGGCTACAAGCTTGTCTAAGTAAGGTTGTAGATTGTGCTTGATTATGTTTAAGGTCCATTATGATATTTTAAATCATGAATATATCATTTATTACATTTATAACCTAGCCTTAGCTGTGAAAAATTCACCCATGATAACCTTGATCTCAAACCCTTATGAAAATGAAGATAGGTTTGTTTGACTATGACTATTGATATAGGTACAAGCTTATGTGACTATAACAATAGTCACCCAAGAACCATTCACACTATTAATATTGATGAAGCATTATAATTATTTTTTCCTTTTAAAATATATTCTCCTCCATACACTACTACCACTTCATCATCCCTTCCTTTTATGATAGACCTTGCATTAGGTGGTTGACTGTGCTTAAGCTTGATTGCACAGATAATGGTTATAGGTGATCACTTTTTCCATTATCCTCATCAAGTATTCATATTCTTGGCCTTTATATTTCCCATGAAATATAATCAACATCAATTCCATTTTGATTTTTCAAAACCCTATTGCACTTTCAAATACCAAACATTTTTGACAGTGGCTTCTTTCATGAAGTTGTAGCTCTTGATTTTGATGGTTATAGGGTGTTATTAGCACTTTAGGTTAATTATTTAATTTTTATTAGTGCATAGTCCTCCTTATTAGATCATGAAACACCATCTTATACATAAAACCTCTAAATAACTCACTACAAGTCCCTTCACCCACTTTAAACCTAGAATTTGACTATTATAGCCTCCATGTGAACCTGTAGGTGTATTTTTGGGGCTATAGGTCATCCTAGAATTATTGAAAAGATCCAAAATACTCTTTAATAAAAAAAATATATGTCTAATAAACCTCATTTCCAACCATGAATTAAAATATCTTCAATAAGCTTCCTTGAAACCAAAACCCTTGATAGGTTGTAGGGTTTCACCATGAGGTGACTTTAGGTGCATTTAGGGTTTTGGCTGTAGGTCTCCTTTTTAGTGTAAAGCTTGAAGTTTTAATTTCTCACATTTAAATCCATTTATGATATTTAGTATGCCTTTTACCCCTTGAGACATCATAAAGTTTCATATTTAAAAATTATTACCTCTTTGAAAACATGACTATCCTCTTTTCCACTAAGTAAGCTTCCCTTCAAAACACAAACTTGTAGGTTATCACTTTTATAGTGGATTTAAGGCTACATTTGTAATTAAAACCTACTTCCTACCTTGTTTCATAACCCTCTCTTGAATTTTTTAATGCTCCTTATGATACAATCAATCAATTGGGCCTAGTAATTTATTTCCATCTTCACACTATTGAATAGGCCTTCTTGAGGTAGACTAGGTTTGTAGGTGATCAAAAGTATCATCTATATAGATTTATTCATGTATGTGACATAAAAAACCTAAAAAATCTCTTCAATAATTGTAAATTTAGCCATTCTCTTTACTATCAAACTTGAATTAGGCCTAATCTTGAATCATTTACAATTATCATGGTTGTAGGTCACTATCCATACAAGCTTGTAGAGCTTCATTTAGTGTTATTTAGTTCTCTCCCTAAGGTTTGAAAATTTCACTCTAACTCTATGTGAATATCACTTACCACTATGTCAATTTATGCATATAAGCAACCAAAACTTACAAGTCTTGAAAGCATATAAAAAAATCTAACCATTAAAGCTCACCATATGGACTTGTAGGGTCTTTTTAATTAATGTAGGTCATCATTGAGTCTTTTGAGTAGCTTTAGAACATGTTCAATCTTGAAGTGAGATTTTCTAATCACAACTAATAACATGATTTTAATTCTATAAATAGGGACTATCTTTACTTAGCCTTGTGCCATATTGGCTTTGCTATCATTTGGCCTGTAAAATTCCCTTAATAGGCTATATATCCTCTCTATCATGAGACATTGTATAAACAAAAACCTATATGTGATCTTGAGAATGGTTTATGGCATATTTTTAACATTTTAAAATCTAAATGTTGAGATATATAAGGTCATGCACTAGGAATTATATGAAGGTATCTCAAACTATGACTCTTGATTGATGCCCTTCACAATACCTAACTATAAATGTACTTTTATCACTATATTTGATGCCTTACTAGCCTATAAACATCTCGATCATGCTTTTGATAGCTTTCTCTTGTCAATCCATGAACCTCACATGATTAAAATAGTGATGAATAGATGGTATGACATGGATAATGAAGAAGTGGTGGATGAAAACAAGATGGAATATGAACAAGAAGCTTAAAAATAATGGAAAATGGCTATGTATGGTAGTGAGATGGGGTGGATAGGATGGTGGTAGGAAGGATCATGGAGGACCATGAGAAAACTAGAATAAGGTGTAAAATTCAAATATGGGCACTAAATCATCATAAAACTTGAATTTTGAGGCCATTATAGGAGTACAAGGAGGTGAATTTGAAACACGGTTTTCTCCAAAAACCTTAAAATTTGCAAAAACTTCCTTAAAAAATGCTAAACTAGCTCATTTGAGACACATGAAAGCATGGATATGGATTAATAAATGGATTTTATTGGAGTATTTCCTTTAGAAACTAATTTAAAACATTAGAACCATGATGGAAACCATGAAAACATAAATTTCTTTAAAACTTGAAGCTAACTTCTTCTTCCATGACCCTACAATTCTTCTTTTCAAGCTTCCTAATACTATAAATTGACTGGCTGAGATTAAGACCTCTATGACCTTTAATTAGATTAATAACACCTAGAGGAGAACATGGAAAGGTATAATAAGTCTTCAAGATCCTGTAACAAGTTGATTTTCCTTGAAAATATGCTTAGGTGAGGAGAAAATAAAGAAAACTAGTTGCCTTCCTGATTGCAAGGTACCAAAAATTGACCTATATTCAACTAAATGGTTCATGAGCCTAGAGAATCCAATTGAGAAACCACTTAGACCATTAGGAATCCTTTCAGTCTCATTTATTCACCCAAAATTTGAGGGTTTTACCTCTCCTCAGTAGTCTTTACCACTAGAAAACCTACAAGTAGGTTTGTTTGTGCCAACAAAGGAAGTAATAGAAGAAGGTTGGTTTTGGGCATATATTACCATGAAATTCCATGAAAATACTGATGAATCTTGGTAATGACCCATAGATGACTCTCCCTACCTTGGATTATATATAATCCATATGGATTTTGTATTATGCTTGCAAAATGAATGAAAAAGATGTTCTTTTTGCCTTTTAAGAGAAAACTAAGACTTACCACCACTCAAAAAAGAAGATTTTAGAAGAATTTCATGGTAATAATGCAAAATTAGACATTTTTAGACCTTTTTCATGTTTTAAAATTGCCAATTTGGCATATGTGAGCTATTTTGGGGCCTTTTGGCTTAGAAAACATATGAAATGACCTTTTTAAAGTTTGAAACTTTAGACTTAAGCTATTTTCACCTTTTTAAACATATTAAAAGATATTTTGAGATAATTAAATTAATTTTGAAACCATTTTTGAACCTTTTTACCCAATTTTTTTACATTTTTGACCAAAATGTGTATTTTTAGACCATAAATGATTAGTTTGACCAACTACAAAGGGGTAAGGACTAGATTTTTGAAAGTTTTGAATGATAGGGATAATAATTTGAACTTGAAAATCTAAATTAATAAATTTTTTGGAAAATTTCAAGGGTTGACCTACCTACTAGTCAAAATAACTTAAAAACTCTGGCAAGGATAGATTATGACAAACACTGAAACTAGGAAAGCTTGCAAACCAAGACATAACAGAAGAAACTGACACAAAAATCAAAAATCATGTGCATGCATTCACTTATATGAATGGAAAAAAATAATTTTAAAGGGAAAAAACAACCACTAAAATCATGTGTATAAAATCACTTAGAGGATTGAAACTCTGACTATGCACAAAGGAATGACTCTCCTAATAGTATTATTTAATAAACATCCCATTCAAAATAATGGGAAGCTCTTCTCCACTCAATATAGATAACTAAAAAACATTGTTCTTCTTGCAATCAATGATAATATAAGGTCCACTCCAAAGGCTATCAAATTTGGAGTGCTTACCTGGCTTTACACATTCTTCATCGCATTTGAGAACTATGTCTCCTTGCTGAAGTGTTTTTGATGAATCTATCTTATCAAATGTATTATTATATTTATACTAATTTGAACACATGGTTTACATAACATCAGCTATTATCTCCTCTAATTCTCTTAGTTTGCTCATTCTGACTTCCATTACATCAATTTCTAAGAGTTTTAGCTAGTGTGCATGTTCTAAAGCTAGAAGCTCCAATAAGATAGGTAGCCTTGATTCTCTTCCATAAACTAAGAGATAAGGTGAATGACCAATGGAATTTTTATGGGTGATCCTATCAGACTATAAAGTATTATTCAACTTTGTATGCCAAGATCTCTAATTATCTTCCATTATTCTTTTGATGATCTGAATTAGGTCCTTTTTAGTGGACTCCGCTAGTCCATTACCTTGTAGATAGTAATTTGATGAATATTTAAAATAAATAAAATGTTAAATATCCAATTCACATACATATATATCATTTAATTACAAATCATTATCTAATATTATTGTAGAAAGTGTTCCAAAATAGATGACTAAATTCTCATAGAATTCAAGCATGGAGTTATCATTTGCCTCCTTCAAAGGCACTAATTCTACCTTCTTGGTGAAATAATATATAGATGTCAAGACCCACTTATGACTAGAACTATATAGAGGATTAATCATGCCAATGAAGTCTAAAACCCATTTCATGAAAGGTTGCTCAACCTGAATTGGATTTAATGGCATAGAAGTTAGTCTCTATTTACCTACAAACATTACACACTATGTATATTTCCTAACTAATGCATGTTCATATATAAATAAATTGGACCAAAAATAACTATATATAATTATTTTTTTAGATGTGGTCTTGGATACAAAATTACCTCTAGAAGGACTATCATGAAATTGCTCAAAAATCATGTCAAATTAACTAGTTTCAACACACCTTAAAAGCATACCTCCAATGTCTATTTTGAAAATCAATCCATCAATAAAAATTTATGGTACTGATTTAAAACTAAATAATATTATTTTTTATGCATTTAAACCACTTGGAAACTCTCCAATTTGAAAAAATCTAGCAATATTTTGTGTCTAGCTTGTAGGAGGTGTATTTTCAGCTTCATGCTGAGTGTCCTAAATTATCAAAATTGTTTATTTTTCTTCTTTCACATCTTATAAAATATGTTCACATAATATTTTTCCTTATAATATATTTTTAACCTTGAACTCAATGTCATATTTCATTAACTTAGTGACCTATCCAACTCTCTTTTCACTGAAGTCTCTGTTGAGAATGAAATCCTTCACACTTGGATGAGCTACCATTAGTATAATATTATTATTTAAAACAAAATGTATAATTTTTTTCAAACCTTTTATAAAAAAAAGTACATGTTTTTATATAAATGAATAAATCTCTTCATAACCCTCTAAAACTTGACTAAAAAAATCAATGGGTTTTTTTAAACCTTCATCATTTTGTTGCATAAACATGGCTGAAATAGTACTGAAAGTAGAAAAAGCATACAAGAAGAAATACTTACTAAAATTAGGATTGATAAAATTAGGATATTAGCTGATTTTTTCCTTGATATATTCAAAAATCCTTTTACCTTCTTTACTCCAAGTGAACTCTTGGTGTTTCTTTAGCATTTGAGACATGGCTTTACTAGTTTTACAAAACTAGGAATGAATCTTCTGATAAAGTTTATCTTACTCAAGAATCCCTATAATACTTTCTTGTGTTTAGGAAATGATATATCAATAATTTATTCTATCCTCTTTGGATCAATGAAAATACTATATTTGGACACCACATGCCTAAGAAGTCTCCCCTCATGTACTAAACAAATGCATTTCTTTAGATTCAATGAGACTCCAAATTGTCTACATCTATCAAAAATAATTTTCAAGTGTGTTAGATGATCATTAGGAATATTTGAAAATACTATAATGTCATAAAGATATAATAAAACCATTTCACTCAAAAGACCATGAAAATCAACATCCATTTCCCTTTAGAAGGTGGTTCTAGTATTGGAGAGTCCAAAAGGCATTTTATTATAAGCAAAAGTACCCCATTTGGTGGTGAAAGCTATTTTATTCTGGTCTTGCTCTTTCACCAATATCTAGTTATAGTTTGAGTACCCATCTAGTAAAGAGAACCTCTATGAACCTACTACTCTATGTAATATTTGATCCATGGAAGGAAGTGGATAATGATCTTTCAAAGATACTCTATTTAGATCTCTAAAATCTACACATAACCTTATCTCTCCATTCTTCTTTCTTACTGGTACAAGATTTTATACCCACGTTGAATGATTTATAATAAAAATAATACTTGATTCAATCAACTTTGTAAGCTTTTTATCATGAGATTCTCAACCTTAGGGTTGATAAGCCTTTGATTTTGTCTTATCATTTTTGCATTCCATTTTAGTTTAATGGTATGATATGATAATCTAGGATCAAAACTTTTCAAATCATGGTATTCCCAATAAAATACATCCATGAATTCCTTACATAAAGAAATCAAAGCTACTCCCTTAGAATCAGTATTAACTTTATCTAGCTTGAATAACTTACCTTTAACTATGCTAATTTTCTCATATTGCTCTTTCATGGAATATATGCTCACCTTGTCCTTATTTAGCTGATCATATTCATTAAATATTATTTTTAAGGTTATCAAACATTTAGGAATATTGTTTGATTTTAGTTGCATAACCTGATTTCCATATTGATCTTGCAATTTATCATGATTTCTTTAGTAAAACTCTCCCTCATTCTATATAAAATATGCTATTTGTTTATAAGAGCCAAAAACTTGCCAAATTACATCATTATTTAGGACTAAATGCCTACATATAACCTTGAATTAGGTTTAATTTTTATTATCCTTAATCTGATCGAGAATATCATACTATGCTCCTATGGTAGCAAGTCTTTTTAACATATTGATTTGCTCCTCTAAGAATAGAGTGAATGTCAAATTCAAGGAAATATTCCATGAGATCCCAAAATTTATGTTTTTAGGCCTTAAAATAGGATTTTTTGCTTCAATTAAACCTCTAACTTGCTAGACTACTAACTCATTATCAACTTTCACCTACAAGAGCTTAATATCCCTCTTTCTAGCCCATTGGAGACCATAAATAAGAGCTTCATATTATATAGTATTGAAAGTATAACTAAATTGAAATCTAAAAAAAGAATAATAACTTTGATTTTGTGGTGAAAACAAGATTACACCAACTAGACTTCCATTCTTTGTTCTAGAGCCATCAAAGAATAGATTCCAAACTCCTTCTTGATCCTGCATTGAGCTAGTGAGACTAGGCAATAAGTCACCCTCCTCGTGCATACAATAGACTCCAAAACCAACATCTTCAATACTTTTATAGGGGTCATGTCCATTATTTTCATCATCCCACTCAGCCAATATAAGATCTGGTATGCTTTCAAGAGTCTTAGAAAGCTCTTTCTCAATGATGTTATCATCTTCTTCTAAAATACTACAATTCACATTTGACATATTTGGCATATATGGTTCAAGGTGAAATATGAAAATAGGCTCAAATATTATAGTTAATTTGGTTCCATACTTGGTTCTAAAAACCATGTATGACCAATTTAAGGAAAGGTAACCTCCTATTTTGGTAGTGAAATATTTGGATAGGAACAATGCAAAATATGGAGGTAGACCAATAACAACAACATCCTATAAAATGATGAAATTTGGACAAACAAAAAGTATGATTTTTAGATCTTTCAACACACATACAGTCTTGGTAGGAGACCCATATAATTTTAAGGCACATTTCCCATGGGGTTCATACTAAAATCCTAACTTATCAGCTATTGATTTGGGTATGACAGAGGTACTATCCCCATTATCAATCATACAATTATGAACTAGACAATCTCCAATGATAACAGAAAGGTAAAATGGAGGAGGTTTAGTCACCTTAAGATGTTGAGACTCAACAAATGGATTAGATTTAGTTAGGATAGAACTTACTCTTTCTCTTTTATGTGGTCTCTCATATACATTGAGCTTTGAAATCTCCTCTTTCAAATGTTCCTTTTATCCTAGGATTAGTAGTGTATACCACATTGAAATTGATATTGAATTTTTCTTCATATGATCCATAATACTAAGTGGAGAAGTGGCTAACCTTGACTATAATTTAGGATCAAAAGGATCTCTTAAATGTTTTGTGAATTGAGGTATGTAAGGGCCTTTCATGTTCTTATATTTTGGATCTTGACCTTGCTTATTTGAACTTTTCTGAGGTAGCTCATGTGTAGTCATCTTTTATTGTGGTTGAGAAGGAGGTGCCCTATCAGGACCTAAACCTTCACCAATTGCTCTTTTATTGAATATAGTATGGGATGCAAATGAATTATCAATATTAGGTAAATCTTGACTTTGATTTACATCCAAGTTCTCAAAAAAATTCTCACCTTCCTTGAAGTTCACAAATATAGTTTCAGTAGGTGCCTAACCACTTCCTTCTCCTTATTGATTTGGTACTTCTACTTTAGTAAATAAAGGAATGTCTCCATGAGAAAGAGAAGATTACTTATTCTAAGATGTGTTTGGCTTTCAAATTAAGGAAGAAATAAACTTTATTTCATAAAATATTGATGAGAGATCTCACCAATTAAAGCCATTGTCATGTTGTTTTCTTGATCCCATTGATTGTTCCATTGTCATTCTTGAGCATAGTTATTTTGAGTTATCACAATATCTTTGGAATTGCTTAGAGAATTAGGATTATACTTCCTTGATTAATAATTATGCCCTTGTCCTTACTAATTGGAATAATAGGATGGCCTATTGGATTGATAATTTTGATTAGTATTCTAATATGGCATGTATGATGGAGCTTGTTGCCTCTTAATTACAACTAACTTGTTAGTCTAAGCCTTAAAAATACTCTCTATCTTCCCTAATCTATAAATTTGATCACCTTATGTTTGATGAAACTTTGATGACTCTATAATTGGAGCATGAGGATGGATCTCTAGTAAAAGAGGCATTGGTGGCCTTGGAAATAACTTGCCTATTTGTATAAGGTAATTTACAGGTTTGATTGCTACTTCAAAAACTTTAGGTAAAGTGTTCCCTCCCATTGACTAGATCATGACAAACATATCTAAATTAAGAGCCTTTAGATAGTACAAAAAAACATAGTTGGGTGTAGGCTTGATCACTATAGGAATTCTATCCCAAGTCTTCTAAAATTTATAGTTGAAATCCATAATAAATTCATGATTGAATCTCTTAATTTTTGTAATCTGATCCATAAGTGAAAGATGATCACTTTTGTCCTCAAATTTATTGCATAGGATCTCTCTAAATTCATCTTAGTTTTTGATTGATGCAAGAGCTAAACCTTTATACCATTAAAGTTCCTTCCCTTTGAAAGAAGTTGCCAACAACCTCATTTCTACATTTTCCTAAGTCACATGATGCACTGAACAAAGATTGGCAATATCTATAATATGTTATATATGAGTTGTTGGATTTTATCATATAAAATAAGGAAGAGCCTTCAAAGCAAAAACTAGAATATCATCCCATTGAGTGAGATTGAGAGGACTAACACCACTAAATACAATAAAATACTATCTTTTAGGAACAACCATCTAAGGTATAGGATTTAAAAAAATATTTGGATAAATAATATTGGCTAGAATAGAAGGATTTTGTCAAATAACAAGGGTGATAGAAGGTATTTGGATTTGATTGAGAGGCTTTCTTCATCTTTTCTGATTGGAAAGATAACTTATATAAATTTATTTCTTTCCCTTTTGTAGAGGATCTTGTGACAACTCCTAGTGGCATAAAAAATATAAAAATATATAAATGAATAATATACTCAGATACATAGATAATAATTCAAAAGTGTGAATAATTTATCCCATTGGGCATGCCAAAAACTATTGTCACTCTAGAGAAAACCCTGTTTGAAGATGTACAAGGCACACCTTCTCTCCAACCAATACAATTAGATATTCTCAGAGTGTGGGTGAATTCATATTGAGAATAACCTCTGGAGATGGTTAGTTCCCTTAATATTTATCTATTAAAACTGATCTACTATTATTTTTAAGGTGAAAAGGGGAAGGGGAAACTGAAGGGAAATCCTATCTAATTGGGTGATGAACTTGAATTGTTTATATCCTTTAGAAGATATTAAAACTAATGCACACATATAAAACAATAAAAGTCCAATATTTCCCTTAAGCATAAGTATTTTAGATGAAGGATTGAAATAATGTTGGATTACAAAATTCCTTTTTACCTCTTCAAATGATCTACATAAGGTGAGATAGAAAGTAATAGGTGAGAAAGGGACCTACCAAAAGGAGATATAATCCCACTTATATGCTGAAACATAATCAATTACACTCTATTCTCTATCAAAACTCATATGTAAAATAAAAGAACTCCTTTATTGATGTATGGTTTAGAATATAGTTTCTTCTTTAGCTCTAGGAAAAATCTAAAAATGGCTTTAAAAAACCAATATATGTGTCTCAAAACCTAAACATATCCAATGTGGATTTGAAAATGGAGAATTATTATTCTTGGTTGACTAAATAAAGACTAAATCCTTTTAAAATATTTAAAACAAGTCTTCAATAATCTTCAAAGTATCCAAAACATGCAAAAATATTTATCTTGACATAGAAATGAGGTGGTGGGCCCATGTTTGAAAAGTCAATCCTTTACATGAAAATATACCCCAACCTTGAATGGAGAACTCAAGATTAAAGAGTTTAAAGTGCTTGAAATTTTTGAATTAACAAGATCACTAAAAATAGATGTGGTGCTTGACAATTAGTCAACTGAAGTAAGACTAGTCAATCCAAAAATAGCCTTCCTTTGCATGAAAATGGATCTTGAAGAGTGAGAAATGCATTAATATATTCATGGAATAGAATATATAAATCATGGAAATCCATTTGGAACTCTTTTATGACTAATTCTAACACCAAACTCAAACTTGACAAGTTAATCAATTAAGCCATTTAGACCAAAAAGGCCTAAAGACTAATCTATGCTCCTGGTCACCATTAAACCTATAATAAGAAGACATGAAACCTAAAAAAACCATTAATTATACCTGGAACAAATTTCTTCATCATCAAATATGTGATTTTGATGTGAAAACCTTCAACATTCAGTCAACAGGGTTCACTACGCCTATTTTGCTCCATTTTTTAGTAGATTGGCCATTTTGATTGAGCTAACAAGGACACTTATATGATTATTAATAAATAAAAAAATATTTTATAATTAATAACAAGTCTTAGGCTTCTATATCCATTGATTAGATTTTATTGAGCTACCTTGTACTTCAATTTACATGCTTTTTTCCACAAAAACATGATTTCTTCCCTCATCTATACATATCTATGCATAAAATTGACATTTATGGAATCCTATCTAGTTTTAAATGATTTTTTAAAAGGTTTTAGGTTTATTCATGATGATTTTATGGCAATAAAATCCACTTTTCTCAAAATTAGTTTTTTAGTGGATTAGGAGGGTTTTAAAGCTGAATCTTCAAAATGATGATTAATGAAGTACAAACCTAAAAATGCTAGAATATTACCATTTAAATGTATCAAATTAACCCCCTAAAATCCCTATAAAATATTTTTTCCCATGAAAAATATATGAAAAGTTACCATGCAAATGAAATTTGCCTGTGGGGTTTAGCTTGCATTTTGGGTTACCTACGCTCTTAACAATTATTCATAAATCACAGCCCCTCAACTGATCTCAATTTTTCATTAATTATAATTACATATTTTTCATTAAATCATACTAATTTTTTGTGGCCAAGCTCCACACGTGGTGAACAAAATGAGCATCTGAACAGGAGGCTTGGAAGGGTGCCTAAAACTGCAAAAAGTGAAAAACTTCACAAAAAAGAAAATAGTTTCTTCATAGCTTCAAAAATCCTAAAAAAATAATTATATTGCCTATAAAATTCTTTAAAAACACTCTAAAAATCTTTTTTACTTGAAAAGTCCAAAAATGCCTTTTTGGCCTGTGTGCATATTTACTTATAAAAGCTTGTATAAGCATGGTTTACATAAAATTTGGAGTTTTTATACTATTTAAAGGTCTTATTATGGTTTAAAAACATAATATAATTATTTTAAAACTTCTACTTGGACTTATAAGCTTTTGTAGCACTCTAGAATGATGCCTACTCTAATGGTGATCTCAAATGGATACGTTGAGGTCTGAAACAAAAAATTGAATATATACAATCATAAAATGGCTATGAATTTTTTTAATATAATTTTCTAACTCATGATGACCTTTTATACAAAAAATTAGGTCCAAATTCCACCTGAAGCTCCTAGAATCTCCAATTTTCTCTCAAATTTACCCCTTGTGCATGGACTATCTACATGTTTGACTAAGTGTTAGTGTTTTTGGGTTTTTTTTCATGATGTATATAGATTTTTAATTTTAAAAACATATTTATATGGATAAATATTACTTTAAATATTTTTGAAAACTTTTCTACCCCTATTTTCAAGCATATTTTATCCCTTAAAATAAGGCAATTTAGGCCTCTCAATGGCATATTCCATACAATAACTATAGGGTTTGACTATATAGGTGATTATAACACTCATAATTATTCATATAAATTATTATTTCATGAATTATTATCTTTATATACTCCTTAAAGGCTAAGTAAAACATCATAAACTACTAGATAACAATCATTCTCTTCAAACCCCATTAGGCATAAAAGCCTAATTTGCTAGCTATAGGTGGTGCTTCAAAGGATATTGTTTATTTAAGTCCTTATTTAGGGTCCTAAAACCATTAATATACTTTTATTATCATTCCCCATCATGATAATATTATAGCATCTACTTGAAAATAAACTCCACTCCAAGTTTACCATGCTTGAAAACTTTGTAGATGGCTACAAGCTTGTTTGAGTAAGGTTATAGATTGTGCTTGACTATGTTTAAGATCCATCATGATATTTTAACTCATGAATATATCATTTATAACCTTGATAACCTAGCCTTACATATTAAAAATTCACCCATGATGCCTACTCTTTTAAAAACATAATATCATTTAAAAACATAATATCATTATTTTAAAACTTCTACTTGGACTTATAAGCTTTTGTAGCACTCTAGAATGATGCCTACTCCAATGGTGATCTCAAATGGATACGCTGAGGTCTAAGACAAAAAATTGAATATATACAATCATAAAATGGCTATGAATTTTTTTAATATAATTTTCTAACTCATGATGACCTTTTATACAAAAATTTAGGTCCAAATTCCACCTGAAGCTCCTAGATTCTTCAATTTTCTCTCAAATTTACCTCTTGTGCATGGACTATCTGCATGTTTGACTAAGTTTTAGTGTTTTTGGGTTTTTTTTCATGATGTATATATATTTTTAATTTTAGAAACATATTTATATGGATAAATATTACTTTAAATATTTTTGAAAACTTTTCTACCCCTATTTTCAAGCATATTTTATCCCTTAAAATAAGGCAATTTAGGCCTCTCAATGGCATATTCCATACAATAACTATAGGGTTTGACTATATAGGTGATTATAACACTCATAATTATACATATAAATTATTATTTCATGAATTATTATCTTTATATAGTCCTTAAAGGCTAAGGAAAACATCATAAACTACTAGATAACAATCATTCTCTTCAAACCCCATTAGGCATAAAAGCCTAAATTGCTAGCTATAGGTGGTGCTTCAAAGGATATTGTTTATTTAAGTCCTTATTTAGGTTCCTAAAACCATTAATATACTTTTATTATCATTCCCCATCATGATAATATTATAGCATCTACTTGAAAATAAACTCCACTCCAAGTTTACCATGCTTGAAAACTTTGTAGATGGCTACAAGCTTGTTTGAGTAAGGTTATAGATTGTGCTTGACTATGTTTAAGATACATCACGATATTTTAACTCATGAATATATAATTTATAACCTTGATAACCTAGCCTTACATATTAAAAATTCACCCATGATAACCTTGATCTCAAACCCTTATGAAAATGAAGATATGTCTGTTTGAATATGACTATTGGTATAGGTGCAGGCTTATGTGACTATAGCACTAGGAACCAAAAAACCTTTCACACTATTAATCTTAATAAAAAATTATCTTATTTTTTCCTTTTAAAATATATTCTCCTCTATACACTACTACCAATTCATCATCCCTTCCTTTTATCACAAACCTTGTATTAGGTGTTTGACTATGCTTAAGCTTGATTGTACAGATAATTATTGTAGGTGATCACTTTTTCCATTAGCCTCATCAAGTCTTTATATTATTTGAATTTCTCTTTCCCATGAAATATAATCAACATCAATGTAATTTTTATTCTTCAAAACCCTATTGCCCTTTCAAATACCAAACATTTTTGACTATGGCTTCTTTTATGAAGTTATATGCCTTGAATTTGATGGCTATAGGGTGTTATTAGCACTGTAGGTTAATGTTTTAATTGTGTTGGGTTCATACTCATTCTGATTGTATCATGAAATACCCTCGTATGTATAAAACCTCTAAATAACTCACTACAAGTCTTGTCACCTACTTTAAACCTAGAATTGGATAGTTATAGCCTCTATATGAACCTCTAGGTGCATTTTTGGGGTTGTAGGTCAACATAAAATTATTTAAAACCTAAAAAATACTATTTAAGTCCAAAATATAGGTCCAATAAACCTTATGGCCAACCATATATTGAAATTTATTCAATAAGCTTCCTTAAAACCAAAACCCTTGACAGGCTATAGGGTTTCACCATGAGGTGACTGTAGGTGGATTTGGGGTTTTAGTTGTAGGCCTCCTTTTTAGGGGAAAGGCTATAGGTTCAATTTTGCCCTTTTTAAACCCTTTATGAGACTTAGTATGATTTTTACCCCTTAATACATCATAAAGTTTCATATTTAAGAATTATTGCCTCTTTGAAAACATGACTATCCTCTTTTCTACTAAGTAAGCCTCCTTTCAAAGCACATGCCTTTAGGTTATCAAATTTATAGTGGATTTAAGGCTAAATTTATACTTGAAACCTAATTCCTACCTTGTTTCATAACCCTCTCTTGAATTTAGCAATAATCCTTATGATATAAGCAATTAAGTGGGCCTAGTAATATATTTCCATCTTCACACTTGTTGAATAGGCTTTCTTGAGGTAGACCAAACATATAGGTGATTAAAAGTATCATATATATATATATATATATATATGTATATGTATGTATGTATGTGACATAAAATACCAAAAACACTTCTTTAATTATTACAAATGTATCCATTCTCTTGATTGGTAAACTTGAACCTCTACTCTCCCTTCAGGAACCTTCTTTGAATTAGGCTTAATCTTGAATCATCTAAAACTATCATGGCTATAGGTCACTATCCATACAGGCTTGTATAGCTTCATTTAGTTTTATTTAGTTCTCTCTCTAAGGTTTGAAAATGTCATTCTGATTCTGTGTGAATATCACTAACCACTATGTCAATTTATGCATATAAGTAACCAAACTTTACAAGTT
Source organism: Torreya grandis (assembly GCA_037957365.1). Classification (NCBI taxonomy): domain Eukaryota; kingdom Viridiplantae; phylum Streptophyta; class Pinopsida; order Cupressales; family Taxaceae; genus Torreya; species Torreya grandis. The sequence goes on from JARHVA010004112.1 coordinate 1,076,622, forward strand.
TTTAAAGCATATAAAAAAATCTAACTATTAAAGCTCACTATATGGACCTATAGGATCTTTTAAATTAATTTAGGTCATCATTGAGTCTTTTGAGTAGCTTTAGAATATGTTCAATATTGAAGTGAGCATTGCCAATCACAACTAAGAACATGATTTTCAATCCACAAATAGGGACTATCTTTACTTAGCCTTGTGATATATAGGATTTTTTATCATTTGGCCTATAAAATGCCTTCAATAGGCTATATATCCTCTCTATCATGGTACATTGTATAGACAAAAACTTTTATGTGATCTTGATAATGGATTATGGAATATTTTTAACCTTTGACAATCTTAATGTTGAGCTAGATAATGTCATGCACTAGGCCTTATATGAAGGTATCTCAAACTATGACTCTTAATTGATGCCCTTCATAATACCTAATTGTAGATGTACTTTTATGACTAACTTGGTGCCTTGTTGGCTTGCAAACCTCTTGACCATACTTTTTATGGATTTTTATTGTCAATCCATGAACCTCACATGATGAAAATAATGATAAATAGATGGTATGACATGGAAAATGAAGAAGTGGTGGATGAGAATATGATGGAAGTTGAATAAGAAGCTTGAAAAAAATGGAAAATGATTGTGTATGGCAGTCAGATGGGGTGGATAAGATGGTGGTGGAAAGGAGTATGGAGGAGCATGAGAACACTAGAATAAGGAGTAAAATGCAAAAATGGGAAATAAACCATAATAAAACATGAATTTTAAGGAAATTATAAGAGTACAAGGAGGTGAATTTGATACATGGTTTTCTCCAAAAACCTTAAAATTTTCAAAAATTCCTTAAAGAATACTAAACTAGCTCATTTGAGACACATGGAAGCATGGAAGCATGAAGATGGATTAAGAAGTGTATTTTATTGGAATATTTCCTTGAGAAATTGATTGAAAACATTATAATCATTATGGAAACCCTATAAACATGAATTTATTGAAAAACTGAAGCTAACTTCTTCTCCCATGACCATACAATTCTTCTTTGCAAGGTTGCCAATACTACAGATTGATTGGATAAGTTTGAGACCTTTGTTTGACCCTAAATTGGATGAATAAAACATGAAGGATACTATGGAAAGGTATAAAAATTCCTCAATATTATGTAACAAGTTGGTTTTTCTTGAAACTCTGCCTAGGTGAGGAGAAAATGAAAAAAATTGGTTGCCTTCCTGATTGTAGGGAAACATAGATTAACCTATCTTCAACTTAATGGTTCATGAGTCTAGAGAATTAAATTTAGAAACCAATTGGAACATTAGGAATATCTCTAAGTCTAATTTTTTCACCCCAAATTTGAGATTTGTACCTCTCCTCATTAATCTGTACCACTAAAAAACCTACAAGTAGGTCTATTTGTGCCAACAAAGGAAGTAACAAAAGAAGTTTGGTTTTGAGCCTATATGGCCATTAAATTTCATGAAACTATAGATGAATATTTGTAATGAACTTTAGATGACTTCCCCTACCTTGGATTGTATGGAATCCATATGGATTATGTACTATACTTACAAAATAAATGAAAAAGAGTTTCTTTTTACATTTTAAGAGAAAACCAAGACTTCCCACTACTTGGAAAAGAATATTTTAGAAAAAATTAGTGGAAATAATGAAATATTATACCTTTTTAAACCTTTTTTATGTTTTTAAATTTCTAATTTGGCACGTGTGAGCTATTTTGGGGCCTTTTACCTTAGACAACATATCAAATGACCTTTTTAAAGTTTGAAACTTTAGACTTAAGATATTTTCGCATTTTTGAACCTATTCAAAGATATTTTGAGATACTTATATAGCTTTTGAAACCATTTTTGATGATTTTTACCCCATTTTTTGACATTTTGACCAAAATTTGAAATTGAGACCATAATTGACCAATTTGACCAACTACAAAGGGGTAAGGATTGGATTTTTGAAAGTTTTTAATGATAGGGATAGTAATTTGACCTTAATAGGACAAATTAATAATATTATTTTCAATCAGTCATATGGGTCATCATTTCAAAGGTATAAGGGTAGCTCTTGTTCACAGTTCATTATTTTTCATGTGTCTTCTGGTGGGCTATGACAACCTATGGAGTAGAATTTTCTCATTCATATCCTTATAAACATCCTTATGATCCATTAAAATTTCAATATGATCCATGTAAATGTCACTATGACCCCTATCATCCCTACATTCACCCATATCAACCTTATGATGAGCCTCACCAACCCTATATACAACCCTATTAGTAGTGTGGTGGCTCATACCAGCCCTATGATAACCCTCCTAAACCTTGTTATCCTCTATATGGGCCATATTAGTTATAAGATAAACCACACTTCCAAAAAACATAATTTTTATGATGAGTTTGAGGAGATGAAGAGGATGAACCAAATCATTTCTGAAGAACTTTTAGTCTTGAGATAAGAACAATCATGTAAACAATCTCAAGAGTCACTACCTCCTACTACCCCATGCCACTATTCATGGATTTTAATTCCATCTCAATAGGAAGTTTTTCCAATCATTCCCTAAGCTGAAATACCTTCAATACAAGAGGCTTATAAACCTAAGTTTCCAACTTAGAAACAATCACAACATTCAAACATAATCCCAAATGTTGAAGTCAAGGATAATACTTAAAACATTAAACCCCCACCCCTCCCTCCTTAGGATCCCAAGGCATTCCCTTCATGGAAGTCTATTCAAGGAAAAATTTAATAGAGAGAAGAATTTATGGTTATCAAAGTTGAGCAGCCCAATGAACATGATCAAGCATCCATGTCAACACCTTTGGATTTGACACACCTTCTTGAGCATTTTTAGGGATCCACCATGCCAATTATTGAGGAGCCTCTCCTTTGTGAGATAAATGAATAAGATTCAATTAAAGTGACAAAAGATGAGAGTGAATTGAATGAACATGAAGAGGACACCATCATTGGCACACCCCTTGTTAAGGATAAGTATGATTCAATATTTTAGAATGCAAAAGAGAATGAGTTATAAGATAAGATATAAGTACAAAATAAAACACAAGAGAAAGAGGTATCAATTAAGCAAGAATAATATGGTTTCTATGAAATCCTTGGTCATATGTTATTTTTCATTCATTGTGATAGTCCATAATAACTTGCAGTAGTAATAAAAGACAATACCAACCAGACAATGAATATAAATAACAAGTTGACTTTGAGAGCATGCTAGATCATCAAGATGATGTTGAAGGTGAAACATATTTAAATAACCAATCTAAGATAACAAAGGATGATTTTCAACCTCATGATCATGATCATGAAATTAATATTTCAAACTATGATATGCTTGTTCATGTGCCTTTTACTATTCAAAGTGAATAAACTCCATTCACACTTGAGCTTGGTGAGAACCAATCAATGGGATTGTTTGATATCATCAATTTAGGTTACTCTTAACTTAAAGGTGGTTCATTTTAGGTTGAGAGAATTAGTACCATCAATCAAGAAAGAGTCAACTCTTCAAGCACACCATTACCATAAGTTGTCTTATCAAAAGATCACTTGTTTTAGATTTTCAAGCAAGGTTATCAACTCCTAACTCCATATTCAGATGTCTCTCCACTCTTGATTATTGGGAATTAACTCAAATGGCCTCAAGAAGTCATGAAATTATATGCATATCTCTTATAAGCGAATCTTGTACCCTGTTGAGGTCAACATACCCTCATTTTTTAAAATGGGGACCCTTGTTTCAAATTGTATAAATTTATAACTTAAAATTGAAAATTCACTTGATCAGAGTATCTCTAGCATGTTGTCACATTGTATTTATTTGAAGATCATTCACACCTAATTTGGTTGACATATTTTTTTCATAATTCTAATTTAATCTTGCCTAAAATTTCTAACATTAGATCTTTATGTTTTAGGTTGAAACTCCAATAGAGTCCATTTGGAATGGGTGATACCTGGGTTTCATGATTTTTATATCAATTTAGACTTTTACTAGACTTTGGTCTATTTAAAGTAAAACTAAAGTCATCTTGAAACCCTCATCTAATTTACCCTAGATTAGGTCCCTTTGAATCAAATTCAAATTTGGTAGGAATAATTTACAATCATGCCATGGACTTAGTTTAATTTCTTATCTTACAGTTTAGTCATGTTTATTAACATGGACAAACCTTAGTCTAAAATTTTTATGTTTGGTCTCTTTATTTTCTTGATCCCCCTTGGTCCCTTCCATTATCAAGGTCTAACTAAATGAAGGGTCCTTTTTAATATATACTTAGCCTAAAATCCTTAGCCTAAAGTTTGTTTTATCTATTAATACAACAAACCTTAGGATAAAAATATATACATGTCTTTTATTATTCTTAAGGTCCCATTTATTATGTCTCAAAACTTAGCTTGAAAAGTTTATCTTAAGGTCTTACCCATGTTTATTATTATCAATCAGACTCACACCCTTATGAAGGTAGTTTTAGGCCTTCACAATTTAGGAAAACATGGAAACAATCCTAAGCTATGGGTGGCCTAATCATTGGATTAAATCTCTAGATTCTAAGGGCTAGCTCCCTTTGGTGTATCAATTAGGATCTCTACTTTATGCTACAAAATGCTGCAAAAGGGAAGAGAAAAAAGGTAAGAAATAAAATTTAAATGAAGTCCTATCTAATGATGGTGATACACCTATATTTTTGTTAATCCACTCAATTTGAGCTTCTAAAACACTGATTAGACAAGAAAAGACTAAACTTTCAACTCCAATTAACTCCTATGCATTAGTATTTTATAAAAAGGTTTTATCTGGTGATCAAAGCTTGAGGGAAATGATGGAATAGGCCTAATTTAAGTCACTAACTAGCCACTTACATCCATTATAACTTCATCCAAAAGACATCAAACGTAGAACATGCCCTATATAATCTAATCAAGTAGTAATTAGGTAAGAATTAGGACTTGACAAGGAAGAAAATTCTATCACATATGCAAATCACTAAGATAAATACACTATACCAGCCCCATAGAATCTAAATATAGTCTCTTATTTATCTAAAAAGTTTAAAAAAACTCAATCTTGATAGATTATGGTCTCACCAAGAGAGGGATCCATTTCAATGCTGAAAAGCCAACTTATATAGTACAAATCATACCAAATCCAAGAAATTGGTGTTAAAAATAAGAGAGGAGATCAACTCCCACATCACCCAAGTTCCACTTGAGCTATCGAAAGATAACCAATCCTTCAAATAATATCCTTTTGTCTTATGTCTTTCATGAAAAAGCTCTTTGGCATTGGAAAATGATGGTGGTCCCATCTTGGACTAATCTGCTCCATGCATGAAAGCTACACCAAATCTTCAAAGAGAAACTCTACCTGATATGTTTGGAAGTTGAGTTGAAACAAAATAAATTCCTTTGCATGGAAAATAAGGAAAATGCATGATAAGCATTGTCTAGTCAACTCCAAGTAACTCTACCATGCATGAGATGATGCTACACCAATCCTTAGGTGAAGGAATTCAATTTGAACAAGTTGGACATATTGAACACCTTGAATTAAAAAGATAAAATAGAATAAATGTGACACTTTGACAAAATTCAACTCAAAATCAAGATCAATCAACTCCAAATGGTCTCCACCTACATGAATAGGGGCTTTGAATACTGAAACATGCATGAAATTCCATGTTAAGCTCTCCTTGTAATTTCTCAACCTTTTGTTCTTGGGCTCTTAGTTTCTACATGTATTCCTCTGGCATTTGTTTTGGATATTTGTATTTGAACCTTTATCTTTAGACTATTTTTCTATGACTATTTGTTTATATCTATTTCTTTGGACAATTTTTTTCTATCTATTTCCTTATACTTATTTCTTGCAGAGTTTTATTTCTACATGTACTTTTTCTTTGGACAATTCTCCTTGGCCACTTTCTTGAAAGAATTGTTTCAACATTTTCTCCCATGGAAATGTTTCAGTATTTCTTCCCATAGAATTGTTTTGGCATTTTGAAAATGAAATTTTTCTTTGGATAATTTATCTGAAGGAAAAATCATGTCTTCAAAATTTTTGTTTATCACTTTCTTATGGAAAATTTGTCTTAAGGAATTCATGTCTTTAGATTTTTTGAAAATTACCATTCAGACTTTATGAAAATTCCCCTTGGAGTTATGAAAATTCCCCTCATTTTTATGAAAATGCCCTTTGACTTTATGACAAGAACCCTTTCCTTCAAATTTTTTGAAAAGCACCTTTCAAAAAAGTTGAAAGGATCCTTCGAAAAAATTGAAATGGTCTTTTAGAACTTTTGAAATGGTCTTTGCCTTTTTGAAAATAACCCTTTGAAAAAGTTGTAATGGTCATCATAAATTTTGAATGAACCTTTCAAAAAAGTTGAAAGAACCCCTCAGACTTTTGAAAATGTCCTTTCAAAAAAGTTGAAATAACCCTCCAAAAAAATTGAAATGGTCCTAAGAAATTTTGAAATGACCTTTTGGAAAATTTGAAAGAACCCTTCTTTTGAAAGAATTCCCTTTTGTATTTTTCAAAAGTCCTTCTGAAAGATTTACTTTTTGTCTTTTTGAAAAGTCCTTTTTCTGAAATAATTCGTTTTGAAAAGGTTTCTTGAAGATGGACCCTTTTTGAATAACCTAAAGAAGCCTCCATGATGCTTTTCTCATAAAATATCCTCTGAAAAGCAAAGTAAATGCCTTAAAAATGTCTATTAATCATGGATTATTTCAAGGAATTTTCAAGACCAATACTGAATCACAAGACAACATGGCATGGATATGCAAAGTTTCAAATGGTAGGGGTGACAATTTGACTTATGGGGAAAAATTATCAACATTTATTAACATGAAATAAAACCATAGTCCAAAAACTATATTCTAAGTTATTTATTTTCCAAATACTAACTTAAATATCATTTTCATTCATAGGATCAATGGTCTACATTTGCTTAGATGATCGAGATACAATGGTGTGATATTAAAGACAAATCCCCAACCGTAAGCTAAAGTTCAAACATCTTCCAAATATTCACGACATGTATTTTCTTGGGAAAGATTGATCTAATGGTGTGTATTGATTCAAAACTTCTATAGATCCTTAGGACAAGTGAGAAAGTGATAAGTGTCACAGCCTCAACCAAAGAACACTCAACAACCAATGACATTTGACCTTGTAGATCAAGATCTAATAGAGTGCATTTTCTTAGGCAAGGATGATGGGATGGTGTATAACAAACATTGAAAATTCAAGGAATAGGCTAAAAACTATGAAAATGAAATGTGATATAGCCACAAGCCATAAATTAAAACTCAAGCATCTTTCAAAGATTGATGGTACACATATGAGTGTACACATTATAGTCAATGGTCCATAAAGTAAGAGACATAATCAAATAGATTAAGATCAATAGAGTGTAATTGATCTATACAAATGAGATTAATAGTGTGAGATCAACATTAACATATCAATAAATCTCAAAGTGAATGCAAAAGTGACAAGTGTCATAACCATAGGTAATTTAGCTAGTAGCCAATAACATTCAAGTTCTCAGATCGAGATCAATGGTCCATGTTAATATTTGTAAGGATGATCAAATGGTGTGAGATCAAAGCATAATTTTCAAAAGGTAATGGTCATTTTTAAGATATTAATGGGCAAAATGCTACAAAAATGTCATAGGAATGTCACAATGATGCCAAATTAGAGACACATGAGTATAATACACCAAGTTGAAGATTTTGTAGGCTCAAGAAATGCAAGGTTATAAGTATGCAATCTAATTGGGATCTAAGTCATGAAGTTCATGCAAGTTGAAATAACTACCACCATTAAATTACGATAAAAACCTTAGAGAAAGCCTTGGAAGTATATAAACCCTAATTTGACCCTATGCTCATTGTAATCAAACTAAAAAAGTTGAATTATCACTTTTGTAAGGATAATTTGATAAAGAATTGAATCATAAACCACTAACAAGCAATATAGAGAAGCCCACAATCATGGTATCTTGAAAAAGTGTTTTAAGGGATGATGTGTAGCTCTATATAAATTTAGACATAGAAGGTAAGATTTTCAAAGACACATAATTTGATGCCATGTCTCTAAATTTAGGGGTCAATAATTGGTTAAGCTCATTTTAGACCATTGAGAACCAGTAACCCATCATAAGAGAAGAACATATCTACAAGGAGGTTCTACTAAAATGATCAAGGGTATTTTGAAATAAAACAAAATTTAGAAGAGACTACCATTTTGTCAATCCATGAAGGTAGATTCAATATATATGAGGACACCATGATGGACTTGTTGAATTCTAGTTAGTCAAAACTAAATAGAAGGCAATAATTAAGCAATATTCTATGGCTACAAGCTAAGTTGGCCAATGACAAGTTTCACGCTATAAAGTGAAAGAATTGATTAAAGCCTTGGCCAAAGATCAACTCCTTAAATTTAAGACAATATATGGATATGGTTATATTAGTGGATAAAATCAAATCCAAAAGCAAATGGTCTAAGTATATGGAGGACATTTCCAAGGACCTCAAATAGTAGGAAGATAAAATGCTACACATGTTGGATAGATTAATCAAATAACCCACCTCACTTAGTCCTTTGGGCCTCATCAATGATGAGGAGTTCAAGTATAAAACTTTTCAATTCATGTAGGAGGTGAGGGACCAAAGTCAAGAGAAGATAAATGCTAATGAGAAGATAAGAGATGTTGGGAGCATCAAACAAGATTTGAAGAGAGCTAAGAAAGATCTCAATAACTTAGGAGATCAAGAAAAGAGATTTTCATGAAACCCATTGTTGACCTCCAACTGATCAATAAACAACATCATAGAATGAATATCCTACAAGGAATACATAAGGCTATAGCATCACCGAGGTCCCAATGTTATTTTTAGAATATTCTTTTGTAACTAGTATTGTATATTTTTTGAAATGGAATATTCTTTTTGTAAATGTAGGTATAACTTGTAAAGTACATTACCTATAGGTTAGTTTATTATAAAATATCATTTATTATAGAATGTAATATAAATGACAACTATCATATACACACATACAAATATAATTTATCATTACTGACTTGCATACCTTATGAATGGTCTATATAAAGAGGTATTGCCAATTGTAAAGGGGAGAGTTATTAGAGCCAAAATTATTTATAAATTTTGAGCAAGTTAATATAAGCAAGGAATTTTACAAAGTTTGTCCACATTTACTTATGTGGATTACTATCATGGTTTCTCTCTCATTTATTTCATCTCATCTTCAAATTTGAATGGTTCTTATGAATTCTAAATGTGCATCTTTTAATGAAGGGTTACTAATTTGGGATAATGATATATTAGTTGAAAGTTATTATGTTTATTTCACTTTATTTTCTCTTTTTGCATCTAGGCTAATGATATTTTCTTATAGGGGTAAAATTCATAAAGTAAATCTTGTTCTTATTTGCATCTTTTCACACTTTCCTTAGATGTTTTCCTAATGTGTGGTACAATTTGATCTTATGCTACTCCATGTTGTATAATTGGTTAAATGAATGTTCATATGAAATTTAAACTTTGTCATAATGTTTGAAACAAAGATCAACAACACTTCTCTTTTCTACCCTACCTTTCCTTTTGATCTCTTTTTTTATCAATTCACCTCAGATTAGCTTCATTGTAAATACTCATCTTAGTTTAGCTTTAGACTTAGGTTTTGAGCATAATCACTTTAAATAACATATAGCATCTTCAAAATCAAATATTAACTATTAATCCATGGTGGCTCCCAACCACTAACTCATATAAATTTGTGAAATGGATAACTTGTTTTGCCTCTATTCTACCAAGTATACTAGGATTATCATAACTAGTAACTCATGCAATGGATTCTTTGAATCTAAAAATGAGAAGTGTTTCTTAAACACTATACATTGACTTAGTGGTAAACATTTAGGTATTAACAATTTGGCACTAGAGGGAGGATGAGTTAAATATTTGAAAATTTACATATTTACTAATTTTGGCAAATTATGTTTAAGGATTGATGTATTGTTTTCATATTTATGTAAAGATAATTGATATTAATCGATTTAAACTATGTTTTGTCCTTATTTAGACAAATATAGATGTTTTTTGAAGTTTGATGTTCAATTGTGGTAAATATAGCTTAATATCTATGAATCTAAGGCATTTGAGGTTAGTAATAGTTGTTTTATTCAAAGAAAGATTGGATATTTACAAATTTAAGTTTATTTGAGCTGAAACATGTAAATATCATTCATATTTGTGTTTGGACACATATTTGAGCTATTTTAGTTAAATATTAATGTCTTTCTCCATTATTTATACATATTTGTGCAAAATTTGCTTAATGTACAAGTTTAATCATCATTTTTTGTAAAGATAAGATTTAAACATTGTATTTCACATAGGGTTCAAATATCTCAAGCTAGAATTGCCAAAGATAAGGACTAGGTCATGTTTAGGGATAAGGGTTCCCCTGATTTCATTACAAGTCCATAAGAAAGCTAGGCAAGGCAAAATTAAGCATAGACTTTCAATTTTGTTAACCAACTTTACCAATTTATGGTGCTCATGTGTTCAATCCCTATCAAGGTATGGCTTGGATAGGTGGTTCTTCAATCAATGTGCCAACTTTTATACATGACCTTCCTCATAATCTTAAAAAGTATTTACCTACTTTTAGTCCTAATGGTATTGTAACTACTGAAGAACACATTAAATCCTTCAAAGCTAATTTAAGACTTTTGAATGTTGTTTATGAAGATGTGGCATGTATATTATTTCCATTTAATTTCAGTTATGTTGAATATGAATGGTTCCTTAACCTTACTAAAAACTACATAGCTAGCTAGAATGATTTTAATAACTACTTCATTAATTAATTTGGTAAAATCATTAGTCCATGTGTCTTATACCAACCATTTACCATAGTCAAAAGAGACTCGAATGAGCCCATAAGAGCATTTAATGCTATATTTTATAAAATTTTTAGTAGAACCATAGTTCCTTATAGACTTAGCGAGGCTTTATCCTTAGATATATACAAGGATGCATTGGATCCCATGACTTCTATGTCTCTCAAAAGATCTGCTCAAGTCATTAATACATTATCCTTAGCTTATGTGTTGAAAATGTAATCATTAGTGACCAAATGCAACCACAAGGCCAAATAGCATACAACATTCCAAACATTAATCCAAATTTTACTATGCTAAATTTCATTCCAATGACAATCAAAATATGTCAGAGTTAAAGTGGCTTCTTGTTCTAAACCAATTATCTTTGAGCCATGTACATCCTAGCCAAAACCTAGGATTATTGGAAAACTTTGCCAATATATCTCATCCATAAGACTAGAGAGATTTGATCCCTAAAAATAGTAAAAATACTCAAGTTATTAATTCTAAGGCAATCTTGAAGATGGTTTAAAAGCTAAGCACTGATTTCATGTAGTTGTAAAATCAAGTTGGCAATTTTAGAGAAAATTACAATGTGAAATTTTATTTCCAAAGGTTTAATAGACCTTCAAACAAGTTTCAAAATTATAACAATGATATCCATAATAATGAGTCATCCTCTAATAAGAATGTACCTAATATAAATCTTAGTGATGTATCTCTAACTAATTATTGTACTTTAAATCATGGTGAATTATATTATCTATAATTTTTTAATGCTTTTGAAGATTTTCAAGAAGAATTGGATACTTTTGAGCTTATAACTAATAAATACCATGGTGTAGGTACCATAGGTTATTCAAGGTCATCCAAATCTATTGATTCAACTCTCATGGTGGAGATACTTGATTTCTCATTCCAAGAAGCGAATGAGCCTAAGGATATCCTTGAAAATATTCATGCTTTTTAACAATATGTAAAGAAGACCTATCCTTTGAGGAATAGGGAGTAGAAACAACCTTTGAATACCTCAACTCCACCAAATAATTTTGACACTTCTCCTTATACTACATCAGATAATAATCTAGATCCTCCTAAGGGAAATACCTCTAAACCTAATGTTGATGCATCTAATTCTTCCAATAAAATTGGATAGAATAGAGTAGAGGACATGAAAAAGATCAAAGCTAACATTGCCTTGCATGAATTAACTTAGATTATAGAACAAAGGGATCTATTATTAGAATCTTCATCCAAGAATATTATCAAACCACAAAAGTATACACATGGTAACTTTGAAATACACAAAATTAATGTAAATTTTCCCCATTTCCTACTTATAGTTAGGATATTTGGTACGAATTTTCACAATTTATTAGTAGATTTAGGTGCATATACAAACACCATGCATAAGGGTATTTATGAATAATTAGGATTGACTCCCATTAAATTTAATAGAGTTGTAACTCAATTAGATAAATTAAGAGTCAAATTGATTGGTAAATTGTTAAATGTTCACATGTAGATTGATTCTAAATCAAGGTTCCAAAAATTCATTGACATCCAAGTGGTGGACATCCCTGATGCTTATGGAATATTGTTAAGTAGAGACTAGACTGAGTTTCTGAATGGTTACATGTCTACTGACTATTCACACATGTGGTTACCTTGGAAAGGATATCTAAATTATATCAAGATAGAAAGGGAAGATAAAATGAATCATATGATCATTGAATACAATAAACCAATGAGAGGATCAACATGGTTAACTCAGATCTAGGTTTTTACACTCTTAACAACAAAAAGGTATGTAATTACAAAACTTCTCATGTTATGTCTAGATTATGGAGGATTTATTTTTATGGTGCTAAATTCAAATTAGGTTTTAGATTAGGAGTGGTATTAATCGATTCCATTAGGGAAAAGTACAATTAATCTTAAAAAATCTAATTCCCATGCACTAAAAATCTTATAGAGTATGAAACACTTATTCTTGGATTACAATTTACAATCAAACACAAGGTCAAAAAACTATTAGTTTTTAGTGATTCTAAACTAGTAGTTAATCAAGTTAAGATTAAGTATTAATGGAAGTTATCCTATCTAAATAAATATAAATTTAGAGTGTGGGATTTAATTGAATGTTTTGATGCTTTCAACATTATGTCAATCCCTAGGGAAGAAAATAAGGCCATTGATGAATTTGTTTTAGATGCAACCAACCTTATGTCCAATCAAAGTTACAAGTTAAAAAGCCTTACCATAAAATTATTCCCATGTCCCTCAGTGCCATATAATGTCAACCATTTACAAGTATTCAATGATGATGAATAGATTATAAACTTCATGACTAGCTCAGGAGTATTTGAGGCTCACATAATTTATGAAGCTAGTGAAAATAACCTTGATGATGAAAAAGTTAAAGGCAAAGTTGATGAAAAGGTCATTTAGTTGAGTGATAATAAGATCCATAAAGGGATGATATCCTTAGAGATATTGTTTGATTTTTATAAACTAGATAAGACTATCAAGATCCCCAAGGTAGATGGAAAGGACTACAATACAATAGACTTAGGTTCCCACGGTCAACCTCAACTGGTGAACATTGGTATAGATTACATAAGTATTAAAACTAAGAGAGCTAAATATTTTCTTACCAAGTATAAGGATGTAATAACATGGTCCTATGATGACTTAAATATCTTTGATCCTAGGGTCATAACCCACACCATACCTCTAAAGGAAGATTATAAGCCATTTAGGCAAAAAAAAAGGGCCAATCAACCCTATCCTAGAACCAATGATATAAAAAGAGGTCAAGAAGTTACTAGATGATAAGATAGTGTTTCCCATTAGACACTCCACTTCGGTATCTAACCTAGTACCAATTAGGAAGAAAAATGGTGAAAGTAGATTGTTCATTGATTTTAGAAATATAAATAGAGAATCTAAAAAGGATAATTACCCCCTACCTTCTCTTGATTGAGTAATCCAAATTGTTTCTATTTATACTATAATGTCTTTTCTTAATGTATTTTTAGGGTATATTCAGGTGCTAGTGAACAAGTAAAACATGATGAAGACTAATTTTACTACCAACTAGAACACTTTTGCCTACAAGAAAATGTTGCCTACAAGAAAATGTTCTTTGGATTGATAAATGCAAGTGCAACCTTTCAAAGATAAATGGATCATGCATTACAAGGCCTCATAGGTAAGTTAATTATTATTTACATGGATTCCCTACCTATATTTTTAAATAACAAAGAATATCACATCATGCACTTGCAATAAGTATTTGAAAGATGTAGAAGGTATGGAATTTATCTCAACCCAAAGAAGATAGTTTTTTGTATAACTGAGGGAAAATTGTTGGGACATGTTATAACTAACGAGGGAATCTATATAAACCTAAATAGAACCCCCTAATAAGAGGAAGGAACTAATGTCTTTCTTTGGTAAAATCAACTTTGTGTGGAAGTTTATTTTTGGTTTTACAAAAATAGTAAAACCTTTGAATGACATGTTTAATAAATATGATAAGATAACTTAGAATGAAGAGACAAAGAAGGCCTTCAAATACATAAAAAAATCAATTAGACAAGCCATTGTGTTGATCCATTCAGACTTTACTAAAGACTTCTATCTTTACTCATTTGCTTTTGACCTTACAATTATAGTTTTCCTAACTCAAAAGGTAGATGGATGTGATCATCCTACTTTTTTCATGAGTAATAATTTGAAAAATGTTGAATTTAATTATTCTATTATTGACAAATAATCATGTGATCTAGTCAAAGTAGTGAAGAAATTTAGGCATTATATCCTTAAAAATAAGTTACATGCAATAATACTAGACCTTACCACTAAGCTCATGCTTAGTCAATGTTAACTCGGAGAAAGAAGAGGTAAATGGATATCTTTTTTCCAAGAATATGATCTAAATATGAAGACTAAAAAGTTGTTAATATGTCAAGGTTTAATTTATTTTAATACTAATACTAATCCTAAATTAAGTGTTATATATGTTAATTAACAAAGCTTTCAATCTAATGATTGGTATGATCCTATTGTTCATTTGCTAATCAATGGATATTATAATGTTAGGTTAAGTAGAGAGCAAAAGAGATCTTTAAGGCTTAAATCAACTCATTTTTTGATCAAGTATGGAGTGTTTTACAAGAATAAATTTGAAGGCATTTAACTAAGGTGTGTTTATAAAGAAGAAGTAGCTGAGATATCGATCACTTTCCATGAAAAACTTAGAAGTGGACATCCATTTGGAAGGACTACAACCCAAAATATCCTTAGATATAGTTAATATTAGCATTCTATCTTTAAGGATACTCATAATCATATGAGAGAATGTCACTCATGTCAAGTCATCAACACTAAAGAGCTCAAGGCAACCATGCCACTAAAGCCAATAATGATTGATAAACCTTTTTACCAATGGGGAATAAATGTTGTTGCGGTCATTAACCCAAATTATTTTGGTGGTCATAAGTATGTTTTGACTGCTACAGACTACTACACTAGATGGACTGAAGTAGTGGCAACCAAATAGTGCAAGATTAAAGAGGTGATCAAATTTTTAGAAGAAAACATATGCACAAGATTTGGGACACTTGTATCTCTAGTATATGATAATGGATCTACCTTTGTATCTATTGAGATGATAAAATGAGAATATAACAATAACATTGTTCTCAAGTTCTAATCAAAACATTACCCTCAAGGCAATGGAGTGTCTGAATCAACAAATAAGAACTTGATAAAAGCCATAGAGAAGTCTATAGCTGATCAAATGAGAACATGGCACAAGATACTAAAGTATGACCTTTGGAAAGATAGAAAAAGAGTAAATAAAGCTCTCAATGCATCACATTCTTTCTAGTGTATGGCCAATAACCTATATTTCCCATAACATTCAATCTTCCAACCTATAGGTTCATGCAAGAGTACATGGAAGAGGTTCAATAATTTTCAAGTTCAAGATTACTTGACATCATACAGATGGAAGATGCAAGAGATGAGGCTTTTACCAACTTTAGTAGACACTAAACCATAGTCAAGAGGTGGTTTGACAAACATTCAAAGATAAATGTGTTTAGACAATGAGATTTAGTTCTTCTCTAGGATAAAGACATAGAACCAAATGGAAAACATGGGAATTTCACACCTCTATGGATTGGTCTATATCAAATTTCTAAGACCCTATAAGATAACACCTTTAAAATGAAAGACTTGCAAGGAGCATAATTCACATTGCCAACCAATATGCAATACTTAAATCACTATTTCTCTACTACCTCACTTGGAGTCTTTATGGAATAAAATATTAGTCTAGTTAGAGTTAGTATAGGTAGGTTAGATTAGTTTTTTTTCCTCCTATCCCTTGTTTATGCATTGTGTTTGTATTTTTTTTGCTTGTTTACTTTGTGTTTGGTTTGTTTACTTTCTATGCTTTGTTTATTACTTTCAATAAGTCCTTTGGAATAGTCCTCAACTCAAAATAATTTATATGCTCAAAAGGAACTTAATAGTTTAAGAATGTAGGTATGTTTCTCAGCATTAGTTAATCATGGATTATTAGAATATGAGCTTAATGTTATAGTTTATATAAACAAGTAAATAATAATGAATAGGTTAGTTATTCCTTGAGATTCTAAACCTTATTATGATATAATCTTGGTTTTAATAAAGATTGCACATGTAGGGTGAAAGCTTGAATTATTAGGATACAATCATGTTTGCACTTAATAAACATTGTTTTGTAGGACAAGGCTATAACCAAAGATGATTGTCTGAAGATCAAATATGTGAGAAAATCCTAAAACCTAGCTAATATAGATCCAAACCTTTACTAAAATGTCAAAATATTAAAAAAAAAAAAGAGATTATTACAAAAATTAAAAGGCTTTCTAGGTAGAGGTGATTCTAGAAAACTCCATCAAGGCTATGGATGCCTAGTTGGTAGTGGAAAAAGTCTTAAAGTGGATCCAAATACATATATATTAGGCATATGGGTGATTGGATAGAAATAGAGCAATGCCCAAGCCTTCCCTGAGCTAAGGCATGATTCTTAATGAATATCCAAATATCATGTAAGTCAATGTTAATGGTTAAGGTCATGAATTTAGAAGTTGTTATCTAAATCCTATGGCAATTAGTAAGTGGAATAAAATCACACACATAATATGGATCTATCTTGATGTTTGATCCTAATTTTGTATGTGCAAGACTTATTCTAACCATGATCCTATTGTTCATTTGCTAATCAATGAATATTATAATGTTAGGTTAAGTAGAGAGAAAAAGAGAGCTTTAAGGCTTAAATCAACCCATTTTTTGATCAAGTATGGAGTGTTTTACAAGAATAAATTTGAACAAATTTAACTAAGGTGTGTTTATAAAGAAGAAGTAGCTGAGATATTGAGCACTTTCCATGAAAAACTTAGAAGTGGACATCCATCTGGAAGGACTACAACCCACAATATCCTTAGATATGGTTACTACTAGCCTTCTATCTTTAAGGATACTCATAGTCATGTGAGAGAATGTCACTCATGTCAAGTCATCAACACTAAAGATCTCAAGGCAACCATGCCACTAAAGCCAATAATGATTGATAAACCTTTTTACGAATGGGGAATAGATTTTGTTGGGATCATTAACCCAAATTCATTTGGTGGTCATAAGTATGTTTTGACTGCTACTAACTACTACACTAGATGGACTGAAGTAGTGGCAACCAAATAGTTAAAGATTAAAGAGGTGATCAAATTTTTATAAGAAAATATATGCACAAGATTTTGGACACTTGTATCTCTAGTTTATGATAATGGATCTACTTTTGTATCTATTGAGATGATAAAATGATCATATAACAACAACATTGTTCTCAAGTTCTAATCAAAACATTACCCTCAAGGCAATGGAGTGTCTGAATCAAAAAATAAGAACTTGACGAAAGCCATAGAGAAGTTTGTAGCTGATCAACTGAGAACATGGCACAAGAGACTAAAGTATGACCTTTGGAAAGATAGAAAAAGAGTAAAGAAAGCTCTCAATGCATCACATTCTTGCTGGTATATGGTCAATAACCTATATTTCCCATAAAATTCAATCTTCCAACCTATAGGTTCATGTAAGAGTACATGGAAGAGGATCAAGAATTTTCAAGTTCAAGATTACTTGACATGATACAGATGGAAGATGTAAGAGATGAGTCTTTTGCCAACTTTAGTAGACACTAAACCATATTCAAGAGGTGGTTTGACAAACATTCAAAGATAAAGGTGTTTAGACAATGAGATTTAGTTCTTCTATAGGATAAATACATAGAACCAAATGGAAAACATGGGAAGTTCACACCTCTATGGATTGGTCTATATCAAATTTCTAAGACACTATAAGATAACACCTTTAAACTGAAAGACTTGTAAGGAGCATAATTCACATTGCCAACCAATATGCAATACCTCAATCACTATTTCTCTACTACCTCACTTGGAGTCTTTATGGAATAAAATATTAGTCTAGTTAGAGTAAGTATAGGTAGGTTAGATTAGTTTCTTTCCCTCCTATCCCTTGTTTATGCATATTGTTTGTATTTTTTTTTGCTTGTTTACTTTGTGTTTGGTTTTTGTTCTTTGTTTCTTACTTTCAATAAGTCCTTTGGAATATTACTCAACTAAAAATAATTTATATGCTCAAAAGGAAATTAATAGTTTAAGAATGTAGGTATGTTTTCTCAGCATTAGTTGATCATGGATTATTAGAATATGAGCTTAATGTTATAGTTTATAGAAACTAGTAAATAATAATGAATAGATTAGTTATTCCTTGAGATTCTAAACTTTATTTTGATATAAGATTGGTTTTAATAAATATTTCACATGTAGGGTGAAAGCTTGAATTATTAATATACAATCATGTTTGCACTTAATAAACATTATTTTGTAGGACAATGCTGTAACCAAAGATGATTGTCTGAAGATCAAATATGTGACCAAATCCTAAAACCTAGCTAATATAGCTCCCAACCTTTACTAAAATGTCAAAATATTTAAAAAAATAAAAAAAATAAGAGATTATTACAAAAATTAAAAGGCTTTCTAGGCAGAGGTGATTCTAGTAAACTCCATCAAGGCTATGGATGCCTAGCTAGTAGTGGAGAAAGGCTTAAAGTGGATCCAAAGACATATCTATTAGGGATATGGGTGCCTGGATAGAAATAGAGCAATGCCCAAGCCTTCCTTGAGCTAAGTCATGATTCTTAATGAATATTCAAATATCATGTTAGTCAATGTTAATGGTTAAGGTCATGAATTTAGAAGTTGTTCTCTAAATCCTATGGCAATCAGTAAGTGGAATCAAATCACATGCATAACATGGCTCTATCTTGATGCTTGATCCTAATTTTGTATGTGTAAGACTTATTCTAACCATGAACTAATCTTAATAATGGTGTCTGATCAAGTGGAATAAGTAGCCTAGTTATTAGTCTAAACTAGACTCTCTAAATTCTAACATATTGCTATGTTTCCACCAGAAGTCACCATTTGTTAAAGTCAACATACCCCCATTTTTGAAAAATGGGTACCGTTGTTTCAAATTATGAAAATTTGTACCTTAAAATTGAAAATTCACTTAATCAAAGTATGTTTAACATGTATGCACATTGTATTTATTTGAAGATCATTGACACCTATTTTGGTTGGCTTATTTATTAATAATTATAATTTAATCTTGCTTAAAATTTCTAGCATTGGATATTTATGTTTTAGGTTATAGCTCCAATAGAGTCCATTTGGAATGGGCAATACTTGGGATTTATTATTTTTATATCAATTTGGCCTTTTACTAGCCTTTGGTCTTTTGAAAATCAAATTAAAGTCATCTTGAAAACTTCATTCAAATCACCTTAGCTTAGGTCCCTTTGAATCTAATTCAAATTTGGGGAGAATAATTTATACAATAATGATTTATCATGCATGGAATTAGTTTATTTTTTTATCCTAAGGTTTAGTCATGCTTATTAACATGACCAAACCTTAGTCTAAATTTTTTATGTTCTATCTCTTTATCTTCCTGATCTCCCTTGGTCCCTTTCATTAACATGGTCTAACTAAATGAAGGGTCCCTTTTACTATAGACTTAGCCTAAAAGCCTTACCTTAAATTTTTTTATATCTATTAATACAACAAATCTTAGGATAAAACTATATGCTATGTCTTTTATTATTCACAAAGTCACCTTTATTATGTCTCAAAACTTAGCTTAAAAAGTTTATCCTAAGGTCTTACCTATGTTTATTAACATGAAATAAAACCATAGTCCAAAAACTATATGTTAAGTCCTTTATTTTCTCAAGCCTAACTTAAATATCATTTTCATTCATAAGACCAATGGTCTATGTTTGTTCAGATGATCAAGATCCAATAGTGTGAGATTAAAGACAAAGCCCTAGCCCTAAGCTAAAGTGTAAACATCTTCCAAAGATAAATGGTACATGTTTACTTAGGCAAGATTAATCTAATGGTACGTATCAAGTAAAAACTCCAACAAAGCCCCAACACAAGCAATAAAGTGACAAGTGTCACAATCTCAACCAAAGAACACTCAATGACTAATGGCATTTAACCTTATAGATCAAGATCTAATATAGTGAATTTGCTTGAGCAAGGATGATCAAATGGTGCATAAAAAGTGTTAAAAAGTCAAGGACCCTATAAAAAAACGTAGAGATGACACATGACATAGCCATGAGCCACAAATTAAAGTTTGAGCATCTTTAAAATATTGATGGTACATAAATGAGAATACAAATTCTGATCAACAGTCTATGGAGGAGACATAATCAAGTAGATCAATATCGATGGAGTGTGATTGATCCATGAAAATGAGATCAATGGTGTGAGATTAATGTTGAAATTTCAAAAAAATTTAGAGTGAATGTATAAGTGACAAGTGTCATAACCATGGGGAATGTAGCTAGTAGATAATAACATTTGAGTTATTATATTGAGATCAATGGCCCACATTGATTTGTGCAAGGATGATCCAATGATGTGAGATCAAGGAAGAATTTTCTAAAGGTAATTATCATTTTTTAAATATTAAAAATTAAAATGCCATGAGAATTCCATAGGGATGCCACAATGATGCCACATTAGAGCCATGTAAGTATAATATGCCAAATTAAAGATTTTATAGGCCTAGGAGATGCAAGAGCATACGTATGCAGTCCAATTGGGATATAAGTCATGAATATCATGCAAGTTCAAATATCTACCACCATTAAAACACTATAAAAACCTTTAGGAAAGCCTTGACGAGTACATAAACCTAGATTTGACCCTGTGCTCATTGTAATCAAACCAAGGAAGTTGAATTATCATTTGTGTAAGGATAATTCATTCCAAAATTAAATTGTAGACTACTAAAAATCAATATAGATAATTCCATAGTCATGGAAGCCAAAAAAAGTGTTTTAAGGGAAGATGTGGATCTCTATCTGACTTTAAACATAGAAGGGAAGGTTTTCAAAGACACACAATTTGATGCCATCTTTAAATATAGGAAACAACAATTAGTTAAGCTCATTTTAGACCATTGAGAACTAAAAACCCATCCCAAGAGAAGACCATGTCTACAAAAAGGTTTTAATATAATTATCAAGGGCATCTTGCAATAAAACAAAATTTAGAAGAGACCATCATCTTGTCAATCTAATAAGACAGAGTCAGGCTATATGAGGACACCATGATTAACTTGTTCAATTCTAGCTAATCAAAACTAAACAAGAAGTAATAATTAATAAAAATTACATGGATATAGGCTAAGTTGACCAATGGTAGTATTCAAGCTATCAAGTGAAATACTTGATTAAATCTTTGGCCAAGGATCAATCCTTGAATTTAAGATAGTCAGCCTAGCCCATTTAAATATGGATATGGCTATATTTATGGTCAAAATTAAATCCCATAGTAGATGGCCCAAGTAGATGGAGGACATTTCCAAGGACCTCAAATAATAGGAAGATAAATTTTTTCACATGTTAGATAAATTAATCAAAGAGACCACCTAACTTAGTGTTAGGATCTTAGAGTACAATTGATTACTTTTGTATAAATAACTAAACATGGAATTGAAACCAAAAGTAATAAGTAACTAGAAATCAGAAACAACAAATAATAGGAGATACAAAAAACAACCAATCTATATTAAACTCTTTCGAAAGGAAATACAATGAAGAAATCTCTCTCTCCTCACACCTCGTAGATGTACAATAATTCTCCCTCAAGAGTTCTCTCTCTCTCTCAATCAATTATAATCAACCCAATTACTAAAATTATACATGCTATGAGGATCTAACCCTACTATATAGAATACTACAACACTAGGGTTCATGAGCCATGCATTCGCCACCCTTAGATCCAACTCTTAAATCAAAGGCTCAAATCTGTTCTTCTAAAAATAACAATTCTAAAAATGCATAGAAGTTAGTGTCAGTCTAAAGATGACCGATGCTGATCAACCCCTAACTGATGTCAGTTGGTTCTGACCGATGTTGGTTACTGTGTAAGCCCAACAACCTCAACATTAGCTCATTAGTGAAGCTTTTAGCTCCACAACTCAACAATCTCCCACTTGGAGATAAATAGCTACACATGTACCTGTACAACAACATCCTCTAAACATCTCTAGCTTGTTTCTCCCTCTTCAAGTTCAATCTTGAAGACCAAAAAAAGTTGAATGAAGATTCAACTTCTCCTTTGTTACTAGCTTTGTTAACATATCAACAGGGTTCTTATCCGTATGGATCTTTTCCAGCTTAACCTGTCCATCCTCCAATACCTGTCTAATGAAGTGGTACCTAAGCTATATATGTTTGGTTCTTGAATGAAAGGCTGAATTCTTTGCCAAATGAATTACAATTTGACTATCACTGTACAATTTACAACTCTCTTGCTCTTTTCCCAACTCTTCCATGAATTGAGTCATCCAAATCATTTCCTTGCTAGCCTTTGTGACTGTAACATATTCTACCTCTATAGTAGACAAGGCAACAACCTTTTACAACTTTGAAATCTAACTAACCACCATTCCACCAACAGTGAACACATATCCTGTGGTGCTTCTCCTACCATCCAAGTCACCTGCCATATCCAAATATCCATACCCATGTAGAGAAGTGTTTGACCCTCCATAGCATAAATGCCTACTGCTGGTCCCTCTCATATATCTGAGAATCCACTGAACTGCTTTCCAGTGTTCCTTTCCTAGATTGACCATAAACTTGCTGACAACTCCCACTACTTGGGCAATATCTGGTCTAGTACATACCATTGCATACATCACGCTCCCAACTGCTGAAGCATATGGAACTCTACTCATGTACTCAACCTCATCATGTGATTTAGGACACTGTTCTTTGCTCAACTTGAAGTGTCCATCCATAGGTGTGCTTACCAATTTTGCATCCTACATATTGAACCTCTCCAACACCTTATTCACATAATCCTCTTGAAACAAAATCAAACTGTGATTTTTCTTGTCTCTCTTAATACTCATGCCAAAGATTTTATTTGCTACTCCTAAATCCTTCATGGCAAATGTGTGAGCTAATTTTACCTTAAGCTCAGTAATTTTTTGCATGTGTGAACTTGTAATAAGCATATCATCTACATACAGTAACAGGATAATATAACTACCATTATCCAATTTTTTAAAATAAACACAATGGTCAGATTGACATTTACTAAAGCCATGCTCTATCATAAACCTATCAAACCTCAAATACCATTGTCTTGGAGCTTGCTTAAGACCATATAAGCTTTTCTTCAACCTACACACAAGTTTTTCCTTACCTTTGACCTCAAAACCTTCCGACTGATCCATATATATCTCTTCATCCAAATCTCTATGAAGAAATGCTATCTTAACATCAAGTTTCTCAAGATGCAAATCCTCAATAGCAACTAAAGACAATACAGTTTGAATAGAAGTCATCTTTACTACAGGAGAAAAAATTTCACCAAAATCAATACCTAGTTTTTGTGCAAATCCCTTTACTACCAACCTGGCCTTATGTCTCATTTGTCCATTCTCTCCTTCTTTTAACCTATATACCCATTTGTTCAGTGCTTTCTTTCTAGCTGGCAACTCAACCAAATCCCACGTATGGTTCTCTTCCAAGGAATCAATTTCCTCATTCATGCCATGCTCCCACTTTTTCCTAGATTCTACCTGCATTGCCTCATCAAAACTTTCTGGTTCTCCACCATCAGTGAGCAACAAGTAGTATAAAGAAGGGGAATAACAAATTGGAGGTTTACTTACCCTTTTAGACCTCCTTATGGGCATTTGAGACTCATTTATAGCTTACTATCCACCCAAATTTTCTTCTGACAGTGACCGATCTCAGTCATCTCTGATTGATGCCAGTCTGCACTCGACTAATGTTGATTCCTCCTAATCAATGCTAATTTCCACCTGAACAACATCAGTCTCTACTTGACTGACATCAGTCTCTGTGTTTTTCTATGAGTGATGATTTTTACCCATGAGCTCATTTTGGATCATAACCTCTTCCAAATCAAGATTGCCCTACTCAAAATTATTCAACCTCTTGAGCTGATCACTGTACATCACCTTCTCATTGAAAAATACATCACAGTTTCTAATAATTTTGTTAGTTTCTAAATTCCACAACTAGAATCCAAAATCTCCAAAACCATAACCAATGAAAGTGCACTGCATAGATTTAACATCCAACTTCTTTCTATTTTCTTTATCAATGTGCACAAAAGCTTCAAAACCAAAAACTTTGAGAAATGAAAGATCTACTTTTTAACCTATCCAAGCCTCTTCTAGAATTCCACCATCTAGTGCAGTAGAAGGTCCTCTATTAATCAGGTAAACCACAGTTTCTACAGCTTCTACCAAAAACTATAAGGGCAAACCAACATGCAACATCATACTCTGTGCACACTCCATTATTGTTCTATTCATCCTTTCAGCAACTCCATTTTGCTGAGGTGTCCTTAAAACCATCCTTTCCCTATGTATTCCAGTCATAGAATAGTAACTATTGAATTTATTGCTGTAGTACTCACCACCATTGTCAGATCTAAGGAACTTCAATCTCAAACCTGTTTCATTCTCAACCAAAGCTTTCCATTTCTTAAATGTGTCAAAAACATCAAATTTCCTCTTTATGCAATAAACCCATACCTTTCTTGTAGCATCATTAATGAAAGAAACATAATATTGTGATCCTCCAATAGAAGCTACCTGAGCTGGTCCCCACATGTCTATGTGAACAAGATCCAACTTGTGCTTCTTCTTTGTTGACCTAATTTTGAGAAACCTCACTTTCTTCTATTTCCAAAAAATACAATGCTCATAGAAATCTCAATCTATGCTTTTCAAATCTAAAAGCTTACCTTTTGACTTAAGAACATGCATTCCCTTCTCACTCATGTGACCAAGCATACAGTGCCACAACTTTACATCTACATCTAAATCAGACTATATAGAAGGAGAATAATCAGTAATACAAGTAGATAGATAAAGTGTACCTACTCTCTTACCTTTTGCTAATATAAGTGCACCCTTGGAAAATTTCCAAGATTCAGCTGTGAGAGTTACTATGCAACCCTCATCACCCAACTTTCCTGCAAAAATCATATTCCTCTTTAGGATGGGTACATGCATGACATCCTTCAACACCCATGTGTTGCCATTCTACAATTTCAGCTGCACTTTTTCTTTGCCAACAATTTTACAAGGCTCATCATTCCCTAAATAAACTTTTCCAAAATCTCCATGGACATAATCATTGAAAAATTCTCTATTTGGGGTTGCATGGAAAGAGGCACCAAAATCTAAAACCCATGATTCTACTTTATTATCCAAAGAAAATATAAGAACATCTTGTGTAACAATACCTGTAACTTTTGCTTCTTTATTACCTTCATGCTGATTTTCTTTGTTATCCTTCAACCAACAATATTTATTTACATGCCCTTTCTTTCCACAGTTTCAGCAGGTTATTCTTCCATTTATGGATTTGGATCTACTTCCCATCTTTGACCTTGATTTCCCTTGCTTGCCCTTCTCTCTTTGCCTTCCCCTGCTTTCAACACTTAAGCATTACTTGATGTTTCCCCTGTGTTTTTCCTACGAATTTATTCATTCAAGATTACACTAACAACATCATCAACTTTCAAGATATTTGAAGCAGATGTAGTATTACTAACTGTCATTACCAAACTATGCCAACTTTTAGGTAAAGAGCATAAGATTAAGAGAGCCTTAATTTCATCATCAAAAACTATTTTGACTAAATTTAACTAATTTACTATTGTATGGAAATCATTAAGATGACTAGATACAGATCCACCTTCCTGCATTTTCAAATTAAATAATTGCTTCATAAGATATACCTTATTCTAAGCTGAGGGTTTTTCATATAAATTTGCCAAAGTATCCATTAACTCTACTGTTGTCTTTGCCTGTGATAAGTTGGAAAACATAGAAGTTACCAGGTTCAACCTTATAGATCCAAGAGCCTTTCTATCAATAACATTCCATTCTTCATCTTCCATATATGTGGGCTTCCTTGAAACCCCACCCAATGGTAAATATAGATCTTTTTGATATAGATAATCTTCAATCTGCATCCTCCATAATTGATAATTCTTGTCATTGAATTTCTCTATTCTTAGTTTACTTTCTTCTGCCATTACTTTTCTCCCACTTAATCAAAAACCCCTATGAGTGAATTTTGTAATCAACAAACACTAACACACTCTGATATCAGTTGTTAGGATCTTAGAGTACAATTGATTACTTTTGTATAAGCAACTAAACATGAAATTGAAACCAGAAGTAATAAGTAACTAGAAATCAGAAACAACAAATAATAGGAGATACAAGAAACAACCAATCTATATTAAACTCTTTCAAAAGGAAATACATTGAAGAAATCTCTCTCTCCTCACACCTCATAGATGTAAAGTAATTCTCCCTCAAGAGTTCTCTCTCTCTCAATCAATTACAATTAACTCAATTACTGATATTTTACATGCTATGAGGATCTAATTCTACTATATAGAGTACTACAACACTAGGGTTCATGAGCCATGCATTCACCACCCTTAGATCCACCTCTTAAATCAAAGGCTCAAATTTGTTCTCCTAAAAATAATAATTCTAGAAATGCATAGAAGTCAGTGTCAGTCTGAAGATGACCGATGCCGATCGACCCCTAACCGATGTCAATTGGTTCTGACCGATGTCAGTTACTGTGTAAGCCCATAAACCTCAACATTAGCTCATGAGTGAAGCTTTTAGCTCCACAACTCAACACTTAGTCCTTTTTGCCTCATAACTGATGGGGAGTTCAAGCATATAACTTATCAATTCATGCAGAAGGTTAGGAACCAAGGTCAAGAGAAGATAGAGGCTAAGGAGAAGATAAGAGATATTGGGAGCTTCAAACAAGATTTGAAGATAACTAAGAAAGATCTTAGTAACTTGGGAGATCAATAAAAGAGTTGTTCATGAGGTCCATTTTTGACCTCTAGCTGATCAACAAGCAACATCATAGAATGAATATCCTACAAGGAAGATATAAGGATATAACAAAACTAGGGTCCTAAAGTTAGTTCTAGAATATTCTTTTGTAATTAGAATTGTATATTTTAAAAAATGGAATATTCTTTTTGTAAAGGCATGTAAATCTTGTAAATTACATTGCCTATAGTCAGTATATTAGAAAAGATAATTTTTTCTATAATGTAATAGAAAGGATAGCTATCCTATACACATGTAAAAATGTAATTTTTCATTACTGACCCACATACCTCATGAATGGTCTATATAAAGAGGTATTAGAGATTGTAAAAGGGAGAGATTTTTTACAGCCAAAACTATTTGTAACTTTTGATCAAGTTAATATGATAAGGGAAGTGTTTGAAGGAATATTTTAGACCTTTGTTGTCTCCATACACACATAGGAAGGTAGACCAAATCTACAAGCAATCATTAGAGAATGGAGCAAGATTGAGGTTTTGAAAAGATAGAATAGTTGTTGAAGGTTTAAAATAATTTTAAAGACGATAATATGATTATTTTTAACCCAAAAATCACATATAGGTCACTCATATCTCCAACACTCAGATTTAGCCAATTAGGCCTAGAAACCAGTTTAGGCCTAGAAGGCCTATGCCACCTTAAGACACTTGCAGATCCTTATAGTAAAAATTAAATATTGAAGATGTGTAATAGGATTTTTTATGTCCCATTAAGGTTATTTAAATTATATAAATATAATGGAAATGTTGTTTTCAATCCTAAGAGCTAATTCAAACTACATAATCAACACACTCATATTGAACTACCTATTTTAATGATTGTATATTTCACCACTGGAGGAGTTGGACCAAATGATATTAATAGTATTTTATTAACATTATTAAATTTAAATACATTAAATATTTAATTTTATTAAGTATCTAAGGTTTATGAACCATCACTAAGACTTTAAGTAGGTGCAAAATGCATTCAGAACCCTACAAGCAAATTTCTCTACATACATATATTTGCACAAATTTTTCATGGGAAACCAATATTATTGGTAAAATTTAAGGGGTATATGTAATAAATTTCCATTAAAATAAATTCTAGTTTATAGGTCTGCAATTTATGAACCATCAATTAAGAAGGTGGAGGTCTAAAACCCTTACTAAACCCTCCTATAGACTAGTTTTGATAAAAGTGAAGTTTATTGCATCCAAAAACTCATGAATAACCTAATAAACATGTAAAAAATGAATTACACTTAGAGAGGGTCCTGACCATGGATTATGATGTATGAAAATATACGGACCTATAAAAAATAGTGTTTTTAAGGAAAAGTGAAAAAATAGAGGTATAAGGTAGTTTAAGATGATTACAATCATTGGACAATGAATTTTGGAACTTATTTTAACCTTATAAATCCATTAAATTCTCAAAACCATTCTTATAAATTCTTTTATGAACTTAATCTAATCAACTAGTCTATAGATGTAAAGGACAAGGTGACCTAGTCAACTAGTTTGACCAATTTATAGATGTTTATTTCTTAAGGAGACCTATATTATGGTGTAATTAATTTTTCAAGTCTCAAACTGAATTTTACACAATTTTATAAGGTTTCATATAGGGTTTTTATGGTCATCAATTACTAAGAGTTAGGATACTAGGCTTAATTGGCCTATTAGACCTATTTGGTCAATCAAGTAAAGTGGAAAATGGAGTTGATAGATATTGATGAGATTTGATGTAGAGTATCCATGCCACATAACTGGTATATATTGGCAATAACATGCATAAAATATCCTTAAGTGGCTAATTAATGAGTTAATTAGTCTTCAAGAGGTAATTCCATGCACAACTAGTCCTTGAGTTGTCAATCAACACATAACTTATCCTTATCATGAGTTGAATAACCCTTAAGATAAAATAAATTCATAACTAAAATAATGGCATAAAATTCTATAATACTCTATTGAACAAGTCAACTATTGCCACCACCTTGTTTTCAATGCCAAAGAGTTCATTCAAGGAACATGAAAGAACACTAGACATAGAGAGATGTCTTGAGGAATTTTTGTAGCAAGTTGTAACTAAAGTAATCTATAGGTGATGGTAATTTCTGACTCTTTATTTTCTCCTCTATTCCAACTTCTTCTCATCTCTATTCATTATTCTATATGTTCAATATTTTAGGCCTTTATTCAGGATCCCTCTCTTAGGCATGACGAAACTCTACCAATATTGAGTTTTGTAACCTTTTGAGTGAATAAAATAACTATTTTAGATTCCTTAATATAGTTTTAGTGTTTTTATGTTAGTTTTATTTTCACATGTATTATTATTTTCTCCTTTGGTAGGTCCTAATCTTAACTATTTACTAGTATGCCATCTTATGTAGGTCATATATAATTTTTGATGTTGAGCGACTGAGATAGTAGTGGAAATATTAATTGGTTAATGTATTGAATCATAAATTCCATCATTTGCTTCATGATTTTATCACTTTATTTAACCTTTATGTGAAACACTATTGCATAGGAGTCCCTTGGAGTTGTAAGATTCAATGATTTACATTGCTTATTAGTGTTAGTTGGAGTTCAAATTGAGTGGATGAAAAAAAAAATAGGTGTATCACCATCAATAGTATATATTTACCTTTCAATTATCTTTATAACTCTTTTCACCCCAAAATCAAAGTAGGTTTTAGTAAACTAATTAAAGTTGATATATCAGAGGATCTAGCCTCATAATCTAGAGGTTTGGTCTAAGATACATGTCTCTCACAACCTTTAGACCAATATAATGTTAGTTCAAGTTTGAAGGATATGTGAGAAACCTCCTTCAATAGGGTACAAGTTGTGTTTCTAATAATATCCTTTTGTAATTTTAATCTATGAATGAAGCCTTTTTTAAAACCTACACATAATCAACTTTGACCAATGGTGGTAGAATTATCAACATTATTGGTGACTTTACTGAGATATTTGCCTAATAAACACCCAAGACCAATAAATATATCCATTGGGATATGAATTCATGAAAATATCACCAAATATGAAACTAAAAATGTATCCCTAAAGCAATTACAACACTAGTACATAAGCACTTATTGAATTGAAGGTTAGAGCAACTATCAAATAAAAGATGTGCAAGATAAAACTTAAAATAATTAAAAACTAAAATACTAATAGAATATGTGCATAAAATCACTTGGTAGAAAATTAAATCTAAAAATACTAATATAACCTATACTAAATTATTTTAACTACTAAATATAGTCCTATACAAACTATTAACTGACAGTGTAAAGTAGCTACCCTTCTTCACCAAGCTCATGTGACTAGAAAACTTGATGGTAGCCATGAGAGAATGGAATAGAAGCAACTTTATTCTTATCATGACATATTTTTATTCTTAAAAAACAACCTCATACACTTATTCCATTTTTATTGAAACATGAGTAACCTAAAGTGCACACTTGGGTTGATTATAAACATGTTTAAGCTCTTCTTCATGATCTGAAATGAACATGATAGGTAGTGAATTTTCCTTGTTAGCTTCCAACTGAGATAGATATCTGATAGGACATTCTATTTTTGTAGTATGTAGCTCACCAATATTATATTTATAACCAACTAATACCTCTTCAAAATATGGTTTCTCAATTTGAGCAAATTGAGATGGACCTTGTGGCATACTTATAATATTATCTTCAAGAGGAAAGACATCTTACATCTCATCTTCCAAGGGTGAAAAAAGTATGAAAATTGATCTATAGGTGATTAACCTTTGTTAATAACATCAAACAAGTCATCTTTCAGTGGAATTAACTCTTGGAATGTTATAATATGAGGACTAACACTTTTTTTCATGTTGTCTTGCTTACCAAAACTGCCCTTTTCTATCTTTACCAACCCATATTCTTATTTCATAGGAGTGAAACCTGATCCAATTACCTCAAACAAGTCTTCAAAATTATTTTAATTATATTGTACATCAATTAGGTCCTCTTATGTCTCATTATATTCCTCTTTTTAGCAAGGGAGAGGCTCATTAGTTTGAAGAAAAAGGAAGTTCAAAATAGAATTTTACCTTTTCTTGAGAGTTATCAACTTCTAATTTATTTGGGGATATTACAACCCCTAATTAATATTTATCTTGATTGGCTTGAACTAAGAATTCTAAGTGTTTGGACTAATCCTCAAGGGCTACAACATGATCTCCTTATATGACAAATTGAAGCTCATTTGACTAACAAAAATCTTGATCATCCTCTCTTGACAAATTTTCCTTTTTACTCGGATGTTATTCTTTTGCCTTCTATATAATAGGCCCTCCAAAAATAGAGATGGTGGGAGGTCAAGAGGTTCCCATTTTTTGGCATAAGAATATTGGTCATTATTAGTTTATCTTGAACTTAAGGCACTTGGTGAAGCCTGATTACTTCAACATGCTTATTTCTCTCTTAGGGATCATCTATAACACTTCTCTTGGATCTTTTAATGGTTGAAACAAAGTTATTTGATTTTCTAGGATCACCAATCTGATTTACTACCACATGATCATCAACTTGAAAATTCACCAATATTACATCTAATTTTACTTGTCCATGATTTTCCTCTTCTTATGTCATTTGAAGAATTACCATATTTTGTGATACTAAGTCTTAATTTTTCACATCATTTATTTTAGAAAGATACCAAATTAAATCTTGTATAATTTTTTTTTGTACTAGAAGAAGGGCCTTGGTTGAGGAATGAATATTAATATTTATTTTAACATATGGTTTGGTTGGTATAGTGGCTCATTGAGCTTGATATAGAAGCATATTGGCTTGATATTGTTTCTTATTCAACTCAACTAACCCATTACCAAAATATTGTAGCATATTTTTTAATTCATCAAGTCCACTAGATTGACTATGAGGAACTTGATATTGATTTTAAAGGGATATAATTTGGGATATTAATGGTGTTTACAAAGGTATAATAGGTTAAAATTATGGAAAAATTGGCATTGGATACCTAGGTGAAAATTTACCATCTTGAATTAGATTATTTTTAGAATTAATGACAACCTCATAAGTATTTGGGAGTGTTCTACCACCCATAAAATGAATCATAACTAAAATATCAGAATTCAAAGCTCTTAAAAAGTATAGGAAAACATGCTTAATAGATGGCATTATTATGGGAGGGATTCTAATCCATGTTTTCTAGAATATTAAATTCAAATCATTCATAAATTCATGTGGTGTTCTCTTGATGGTAGTGATTTGCTCAATAAGGGATAATTGGTCTAATTTTTATTTAGATTTCCTACAGAATGGTTCACCTAAATCATCCTAAGAGGCTATAGAGTTCAATGGAAGGTTCATATAACATTGCAATGACTTTCCCTTAAAATATGTAGCAAGTAAATAGATGGAAACATTCTCTTAGGTAACATGGTATAATGAGCAAAATTTGGCCCCATCTTTAATATGATCTATGGGTTTAGTTTGATCTTCACTTGTGAAATATGGTATAATTTTGAGGGTTGTGGCTAGAATATCCTCATATTGGGCCAAATTGAGAGGAGTTCCATCATTAAAATGAATAAATACCTATTTTTTTGGGATATCCATGTTTATTTTTAGTGACTTTAGGCATAAAACCGATACTTCTTGTTTTTGCAAATATCTTTTTTCAACTTTAATCTGTGTCTTATTGGGCATGCCAAAAATTATTATCACTCAAAAGTGCACCCTATAAAGAGCCCATGCTTGTTCTCACTCCTATTGATATAATGGAAAATATCTAAGGTGTGAATGACCTTATGATGGATATAATATCTATATCAAGGGATATTTCCCTTTATTGAATTCACCCACTTCTCTCTAAACTCTCTCAGATAGTGCTTTCTTGACTAGGAAAATAAGTAAAAGAACAATGCTAAAACTAAAAATAGAAATGAAAACCAAAAGTTAGGATGATGAAATAATATTGGAATAAATTTTATAGATAAATAACACACTTTATAATAAAAATAATCTTACACACATTTAATTCATTCTCATACAATTACTCTTGCATTAGTATTTCACATAGAGATATTGACAAACATCTACACTAGCTTGGGAGGAATGAATAATGGTTGAATTCACTTCTAGATTAGGTATAAATCATACTTAGAAACTTTATATGACCTAAAAGATTTATCATTTTTTTTAATAAAGGTGATATATTAAAACATAAACCTAGGAAAGAGATTAATTTTCTAAGTTTTATCAATGAATAATAAACACACACTTCATGAAAGCTTGAGAATGAAGGAAAATTTAGTTCTTTATTTCTACAAAGTTAATGTAATTTTTTTAAAAAAGAGTTTATGTAATACAAAAGAATAATAATCTCATAATAATTCAAAAATTAATGTACATATAGAAAAATAAGATAGCAATAAGACAATAAAATCCAGATGAGTCCACATGCAAGTCCTAGTTCATTCCTGCTTCAACTGAAAATTCAAGTCAAAATTAAACTCCACCTTAAACTCCACTTTTAATTCCATATAAAATACAACTTGGAATTTTATTTTAAAAATTATTTAATGTAATATTATGTTTTATGAGAGATATATACTATTCTTTCATGTTTGAAAATTCAAAGGGTTCTTCATACATCTTGAATCTTGAGTTAAGTTGTGATCTTGCATGCAACTTTTGATCTTATTTAGTTAATTTTTTTTGTAATTTAGTTAAATAATATTTATATTAAATTTATACTTTATTTACCTCCACTTTAATATTTATTTTATTATAATTATCTTTACTTCACACCTAGAGTTCAACTTCACTTATCTTGACTTGCAACTTGCATGCAACTTGACTTTTTTGACTTTTCTAAATTTACACCAAATAGGGGCATAGTAATAGAGGTATTTAATAATGATATTATAATTATTATTTTTAATAAAAATATATCCTAAAATATTTACCAAAACTCAAACTCAACTCCATTTTTTGCATGTTTTGAACTCCACTTATCTTGAGTTGTAACTTTGACAAGCTTCTTGAATGCACTATGAGAGCAAAAAACTTTATGGATATTCATAATTAAAAATTATTAGGAGAAAAAATATGATTTTAACATAAAAAATATGGTTTAACATACCTTAAAACAAAATTTCATCTCCAAATTCCATGTACAACTCTAAAAAACACCATTTTATGCTCTCATATGCTCTCTTATTGTCAAAAAATCCTGATTTAGATTAGTGGATCTAAAATGAGTTGCAATATTGAAAAAAAATTAATAATATATATTTTTTATATTTTTAAATGGGTTATACCTTTAAAATTTTAAAATATCCAAAATTCTTCACTTAATTCCCTAAGAAAATTTCATAAAAAAGTGCCTACTTGCTGCCCTGGTAATGACCTGGAGATGTTTTTCAATGAAAGTAGCCTATTTTTAATTAGTTTTCACTAAATTATAATTTATTTATACCTTTAAATTAATTTTTAAAACTCTCAAATCAATTTTTTCTATTGGAGGGACATGAATCACCCATTTCTAACTCCATTTTTGAGTAAAAAAGTGAATAAACCTTAATTCCCTTCATGATCACACATGTATATTGGAATTTTATATCTCCTAAAGTATATTACAGAAATTAAAATAATATTAAACATTAAAATATATAAAAACATACCCACATATAAATATTCAAGAGTTTTAATTAAATAAAACCTTAAAATATGCAGTTTTTGGTGTTGACTAGCTTGCCTAATTTTATTTGTGAATGCTTTTAGGTCTATGTTTTGCCATTTTATTGAGTTTTATGATTCATAAAAACCTAATTATTTTTTAATTATTAAATTTTATAACCCATATTATCATCAAAATAATTTTATGTGCTAAAAACATAACTTAAATTTCTCAAAAATTATTTTTTCTGACTATCTCTCTTGCTTGCTTAAAACCCTAACGCTTGATCATTTTCATTTATTCATAATTTTAATTGAAATTTTGATTTATTAATGTTTATAAATGTCTTATATTCTCAATAATATATAAAAAAACCTTTATTTTTAAATAAATAACTTAAAAAATGTGAACATATTGCTTAAACCTGAGTAAATGATGGTTTAAGAAGGATTTTAGAGAACCTATACTTCTTAACGATTATTCATAAATTTAAGACACTGTAAACTAAAAACAATTAATTTAATATTTAGAGAATAGGGGACCAAAAATACCCCTAATATTTTTTTCCAACTCCTCTTCACCTTCATGTACTGAGCATCTAAAAATTACCTTCACTAGCTTGAAAATAACTAGTTAGAGAAATAAAAGAATCCTATCTCAAAATTTGGACTTGTGAGTTGTTCATAAGAATGATTTTTTCGTGATGAATATTTTTTTATTATTTTAGAATTTTTTTTTACCTTTAATCCATGAATTTATTATTATTAAAAACCTATACATAAGTAACTTTGATCAACGGTGGCAAAAATTGTCAACAATCACCTACACAAACCTATCAGTTTATGTTAAAAAAGTTGAATATCTTACTCAAACATATCCATATCATCACATAAACATTAATATATAAAATACACTAATTTTATGATTATATATTTTCATATATGAAATTTTCTTGTGGGTGACATTATTATCCCTCACCCAACAAAGAATATTTTTAAAATATATTCAATCCTTATGGGTCAACTCAGTTACCTAGAATGTCAGTGGCATGAAAATTTTCCAAAATGGACTCATATAAATAAAAATTATGTTTAATTTTATTTATTAATATAACACTCTTTTTTATCTAATTTATCAAACATCTATACACTATTTCAAATTAATAAAAAATGTCATATTCTTACCAAATTTTAAATTAGTAACTAGGATTAGTCATCAACCAATTATGAAGCACACCAAGCCAAGTCAAGAGTTAACATTTTCAATTGTTAAAATTTAAATCACTAGGTTCATGCATATATTAAAGGTAATAATTACACATTCACACTAAGGGGAAGAAATAAATATGTATTAACTTCCCTCTTTGGAGTATTGGATACATAGATAATGATAAATCATCAACAAGGGTGATTTACATCTTCTCAAACCATTACACTTACAAAATTCAAATAGTTTTTATTAATTCATAAGTAGAATTAGTTTTTATCTCTAAAATAATTAGACTTAGGTTTTAAGAAGGAGAGTGATTTAAGGAGTTAAGCATATAGTTACGTGTTAGGATTGCACACACAAAGATATTTTTGGAAGGAAAAATAGATGGTATGGTCATAGAGCCTAAACAAATACTAGGTTATTAAATTCAACCTAAATTTAAGTTCATTGAAATTATTTTTTAATCCTAACATTAGTGTCCTTACATGCACAAATATTTAGTTCAAGATATAAGTGAATCATAAGCCTAATTCTAACCCCTTTCCCATATTAGAAGTCAATCACAGTTAGTCTATGAAATATAAAATATAATTATCTTGATTTAATTAGTAATTTATATATTTATCACATGTCTCTTATCAAATAATTTACAATACATTACATTTAATTTTATGCTTAACTTCCATATTTTTAAGTGTGAATTACATTCAAGTTCATATATTAATTAAGGTTTTGAAATCCAAATTAAGGTAATAAAATAACACCCATGTAAGGAGAATTAGTGAATTATCATGAAAAAGAGTTCATGGCCCAAATTTGTTGAGTCCAATGATAACAAATAAAAATATTATAAGATAGAGTAGAATGTAAATTCATGACCTTAATTCTAATCATAATAGGTGGTACTATGATAGGAAGCCAAACACATCCTAATGGAATAGTTTTTATGTGGTAATATTCTTGGCACATGCTATGGGTATACTTAAGGTTGAACTAATAGAATCATAGGGTTTTAATGAAATCCAAAGAGGGGCCACAAGTGCCACATATTTTATCCATCAAGGCACTCTTGAAGTAGATGTCACCTATATGGACACTAATAAACAAAGTAGGGTAATTTTCATGATTTAATATTTCATTAGGGATCATAATTGTTATAGGAAATATATGGGAGATCATCATCTCTATCGTGCAATCAAAATGGATAGGCATCTCTTCACATTGTTGCATGATACTCTCTTCTGACAAAAAAAAATAGTTTCTTTCCCCATAGGATATGTTTTAGGTATGTTCATGTAAAAATAAAGTTGCATAATGTGATCTATATATCATGTGGAAGTAGTTATGAGATCAATAAATTATATTTGAGATGGATGTATAAAAAACTCTTCTATAGGATCCAATTTATCAAATATAGTGTGAGCTATATAGGATTGTGAATGAGGGATTGAACTTGAAAATTAATTAATTGTAATTTTACATGAAGTCAAACCTAACTAAAATTGATTTTGAGATAAATTTTATGGTCTTATTATTATCATTATAGTATATTTATAATGAGGCAACTGTATCATCTTAGATGATGTAGTTGGTGACACAAAAAGATTAGAAGTAGACTATGTTATGTTGGCTAATATAATAGAGTCAGAAATGGATATATAAATAGACTATATTAGGTTAGCTGTTGTAGTTGGGAAAGAGTGGGTTAAATAAAATTTGAAATAGAAATGGTTGAAGAATCAAAATATATCAAGATGGTTGATACAATTGGACTTGAACTATAAATAAAATATTATTTTAATATATTTGGTACATAAGATCTACTAGAAACTATATTTCACTAACTGATATAGTTTCAAAAAATTGAAAATTTATTGGTTTGTAAATATAGTTGAGATATTTAAAAGGATAAAAGTGATTATTTTTTAAATTTAGTCATTGAAAGCTGATGTAAAGGATAAGCCTAAAATATTCTATAATATATAGGAAGGATGTAAGTCATACAAGGAAGAGAATATATATAGGAAACAACATAATTCATGTTGTTAATTCTTACCACATTTTTTGAATCATTAGAAGAAAGAGGGTTAAATATGGTTTTTACAACATTGGTGGCTGGTTAGGAAGAGGTTTGAAGTTGGTTGTTAGCTTGTTGATTTTGAGTAATATTTGGAAGTGGGTTGGGATACATGGCAAGGTGAGTGTTGTCTTGGTGAATTGATTCACATTTTACATTAGAATCATGAGACTTAGATATATTATAATAGTATTGGCGATGCTCTATAATCATATATTCACGATCAAATTTTAGACCAAGTAAAATCTCAAATGATATGTGTTTAAGTTTAATACAAGATTCATGAGAGTGATTATAGTTAGCATGAAACCATTTTTGGGGGGATCATACCAATATTTATTATGATGGGAATGATCAATATCTCTAGATAAGGGTCTAAGAACACATTTCATAATCTCATCAAGGGAAATATGTTGATGGACCTAATAACTGTAAACTTGTAAGGGATGTGAATGAGGCTAGAAGGGATTTACCATTCTATGTTATGAAAGAGTCACTTCAATGGAGTTTCATAGAATAAGTACATCAATTATTCTCTTGGGATTATAAGTATCAGATACATGATTGTAAGTAGCATGATAATTTTTATGTCTCATAAGCACTCAATTTCCAAGCTTAGGTTGGGAAGACTTGAATTGCCATAGAAGATAGTCCTATCATTTAGCTTGATTTAAGGCTTATTAAAATTATTTTGGAGAAAGTGTCATAACAATGTATTATAATTTGACATTTGATCCAGTAGTGAATAGGTGGAATATATTATATTTTTTCATATTATGCATATATTTATTTTTTAAGGATTTAAAATGTTTAAATAAATCTTGGATAATTTCATTTTACACATGTTTACAATTGATACAATGAGCTTAGTTATTTTTAGGTAATTAAGTGGATTGAAAATATTAGAAAAATGCATTAACTAAGTCTTAAAAACTACAAATAATGTTAAAACTTAGTTGATTGACCCATTCTAAAACATCAATAGAAAAGGTATTGACTAATAATTTGGTATCTAAAAAGTTGTTAAGTTTAAT
Source organism: Torreya grandis (assembly GCA_037957365.1). Taxonomy (NCBI): domain Eukaryota; kingdom Viridiplantae; phylum Streptophyta; class Pinopsida; order Cupressales; family Taxaceae; genus Torreya; species Torreya grandis. Next base: position 1,116,179 of record JARHVA010004112.1, read on the forward strand.
CTACTCTTCATAAAGATTACCAAAGGCCTTCAAATGTAAATTGAGATTGGTGGATCCATTATAGGAGATAGTAAGATTAATTCCATCAATATAAATTTCAATGATCTTAGGGATTAAGGGATAATTTATGAGGTGTTTAATAAATTTATTATGAATAAATGGTGTGAAATAAGGTTTCTAAAGGAATCTCTAGCGGGGAATTTGATTTGGAATTCCCTACTAAAATTGTTGAGGTCTAGATTTCATTCATAAGTGGGTTTTTAATATTCATTATTTATTCATTAATAGTATATTATCTATTAGCCATTTGGATTAATGTTTGGAATATAATTTGGTTAGGATCAAGGGTAATTTAGTTGGAAATAGAGGCTTGAGTGCCCTATTGGCATGCACTAGCTATGGGGTTAACATTGGTATTAAGACGTACACTTTGGGCAAGTCCATTAAAATAAGGACCCATCATGTTAGTAGTTAAACTATTCATGGTGGATGTAGAAGTAATGAGGGAGCTCACAAATGGATTTTCCCTAAGTTGTGTGAAAAAATGAGTATGGGAAGGGAGATATTACATGTGGGGTTCCATAATGATGTGATATAAAACCATAGGGTCATTTCACCCATGATCAAGATGATCATGGAGATATATTTTAACTTATTTTATATATTCTATGCCACATTACTTTTCAACATCATGGTCATAGATTATGTGACATCTTAAGTCACATGGCTTGTAACATTTGTATCTAGTGGAAGCTATATTACAATCGTTAGAAGAATGGAATTGAGATATAGAAAAAGAAAGGCATGGAAATATTTTTAGAGAATCTATTAGGATTAGTTAATTAAATATAATTAATAGAATGTAGTAGGTTTTCTCTTCTGATTATTCCAAAAATTATTACATTTTAAAGTGAAAAAAATAATTGTATCAAGCTAGCCAATAAATCTAGATACCCATGAATGATAAAATAAGATTGTATTATCATGACTTATATATTAGGAAACTAAACTAAGAAAAAAAGTATCACACTAGCCAATATAGATTGATTATAAAAATGAATTATATCAAGCTAGATGATATAATTGGTGAAGAAACAAAATTGTATTGGGTTGGGAAATAAATTTGAGAGAAATTCAAATATTACATCTATCTACATGATACAATTATGGACACAAGATAAATTATAAAGTAAAAATGTGAAAGTGATCCAAATAGAGGTGGGATAATATTTCATGTCAGGTTAACTATAACGAAAGCACGAGATATGATGACCTATAGTAGTCCTCTTTCTCTCAATAGACTAAGATAAAAATAAGGATATAACAATAGAGTTTGATTATATTTGGAAGAGTGGGTAAGGACCTATAATAATGTATACCTAGTATAGGGTAATGGAAAATCAAATATAAAAATGTTAGGGTTTTAAATCCTAAGCTTATGACACAGGGTATGACTCTCACTAGATTTAAAGATAAATAAATGGTTGTAATGATGATTTTAATAAAGTGGTGTATCAAGGATATAATATGGATACCATGTGAAAGGAAATGACAAAAGGGTAACATATATCTAATATATATAAAATTAATAAAATAATAATAATGTAAGTGGTTTAATGGTCAACCAATAGGTGGTGTATGAAACCTAAGGTGATATTGACAATCCTAAGAAATTATATAGCTATACTATATTATTCAATATAAGGAGTAAGATAAACAAGGATAAACACAAAATATAAATAAACATGAGAAAATAAACATATATTAAACCAATTAAATTAAGGAAAAATATTAGAGATAGAGATAATTATCTTTGGGTGGACTCGTCAGTGCCTCAATCTCCCTATTTGGCATAATTGGAACTTTGAAAGAGATGTATGTTGAAGAATCAAATAGAAATTAGAATTTATATATATCCTTATTTGGGGACTCCAAAGGCTAGGAATATTCCTTAGAATGACACATCCTATTGAGATTCAAAGACCATAACCAAGACTAGAATTCCAATATAAGAATCTAAACTCTAACTCTTATATTTACTACTTAAGAGCATAACTGGTAATGTAACTAGAAAAAATGAGTGTGTTATATTATTTTGAAATTAAATATGATCCATATATGTATAAGTATAAAATACCCAAAGGGAAATGTAAATTTATAGCCAATAATATTGACCATGCCAATATTGTCAAAGAAAGTTAACTGATATAGAATTTTTTTAGCTAAGTCGATACACTGTAAATGATAGGTAAATGATTGTAATTTTTATTGGGAAAGATAATAAAATCCATGAAAAGATAAGAATGAAATAGACTGTATTATCCTATCTGATATAGTAGGAATATAAGGTGGATAAAATTATTTAATGAAAATTAAAAGTAAAGGTAAGATGAAAAAGAGACGTAGAAGGGGTCAGATTGATACAAATGAAGGAATGATAGAATAATATTAGAAAATATCTCACATAGTAAAACAAAATTATCTCACCCCATTATTGATTAACCTTTTTTTCATATATTTTTGGATTAATGTGACCCTAAATGGATAAAACTATCAAATATATTAGATTTTTAAAGGTATATAATAATTACAAAAATTTGATTGTGATCAGATGAATATAGTAATTTACTATTTATGAAAATAATTAAAGAATAATATAATTAACTTGTTTTGGATGAATATTAATCTAAAAGGAAGGTAAAATCATATAGAATACACTATAATAATCTTGTGAGTGTTTGGGTTTGGAAATATAGAGTCTATGTCTAATTGGTCAAGTTTGTATTAGCTAAATAGGTTCACAACTATGATATTATTTTATGAGTGTGGATATTTTATTTGTATTTTTTTAATATATGATAGTATATTGTGATGAAATTGTGTTATATATGTATTCCTATAGGTTTGGATGCTCACAAATTTTTCAAGTGTTTTTTTTCCTTTTCCTTGATTCAAACCCTAGCTATGCACTATACTACAACTGAGAATAAAAATAATAGGATAAAGGTATGGGATAAGATAACCTTAGCCATATTAATGTGACTAAGTTTTTATTACAAATAAAATAATCCAAGGAGGGAATAAAACCACATGTATTTTTCTCACCTTGTCGAATGTACACAATCTTGTATAATATTAATATCTTGTGAAATCTTGAATATGGATTTAAATAATTGAAAACTTGTGATTTGAAATTGAAAATAGTGACTAAAATTTAGCTTAGGATTTTATCCTTTGATGTATTTTATATTTGGAATATTTTGGAAATATTATCTCCATTTTTATCAAAGAGAATATATTTAAAGGATTAAACTTTATGTGTTTATATAGGGAACTATGTTGGGTAATTTCATTTAACCAAATTGAAAAATGTAGGAGTTGACCCTTATATACTTTTAAAATTTTATAAACTAGTCATTAAAGGGTGGGTGGATAAGTATAATATGAGTGGCCAAGTATATGGTGGTATATCTATCTATAGAGCTTAAACCTATCTCATAAAATTAGGAATAATTTTCCTGAGGCTGGGAGATAGTTTGAGAATGATATTAAGCAATTTGAGAAAAACTTAGAAATTACTAGGAATTATTAATGACATATTAAATTACAATCCCATGTATAAGTGTAGACACTAAAATTTAATCAATAAATTCTTGATAATTATTATCATTGACATCTTTACCTTTTTTGGCTAATTCTCTATTTTAATAACCCGTAATCTCTAAGAAAACCTTAAAAGTCATGGAATTACTAAGAACATATTCTAGACTTCCCTAATTCATTAAAATGAATCCATATTCAAAATATAATTTATTTTAAATCTTGTTTTATAATCATCTATACTTTTAGGACAAGTTTACACTAGGCAGATAGGGACACACTATATACATAACTAGTAGTGTGGAATTATCTCTTATGCTCTAATGGCTGTCTTTTCAAAAAAAACATGCTTATTAATAGAATTACCATGCATATAATTAGGTTGGTTATCAAAAAAATTTAAAAATTTTCTCTATAAAATCATATCAAGGGTCACATTTGAAAGCACATATCATTCTCTTACAAGGCATGTATCTTTCTAATTTCAAAAGCATCTATTTTCTAAATAAAGATCCCTATTGTAATTTTGGTACAAATTTAAGGTCTGTGGCCAAGTCTAACATTTTTTTTTATAAATTTATGGCATACCTTATAAAACATTATAATTAAATTTATAATATTTAGTCATATGATCTTCTCTAAAGGGAAAGCTATTGACCTGAAGCCCTTTGGGTTATATAGAGAACACTTAGTCAATAAATGGTTTTATGAGGATATCTTAGCCATTCCCATTTCCATCATTTTAAACCCTTATAAATTTTATCTCCTTTTGTGTACTTGTGTAGGATTATGGTTATAATTTTATTGGTCTTCCATGCATCATTCTAGGCTCCACATAAAGGCAGGTTGCATAAAGATGCAAGTAAATAATCCTAATTTTTTGTATCCAATGCACAACCTAAAAGGACAAAGTCACACTATATAGATAAAAACTCATTGAAATCATATATACCTCTTACGTACTTTTCCCAATAGATATAAATATTCTATTTTCTAATACATTTATATATTTTTAGGTCTTTTAAGACAGTCATAGTTCATAGAAAGTCAATATAGTCTTAAACAAATCATTTGTAAAGATAATTCTCTAACCCTAACCCCAGTTTCTATTTTTATAAAATTTAAATTTTTTGTGGAGCTATGTTTAAATATTTTAATAATTTACATTTATGTTTAGAGTTAATTGTACTTCATAATTAATTCTAGTGTAAACATTTTGTTGAACCTACTATAGTTAGAATACTACTTATTGCTTGTTATTTTTTGGCTTAAGTTTTTAGTTTAGTTCTATAAATTCCTAACATTGATACAATATAGTCATCAACCATGGATACTATAAATAATGTAATGATTCAATTTTTTAACTCTGGAGTAATCTAGAAATGAAAAATCTTTCCTTGTCACCTCGAATAAATACTGACATAGAGGCTCTTTCTTTCATCTTTGGTTTGAATTTTGTTTTTTTCCTATTCAAAAATATTTTTACTTTATTTTACTTTATTTTTATGTCTTTTCATGTTTTATAAAATGTGTTATGATATTTTTAAAACTATTTAGTGATTTTAATGAAGGAATACATAGTGTTTTATTTACAAACATCATCGCGTGAGGGGGTTTAATCCAATACTCATAGACATAGTAAAACACTAAACATAGAATTTAATTTCCTTATACCTAATGGTATATTAGAAACACATAGGATACCCTTGTTTAAACCATTAGGAAGCCTTTTTATCTATATTATTTTTGGTGCATCTAAGAGGAGCATATCACATAAGGAAGTTACTCTCAACTTACCCTAAAAAATGAGGTTAGTGGGATACATGCATGGTTGTGCCTATGTAGTTAGTTATTTGAAACATTGGGATAAATATAATCAAAAAAATATAAATTATATATGAGAGCCTACAAATAATTCAAAACCCTTTCCTAGATTACACATTAGACCTTATTTTTTATTGCATTATATGCTTAGTCATTAGTTAATTTATACAAATTATATTACTTGTTAGTTTATAGCATTATATTTATTACACTCATTATATATCTCTTGGATAGTAATAATAGATAGTCTAGTAGTATTCATCCCCTCAATGATTATTTTTCTATTCATGATGTGTAAAGATGAATGGACAAAATTTCAAAAGAAAAAACTTATTGATGATGATGATTTTGATCTTTAAGTAGCATATAATATTCAAGGTGACTATAGTGACATTTAGGAACCTCTAGGTTATCCCATAGATTCACCTCTTGATTCCTATTTATAACCTCTTCTATAAACCTATTTAGATTCTTACTTGGATTTAACTTTGATCATACCTCTAGATTCCCATTTGGATTATTTTATATCTTCCTCATAGGATTTATATTTTATCATACCCATAGATTATTATTTGGATTATATCCTATTTTTATCTCTAAATTAGCCTTTTCTCTCACCTATAGACTATTCCTTGGATTTCTATTTATCTTCTTTGGTTTCACCTCATTAACATCCTTTAGTTTCCTCTCTAGATTCCTCTTTGGATCCTTCCCTTGATTATTCCTTGAAGACACCTCTAGTTTTCTCTTTGGAATCATCTTTAACATCCCCATTAGTTTCCACCATGGACATATATATACATTCCATCTAGGATAAAATCCATTATTCTTCCCTTATCACATCTCAATCTCTAATTGAAATCAATATGCATGTTCAATTATAACTTCTTAAGGTTTTCCACTATCAATCCCTTGAATATTAAATCATCCGTATGAGAAATTTAATAAAAGAATTGAAATAAATAAACCCATATTTTAATGAAAATTTCACATCATATTAAAATACAAGAAATTCAAATCATGCTAGTGTCAATCATATATATACATCTCCTAGGTATGTCATGCCTCCAAAGACACAATCTCAAATAAAGGTTCAAAATAAACATGAATCTACATATAGTGATCCTACATGTGTGAAAAATGTTAATAAGAGTTCAAGTGATATTTTAAGATAAATTATTCAAAATAAATTGACTAAATTACCTTCTATACATCCTCTAATAAGATCAAAATATTATTGTGACAATCATAGAATGCATGGGAATCATAAAAATGGTTATTTAGATTTGAAGAAGAAAATATAAAGTATCATTGATAGTGGTGATCCTATAATAGATTAATTAGTTAAATAAATAACCCACTTATATTATGATTACATCTCCTAAAGCACAAGTAAAACAATTGGAAAAATTAGAGACAATGCAAAACACGAAAAAAAAAGTATGTATACAAAATAATAATTCAAAGCAAAAAAAATTGAGAAAGAATAGTTTTACAACATAAGATAAGAGAAATTAAGATTAAAAAAGGAATAAGATGAAAAATACAAGTTAACAAAATAAAAAATTGAGAAGGAAAATTTAAACAAAACAAAATTAGACTATGAAAGATTACAAAATTTTTAAGATCAATTACCCATAACACAATCACAATACCAAATTCAAGATTAAAAAATAAATCTCCTTTATCAAATGTTCTCTCATATGTGTAAATGAAAAACATAAGGTCAATACTAAAAAATCTATTATTATATCTCCACTTCAATAACTCAAATCATAAATTACTTCATTTCCTAGTACTAAAGCAAGGTTACATGATTGCTATCTAGTTCAAAATAAGATGCGATATTTTTACAATGATGAATAAAATTCCAAGAAGATAGATTCAATATGGCGTATTTGGTTATTTATACTCTCAATCACAACCTAATAAGTTCACTTTATATTATGATGATGGTTAAATGTATGATTATGATATTTATCCTGCATAAAATTGGTATGAATTCTATGATTCAAAGGAATATATAGTTGGCACTTATTATTCATATGAATTATTTAATTCATACCATTAATTTTAACATACCTATGTTCATCCACGTAAAATTTAATACACACATCCCATTGATGATATCTTTGGCCTATAATATAACTTACTTGTATCTTATTTTCTTTTTAATTTTGTTATTTATTATTCTACACCTAATCCAATTTTATTCTAGCCTTTGGATCTATCTTTAATTTTGAGGCTATCATTCCCTTTTTTACTTCACCTCAATTTGAATAACCCAAAACAATTACCATACTAATATTTCAATGAAAATACCTCATGAAAATGTATTTTCTCATTATTTCATATTTATAATTTCATGAATGCATCTATCTAATTTTATATGAGGTCACATTGACATGATTATAATCTTATCTATGATACATATAGATATACATTAGGGGAATCTAATTTGCCTTCTTTCTTATGATGCTTTGACATAGCATCTTGTTGAGGGTTATTAAAATCTCCCCCTATTGACGTTAACATACCCCATTTCTAAAAAATAGGGACCCTTGTGCATTAATTTGAACCTTAACACTAAAGAGTTAATATTTTTCACTGTGTTAGAGTTTGAAGATCATCCATGCCTAATGAAATTATCCAATTTGTTTAGGGTTTTACTTTAACCTTACCTAAAGTTACTAATAGTTTGACCACATGTCTTAATTTTTAGGTTTCATGGAGCTCTTATCAATGGATCATGTTATAATGTTCACAATCACCCTCATTCAAGATTTTACTAGTCTTTGGTCTGTAAAACCTATAGATGGAATCATATGATGAAACCTTGCTTTAGAAAACCCTAGCTTAGACCTTTGGTTTAAATTCAAATTTGGCAGGAGAAAATTTGGTGGGAATATTTTAAAAATTTGTTTTAGACTTGAGCCTATTTTTAATATTAAATCTTGGTCATGTTTCTTAACATGACTAAACCTTAACCTAAAAATCATGCTTGGTCCCTTTATGTTTTCCCCCTTTTATTCCCTTTATTTTAATAAATTTTATCATCTATGTTAGTAGGGTCTTTTATTTTCCTAGCTTAGTCCCATTTTTATGAACTTGGTTTGAAATCATAATCTTAAGGCCCCATTCATGTTTATTAACACAAAAAAGACCTTAGTATTTAAACTTAAGCCTAAGTTCCTATATTAACTCACATCCTAACTTAAGCACCTCACTCCCTTGTAGATCCAATGGCTCTCACTTCATCATAGAGGATGATCTGATGGAGCATATTTGACATGACAAAAATAAAGCCTTTGATCCATCAGACCAATCGCATGTGAACCCTCAGATCATGATCAATGATCTGAACTTTAGTGGGACCAAAGATCGAATGGCATGTGATCATCATTGAAGTTAAAGGGCCCCCTTTTATCAAACATAGGATTAGCCTAAGTTTTACCCTAAGGTCTCATTATATTTTTAATACACCAAAACCTTAGGGTAAAAATTATGCTATGGCTTTAATATTTAAAAAGAGCCAATCAAGTGCAAGTATCCAGGTCAAGATCAATGGTCCGTAGTTACTTGCATAGAGTAGATCCAACAGAGTGAACATATCACTAGAAATTAAAATGATAAAAATCCCTGTGGATCCACTACATGGCACTCCCACATTTGAGCTTGATAACAAAGGATCCTACACTTTAGAAATAGGGATTAACCTAAGTTTTTATCCTGAGGTTCATTATATTTTTATTACAATGGAACTTTAGGCTAAAACCGTAGGTTATGACTATAATATTTAAAGGGACTAATTTTATTATGCTTTTAGATTTAGGCTTTTGTCTTAATCTAAATTTTATGACATGGTCCCGAGTTTACTTGATCTCATTTGTAATTGTAGGAACTAATAGTGTGCATTTGACTAGATCAAGATCGATGGTCCATAGTTAATCAAAGCAAGATGATTTGATAAAGTGTATTGAATCTAAGATATGTGGACCAAAGGGATTTCATGAGATTAAAATTGATTTTATAATTACCATCATTTGATGATTGTGAGGTTGTCATTTATGGCTGTGAGACTATCAAATTTAAGCCCATCAAACCCAATGATTCATGAACTTAAATTTGACATTCTTGCGACCATCATTTGATGCCTATGAGGCTATCTTTGATGTTCTTGAAACCATCAAATTTAAGCTCATAAAATATATTACTTAGGAATATGAATATGATTTGTAAACATGGCTAAAGTCTAATTCTCATATTGTAAATCATAGGACCCATCAAAAAATAGTCAAACACTTAGGACCTTTGGACTTTGAATAATAAAATAATCATGTGGCCTAACTATTTGCATACATAGCCTTAATCTAAGTCTATTTCCTAATGTTCTAATTATGTTTATTTAAATTCAATAAACCTTAGGCTATAGACTTATATTAGGAGGCCCATGTGACATAAAACTAAGTTTATTATGATTTTAAGCTAAGGATTTATCATGTTTGTTAATATGATTAAACCCTAGCTTAAAACCTAGTATTTGGTCATTTTATAAATTAGTTCCCTTTATGTGTTCTCTAAAAACTTAAAATATTTTAGCCTAAATTTAATGTCATATTTATTAATATGGAGTATACTTTAACCCAAAATATTTAGCCTAAGTCCCTTCCTATGTCTCAATACTAATTAAAGTTCATGCATCCTGTAGTGATGGATAATTTTTGCTTCATCATAGAGGATGATATAATGGCATGAAGAAGATGCAATAAATATAAAGTATTTAATATATTAGACCAATTATGTGACTCTACCTATATAATCATCAATGGTCTATGCTTCAGTAGGACCAATTGATCAAATGAATCAAAATAATTAGAAACCTTGAGTGCCTATGGGATCAACATGTGGCAAGCATACATTTATTGCATGAACCAAAGAGCCCAAAAGGCCAAAAAAGTGACAAGTAGCACAACCATGAGACCTAAAATAAATCTACCAATAACTCTCAAGCCCTAAGAACATGATCAGTGGTCCGTGTTGATCCTTAATTAAGAATATAACAACATAAAAGAAAAGTTGGATTTTTAAAAGATAATGGCTAATCCCTTAAGTCATTTCTAAAAAATGCAATGAAAATTTCCAAATAGACAACATGTAGGTTCCACACAAGCACAAAATGATAAAATTAAAGATTTTGTGTGCTCAAAAATGCAAAGGTATAAAGGCATGGGTCTCAATCAAATCTAAGACATGAATGAGTCTAAGTCTGAATTTCCATCACCATTAAAGCTTCAAAAAAGCCCTAACCTCCATAAGAAGACCTAATTTTAACTTAGATTAATTAAAATCTATCTAAAATGAGCTAAATTTAAATATAATAAAGAACATATTGATCCAAAGGCTACTTGAGAACCACTATTAATAAATTACAAGTCTCATAATCATGGTAGCTCGAAGGAAATCACAAAGGGATGATATAGAGTTATACCTAACTTTAGACAATGAAGGAAGAGTATTTAAGGATATAGACCTAGATACCATGTCATTAAACACTAGGAATAAAAATTGGTCTGAGATATTATAGACCATAGAAGAGATGTAAACCATAACAAGGGAGGAATAAAAGAATGCAACCATCCTATAGAGATACAATGACCTAGTCTCCATCTAGATGACTGGCCTTCACCATGTTGATGCCAAGACTAAGGTATTACACTAAATTTATGTCCTTGATCATCTTTTTAAAGATTGTAAAATTGAACAAGATTGGGTAATTCAAGAGCATAGTTTTAATAAAATAACATATATTTCCACCTTGTTTTTGAGATCTACTATAAACTATGTAAACTCCAAATAGACTTGCCCACCATTAGAGAGTGGACTAGGAAACACAACTTAGACACAATCCTTACCCCATGGATACTTATTAGGAACTAAGTGATCTAAGACCCCATAGGGAAGATCTTAATTATCTAATTTAAGGAGGGGATTAGGATAATTATGACATTGATGAATAGGTTATCTAGATCCCCCTCCACTATACATATTGATAAAGTTTGGGTGCCATATATTTAATTCATGGTAGATAAGGGACTCACTTCCCCATTGGGTGAGATGATAAATATCCATTTGAAGTCAAAATTCATATCCATCAAGAGGAAGGCTAGTAACTACTTATACATGATGTCTTATCTCCTGGATGCCCTCTTAGCCATCACCAATATGCTAGACATCAAAAATTGGTCACCTGATGGGAGACAAACCATTTTAAATCACTATTCTAAGATACACATATTTAAATACATACATAACATGAAGTTAATTTATGATTGTGTTTATCAATCTCTAGTGGGATCCATCACAAGGATCCCCATGAGTAAGGTCAGCTCCATTGTTAAGAAATATGTGGAGTTAATAGGGGAGTTTTATTTCTACCTAGATTACATAGTAATAATGTTAGAAGGGACTTTGACATAACCCTACAGGTTACCCATCTATATGCCCACCAAACTAGCAGAACAAGAAGTTACATACCAAATTCTTCATGGTATAGATAGATTTTTGAAAGAAAAAAGGAAGGGCCTCCTCCATCCCTTTCCTTTGATAATCAATAAAACTATGTTGTAAAATTGGGAGCACATGAATGTTATTACCAGACACATGAACTCATTCAACCTATAGCTAGATGAATTGAGGCAATGGGACCCTAGTGATAGGTTCACCAAACATTTATAGTCCAAAACCTTAAGTAAGGCCTATGAACATTAGCATAGTGTCCATGACCCACTATACATAAAGGCCTTTAGTTTCTCAGAGGTATTATGCAAGTTGAAGAGGCATAACATTAAGCTAGAGCCTAGGTTGTTAAGGGGAGATGACAAGACACTAGATGCGATATGGAAAATGGCCCCCCTAAAATATCACTTATTGCCTGGACCATCCTCTAGGCCCCTTATAGAATATCCACAAGCACAAGTTACATAAGGAACTAGAAATGAAAAATTAGAAGAGAGACCTAGTGAAGGAGGATCGTCTTTGGCCCCACCTAAAAGGCTAGAGTCTCAAATAGAGTTCTTGGATATGATTGCATTAGGACCTAGTGACACAGTAGAGGATGCCCTCAAGGTGCTTGCTGAGGTATATGGGTTAGATTATGAGGAGGAACAAGTTGAGAAACCCCAAGCCTAGGTTGAGGAAGCAAAGCAAGATAAGGGAAAAGAGGTTTCTTTGGACTTGGTTCCAATTTCACCCCTCAAAAGGAAGGTTGAATTGGAATTGGTTCTAGCTAGTAGTAAGAAGCCCAAACTAACTCTCATTCAACCTATGAGTGAAATACACTTATTCAGTGATGAATATCCCATTCATGGGAAATTCATCCTTGAATTTTTTATTTATGAGAAAATACAAAAGATCCCAACATTAAAACATTCATGGATCTTAACCCAAATAGTCCACATTGATGTGCATGATGAGATCAAGCCATGTATATTGGCCTTGATGAAAGAAGAGGAAGGGAGAAGAATAATTTCCATAAGAGGGTTAGGTGGTGTTCAAGTAGAAACTCTTAGAGTATTAATCAGCCCATAGATAGAGTCTCAAAACCCCCAAGGATATCAAAGTCAATAGTTAGTATGTAGTTTAATCCTCAAATAAAAGGATTGGAAAGGGTCTCCACCAAGAATACCATGGTTAGAGGTGAAGAATTCACATTTTATAAGTTTGAACCATTTGTTGGTTTAACTCCCATTAGAGTTAAAAATCTTGATGATCATATTATTCATGAGGAGTACATAGAAGGACTAGCTTATGCTAATTTAGCTCAACTCAAACTAGGTACTAAAGGCATGAAGTAGAGAATAGAGAAATTAGAAAAAGAGATAAAATTTGGAGACATATGATAGCTTGTCAATCCCAGAGGCAATGATGAATATGTTTGAAGCATATTTTTATGACATGTTCGACTCTTTGAAGTCTATGAATCTAAGGTAGAGTGTATTAACCCAATAAGCTGAAATAGCCAAGGGTTTATTAACCTAATGGTAGCACTCAGAGGATGAAATAAGGTATCTTATCAACATACTAATTAAGGTAAAGACTCCTAGCTTAAAAACCATTATCCTAGCCCACTTGAATGTAATATTAGGGATAGTTGTTGATAAAATCCAAAGTTTGAGTACTTAGTCAAAGAGTTTATAGAGACTCCTAGGAGATGATGAGGAGTTGATAACTAGAATAAAATAACTCATTGGCACCATGATGGGCAACCCCATAAAGTCTATCTAGCTAGGCATCCTTGATGATGATGAGTTCAATCATAGATCCACTTTGGTAATGTAAGAAGGAGAAAAATTCAAGGTTGATCTAGAGGTGATAATAGTCTAGTTATGGGCATGATCTTCCTTTTTGAAGAGAAGATTATTGAAGTCAAGAGCATCAAGGAGGACATGGCAAGGAATGATAAGGATTTAAATGATTTGGTTAATTAAGAAGATGACTATCTATTAAAGCTAACTATTGATTTGGATCTAGTTCATGAAGAACATCAGAAGGTCATGGAGATTCTTCAAGAGTAACAAGGGAGCCCTTCAACCCAAGCCCCACTAGATAACTAATGATATTCCACTCTCTGAAAAGCATTGTAATATTTGAATGTGGAATATTCTTTTGTAAAGGCATATGCTAGTTTTTTAGCATATTTTCCTATAGGTTAGTATATTTTGGAAAGAGAAATGTATTCTAGAATTGTGAATAAGGATAGATGTTCTTATCTTTGTACATTTCTAATCTTATAACTGACTTATATACTATATTATTCTCCTCTAAAAGGTAGTATTACCATTTTTTAAAGGGAGAGATTTTTGAGCTAAAAATTATACACTTTTGAGAAATTAATATAAGTAAGGAATACTAAAAAGTTTGTCCAAATTTATATGTATCAATTGTTACATGGTTTCTCTCTCAACTAATTATTCTAAGCCTTGAATTTGAATTATTTTTTATGAATATTGTATGTGCATCTTTGATACAAGGTTGATAATTTGTGATTATTCTAGATTAGTTGAATGTTCTTAAAATTTGTTTTGTTTTATTTGCTTTGCATTAGGATGTGTAAATTCTATTTGAATGCAATAGTAAACCTTTAAGGCAAAGTTATTTCATACTTATATTCTTTTATATTTTCCTCAGATATTTTCCTAGTGTATGGTGGGATTTAAGCATCTAATAATTCATATTATATATTGGTTAAATGCATGCTTATTTGAAATTAAAACCTTCTCAAGATGTTTGAGGCAAATATCAACAATCACATAATTTCTTTCTTCCCCACCCTTCCTTTTGCTCCTTTTTTGATCAAATCACTCAAGTTTAAGCTTCATTATAAATATTCATTTAGATTAATATTTATTATATAATTTTATCATAAATTCACTAAGAATAGAATAATATCTCTTGAATTTCACTTATATTGAGCACCATGTTGGTTTGAAACCACCAATCAATATAAATTTGTGGAATAGTTTAATTTGTTTGCCTCTATTTCACCATAGGTAACTAGATTACCAAAACCTTCTACACATGATTTGAATTTCCATAATTCTAAAACTAGAATTTTTATTTAAACAATAATATAACCTATGATACACATATAGGCATAAATAGGATGAGATTTTCTAATGTTAGAAGGAAGGCCATCTTTGTGAATCCATTGAATATTTGCTAATTTTGGTGTATTTGGTCTAAGTTTAGTGTTATCTTTACACATCTCCATATTTATTCACTTAGAAGTGTAGATATCACCAATATATATGGCCTATGACCCATATTTGTGCTTCCTTTAAACAAAGATCAATTTTTTTTAAAAATAGATGTGTGATTCTAATAAAGATAACTTGAAATCTAAAGATACATAATATTTAAGGTTAGAATAGCTTGTTTTGATCAAATATTGGTAGATATTTTATAGATCCAAGTTTATTTGAGCTTAGAAATATAAATATTGATCATAGTCATGTAATTGGACACATTTGTAGGCTAACTTAGTTAAAATTTGATGTCCTTCATTATTATTTACATAAATCTTTATGAAATTTGATTGATGTGTAAGTCTGATCCCTATTCTTTATAAGGATGGATTTGATACATCATATTTCAAATAGGATCTAGGTTCTCAAGCTATAATTACTAGGAATATAGACAAGATCACATTTAGAGATAAGAGAACCCTTGCTAGAACTAGACACCCACTAGAAATCTAGGTGAGACAAAGGTAGATGCAGGTGTTCAAAGTTTGTATCGACTTTGCTACTCCAAATTAATCCTAAATTTAACCTTTATCAAGGTATGGATTGGCTAATAAGATCTCATATAAATGTTAAATGTGTTTTTCATGACCTCCTTTGAAATTTAAAAAAGTATTTGCTAATTTTTAGTCCTAGTGGTAATGCAGTAGTAGAAAAACATGTTAAAAACTTTAAATCTGCATTAATATTGTTAAATGCCATTCATGAGGATGTAGCATGTAGGTTTTTTCCTTTCAAATTCAAAGATGTTCCATATGAGTGGTTCTTTAATCTTCTTGATGATTTCATTACCACCTAGAATGAGTTTAATAACATTTTCATTGACCAATTTGGTAAAATCATTAGCCCTTGTGTCATGTACCAGTAATTTTCCAACCTCAAAAGGGATGCCAATGAACCTATAAGAGATTGTAATTCTATGTTATAAAAAATTTACAGTAGGACCATTAACCCTTATAAATTTGATTAGGTATTAACCTTGAAAATATACAAAGATGCTCTTGATCCCATGACTTTAGTATTCATCAAGAGGGCTGTAGGTCTAATGAATAAACTAGCTTTATCTTATGCTAAGGTTATGATCATTAATGACCAAATGCAACCTTAGGTTTAGATGGCCTACTTTGTCTGAAATGTAAACCCCCATATGCCTACCTTGAATATCTTTACTATTAATAACTAGAATGTGCTTCCTCTCAACCAGCTCCCAAATCTGAATCAATTCCCTTTGAGACATGCTACTCCTAACTAGAATTTAGGGTTATTGAAACACCCTACTAATAATGTATTTAATACAAATGAGAAAATGACTTTAGTACCAACCACTAGTGCCAATAGCAACTAGGTTCATAATTTACAAACCCCCAAAAATGAGAATGAGTCCATTCTAAAAATGGTCTAAAAACTAAGCACTAACTTCCTTCAACTATAAAAATAGGTTGGTAATACTAGATAAAATTCTAGTAAGAAATTTTATTTTCAAATATTCAATAGGCCCAGTAATAGGTTTAATAATGATAACTTCCATAATAATAGGAATAGTGAACCATCTTCTAAAAAGAAAACCATGGATATTAATATGATTGATATTACTTTGCCTAATTATTATAGAGTCCATTGTGCTACCAAGCATGGTAAGATTGATTGCATTGTGTTTTGTAAATATTTTTAAGCATTCCAAAAAGAGTTGGACACTTTTGAGGTGGTACCTAATGAAGACAATCATGTAGGTACTTCAATATCCAAGCCTTTTGACCAGACCTTCATGGTGGAAATGTTTGATTTCCCCTTCCAAGAAAATAATGAACTTGATGATGTTTTTAAACAAGTTCATTCCTTCCAATAGTTCCTAAAGAAGACATATCCTTTAAGGAATCAAGAATAGAGGCAAGATTTTATTACTTATACTAGTCTAAACAACTTTTGTACTCCTTTATATCCTACTTTGGATAACAATCTAGAGATTCCAAATGAATCTACATCTAAACCTAGCACCGATACTCCCAATTCTTCCAATAGGATTGGTTATAAAATTATTGAAGACATGATGAAAATCAAAGCTAATATTACCTTGCATGAGTTGACACAAATCATAGAGCATAGCGATCTATTACTAGAATCCATATCAAATAAGTCTAGCAAGATGTCCAAGACTAATAATGCAAACATAACCATGTATAAATCTAAAATAACATCCCCACCCTTCTTACTTATAGTTAGAATATTTGGTGAGAACTTGCATAATTATTTGTTAGATTCTAGTGATTCTACAAATATCATGCCTTTAGGTGTTTATAAATATTTTGGTTTGACCCCCATTAAATTTGATAAGGTTATCACCTAATTATATAATTCTAGGGTCAAGGTGGTTGGATAATTGTTAAATGTCCATATGCAATTGGCTTCTAAGCCAAGGATCCAATAATTTATTGATATCCAAGTAGTAGATATACTTGATGCTTACGGACTAGTTTTAAGCAAAAAATGGACAAAGGATTTAAATGGATATGTGTCCATAGACTATTCACACCTATCTTCCATGGAAAGGAGTTCCCAACCAGATTAGATTTAAAAGGGAACTAAGAATGAAGAATATGATTATTGAGTATAATGTTGTCAATGAAAAGGTCAACACAATTGTTTTTCATTTAGGAGTTTTCACTCTAGAAACTACCAAGGTATGTGATCCTATAGCTTCCAAGGTTATACCTAGGTTATGAAAATTATATTTTGATGGGGCCAGGTGTAAATCTATATCCAAGGTAGGCATTGTTCTAACAAACCCTATTACTAATAAATATCATGCTTTTTATAGAATCCAATTTCCTTGCACTAATAACCTTGTAGAATATGAAACCCTCCTCTTGGTTTTATAATTTTCTATAAAAAAATGTAAAAAAACTATTATTTTATGGTGATTCAAAACTAGTAGTAAACCAAGTAAGGAACAAGTATGAGTGCAAACTATCATACCTCAAAAGGTACAAATTTAGAGTCCAAGATCAAATAGAATACTTTGATGCCTTTAACATTGTTTTTATCCCTAAGGAGGAAAATAAAGTGGATGATGAGCTTACCTCTATTGTAGCTAATCTCATACCTAACTAAGATTCACCAAACTTTAGTATTGATTGAATACCTTGCCCTTCTGTCCTAGACAATGTGAACCATTTATTGGTCTTTAGCGATGACCAATAAATCCTAAACTTCATGACTAATTCAGGAGCATTTGAGGCTCAGATCATTGATGAGGCTAATGAAAATGGATTTAAATAAGACAAGTTTGATGGTAAATTCATTCAACTGAATGACAACAAAATCCCCAAAGGGATGATTACCTTGGAAAAGTTGTTTGATCAATACAATCTAGATGAACCTTCTAAGGTTCCCAAGGCAAGCAAAACATATTACAATACAATTTATCTTGGACCTCGAGATCAAATTCAGTTGGTTAACATTGGAAACACTTGTATAAGTGCTAAAAATAAGAGAGCCAAAGAGCTATTGACAAAATAAAAAGATGTCATAACTTGGTCATATGATGACTTGAATATTTTTGATCCAAGACTCATCACCCATACTATACCTCTTAAAGAGATTTGAAAACCCTTTAGGAAAAAACAAATACCTATGCATCATATCTTAGAACCCATGATTTTCAAATAAGTCAAGAGGTTGTTAGATGCTAGAATTATATTTCCCATTAGACACTCTACTTGGGTTGCCAATCTGGTACCAATTAGAAAGAAGAATGATGAAATTAGACTATGTATTAACTTTATAAATCTGAATAGAACATCTAAAAAGGATAATTACTTTCTTCCCTCTCTTGACCAAGTAATACAATTTTTTTATAGGTTTAGCCATGATGTCCTTTCTTGATGGTTTTTTAGGATACAACCAGGTGTTAGTATATAAGGAGGACAAGATGAAGAAAATATTCAAAACTAAGTGGGGCATGTTTATATACAAGAGAATGCCTTTTGGACTAATAAATGTAGGAGTCACTTTTCAAAGGGCCATGGACTATGCTTTTAAAGGCTTGATTGGTAAGTGTATCATTATTTACATGGATGATCTAAACATTTTCTCTAAGAATAAGGAGGACCATTTCATGTATTTACAATAGGTATTTGAAAGGTGTAGAAGGTATGGGATCTCCCTTAACCCTAGGAAGAGTATTTTTCATGTCACTGAAGGTAAAATATTAGGCCATGTTATCAATAAAGATGGAATTTCCATTTATCTTTAAAGAGTGGAAGATATATCTAAGATAGAGCCTCCCAATAGTAGAAAAGAATTGAAATCATTTTTTGTTAAAATAAAATTTGTGAGGAAATTCATTTCTAACTTTATAGAAAATTTCAAGTCGTTAAATGATATGTTGAATACGGATGCTAAAGTCTCATGGAATGAGGAATCTAAGAAGGCCTTTGAATACATCAAAATTGTAATCAGTCAAGCTCTAGTCTTAATAAGTGCTAACTTTTCAAAGGATTTTTATCTCTACTATTTTTCCTCTAACAATACTATTTCTATAGTTTTAACTCAAAAAATATAAGGATCTAACTATGTATTTGATTTTATTAGTACTAATTTGAAAAATGTTGAGTTAAATTATCCTTTTATTGATAAACAAGCTTGTGCATTAGTTAAAGATATCAAGAAATTTAGCCACTACATCCTTAGGAACAAAGTGCATGCCTTTATACTAGACCCAAATAATAAGTTAATGCTGAGCCAATGTGAAATTGGAGAGTGAAGAGGTAAGTGGATGAATATTCTTCAAGAATATGACATAGAGATGAAAACTAAAAAAATGGAAATATGTCAAGGTTTGAATCAAATGATTGCCAAAACTAGCCCTAAGCTAAGTATTATGTAAGTTGATCATAATAATTTTCAAGTTAATGAATGGTATGACTCCATTATTCACTTAATAATTAATGACACTTGTCCTATAAGACTGATTAGGGAGCAAAGGAGGAATCTAAGGCTCAAGGAAGCTCACTACCTCATCAAAAATGGAGTTCTATAATGAAATAACTTTGAGGGTGTGTACTTGAGATGTGTTTCAAAGGATGAAGTTGCTAAGGTAATGAGCACTTTCCATGAGAAATTAGGAAGTGGGCATCCATCAAGGAGAACAATAGCTCACAATATCATCATGGCTAGCTAATATTGGCCTACCATCTTTAAATATTCCCATAAACATGTAAGATAATTCCATTCATGTCAGATCTTTAGCACCAAAGAGCCTAAGGTAATTATGCCATGAGAACCTATCATAATTGACAAACCCTTTGCCCAATGGGGATTTGAATTTGTGTGGGTAATCAACCCCAATTAATCAAAAGTTCAAAATTATGTTTGGATAGATATTGACTATTGCACAACGTGGATTGAATTAGTAGCCACCAAACAATGTAGAACAGAAGAAGTAATCAAGTTTTTAGAAGAAAACATATGCACTAGATTTAGAACCCTATTCTCTTTAGTATGTGAAAATGGGTTAGAATTCACATCCATATAGATTATATAATAGGAATATGACTATAACATTATTCTCAATTTTTCATCTAACCATTATCCTCAAGGTAATGGAATGTCTGAATCAATAAATATGAACATGATGAAAGCCATTGAGAAGTCTACTATAGACAAACCTAGAACATAGCATAAGATTCTTAAGTATTCCCTTTGGGTAGATAAAGCAAGAATTAAATAGGATCTTAAATAATCTCCCTTATTACTAGTATATGGCTAGGAACCTATATTCCCCATCACACTCAAGCTGCCAACTTACAGGTTCATGCAAAAGTATATAGAGGAAGATCAAGAATTTACAAACTCAAAGCTATTAGACATTATTCAGATCGAAGATGCACAAGAGAAGGTTTTTGATAACTTTATAAAACACCAAAATATAGTAAAGGGGTGGTTTGACAAGAGATCAAAGATCAAGGTGTTCATACAAGGAGACTTGGTTCTCTTTTGGGACAAAGAATCTAACCCTAAGGGCAAACATGCCAAGTTAACACCTCTATCAATTGGCCCCTATCAGATTGCATATACACTTAGAGATAACACCTTCAGACTCAAATACTTACAAGGAACAAATTTCACACTACCCACCAATGTGAAATATCTCAAGCATTATTTCTCTAGTGCTCCTCTTGGGGTCTTTATGGAGTAAATATGTAAGATGGTTAGAGATAATGTAGGTATGATAGTTAGTTTCCTTCATCTCTTTTATTTATATCCCTTGTGTGTACATAAGTTTGTATATATTTGTTTTATTCTATTTTTTTCTTGTTTCTCTACTTTCTATTGTGTGTTTGCTTATGTTTATATGTTCCTTGCTTCTAATAAGTCCTTTTGGACAACCCTCAGCTCAAAATTCCTTAGTTTGCTTGAAACTCTAGAAGTTCAAAAATGTGCATATAAACTTCATGAATATGTTAAACATGGGTGATAAGTAAGATATTAATGTTATTATTTGAATAAACTATTAAGGATCCATGAATATATCAACCATTCCATAAGACCTAAAACATTGTCTTGACCTGAGCCTAGTTTAAGAAAAATTACACATGTAGAATGAAATCTTAATCTATTAAGGTACATGCATACTTAAAAAAATCCTTCCCTAGGACAAAGGTTATATCCATAGGTGATTATATGATTTTAAAACACTTGAACAAATCTTTAAACTTGGCTACCCTGGTTCCCAACCTTTGTTGAAAGCCCAAAAGATCCAAAAATACAAAAAAATAAGAACTTATTGTAAAATCAAAAGATTTTTAAGAAAAGGTGATTTTGGTAATCTCCATTGGGGATATGGATGACTAGATGTTAGTGAATCAAGGCCATGAGTGTATCCAAAGTCATATCTATTGGGGTTATGGATGCTTAGCTTGTAGCAAACCAATACCCAAGACTCCCCTAAACTAGAAGCATAGTTCTTATTAAATATCTAAACATGCTCTAAGTCAATGTTAATAATTAAAGGCATGAAACTTGGAAGTTGTCCTTGAATTACATGGGAAATAGTAAGTGAAATTAAAACACACACATAACATGGCTATGTCTTGATGTCTGATCCTAATTTTTCATGTACAAGGTTTGTTTTAACCATGAACTGATCTTGGTAATGGTATCGATCAAGTGGAATAAATGACCTAGTTATTTATATAAACTAGAGTCTCTAATTTCTAACATATTTCTATGTTTCCCCTATATTCACCATTTTTTGAGGTCAAAATACCCCATTTATAAAAAATAGGGACCCTTATACATTGATTTGAACCTTAACACTAAAGAGTTTGTTTTTCACTTTATTAGAATTTGAAGATCATCCACACCTAATGAAATTAACCCATTTGTTCAAGGTTTTGTTGTAACCTTACCTAGAGTTGTTAACAGTTGGCCCTCATGTCTTAATTTTTAGGTTTCATGGAGATCTTATCAATGTATCATGTTAGAATGTTCATGGTCCCCCTCATTCAAGATTTTTCTAGCCTTTGGTGTATAAAACTTTGTAATTGGAATCATATGCTGAAACCCTACTTCAAAAAACCCTATCTTAAAAATTTGGTTTAAATTGAAATTTGGCAAGAGCAAATTTGGTGGGAATATTTTAAAAATTCATTTTAGAATTGAGACCAATTTTTATATTAAAGCTTGGTCATATTTCTTGACACAATCAAACCTTAACCTACAAATCATTTTTAGCCCCTTAATGTTTTCCCCCTTTTGTTCCCTTTAGTTTAACAAACTTTACTATATATGTTAGTAAGGTATTTTATTTTCCTGTCTAGTCCCCTTCGTTATGCACTCAGTCTAAATTCTTAATACTAAGGCTCTATTCATGTTTATTAACACAAACACGACCTTAGTCTTGATACTTTAGCCTAAGTTACTATATGATCTCATATCCTAACTTAAGTACCTCACTTATTTATAGATCCAATGTTTTTCACTTACTCATATAGGATGCTCTGATGGAGCATAGTTGGCATAGTGAACTTAAAGCTTTTGATCCATCAGATCAATCTTATGTGAACCCCCAGATCATGATCAATAATATATGATTCTATGAAACCAGATATTAGATGATGCATGATCATCATTGAAGTTAAAGGGGACCCTTTTATCAAACATAGGCTTAGCCTAAATTTTACCCTAAGGTCTTGTTGTATTTTTAATACACCAAAACCTTAGGATAAAACTTATGCTATGGATTCAATATTTGAAAAGATCCAGTCAAGTGTAAGTATCTAGATCAAGAATGATGGTATGCAGTTACTCACATAGAGTAAATCTAATGAAGTGAGCATATTGATGAAAATTCAAATGCTAAGAAGCCCCATGGAGCTACCACATGGCACTTCCACATTTGAGCTTGATAACAAAGGATCTCATGTATTAAAAATAAGGTTTAACATAAGTTTTTATTCTAAGGTTCATTATATTTTTAATACAATGGAACCTTAGGATAAAACCTTAGGTTATGACTATAATATGTAAAGGGACTTATTTTATTATGCTTTTATACTTAGGCTTTTATCTTAGTCTAAATTTTATGACATGGTCCTGAGTTTACTTGATCTCCCTTGTGATTATAGGAACCATTGGTGTGCATCTGACTAAATCAAGATCGATGGTCTATAGTTAATTAGAGAAAGATGATTTTAAAAAGTGTATTAAAAAAAATATCTATGGACCAAAGGGATTTTATGAGATTAAAATTGATGTTCTTATGACCATCATTTAATGATTGTGAGGCTGTCATTGATGTCTATAAGACTATCAAATTTAGGCCCATCAAATCCAAAGATTTATGAACTTAAATTTGGCATTCTTATGACCATCATTTTATTCCTATGAGGCCATAAAATTTAAGCTCATCAAATATATTACTTAGGCATATGAATATGCTTTGCAAATATGGCTAAAGTCTGCTGCTCATATTTCAAATCAAGTGACCCCTCAAAAAATATTCAAACACTTAGGACCTTTAGACTTTGAATAATAAAATAATCTTATGGTCTAAATATTTTTAGACGTAGCCTTAATATAAGCCTATTTCCTAAGGATCCAATTTCATTTATTTAAATGCATTAAACCTTAGGCTATAAACTTATATTAGAAATCCCCTGTGACATAAAAATAAGTTTAAAATTATTTTAAGATAAGGTTTTATCATGATTATTAATATGATAAAACCCTATCTTAAGACCTAGCATTTGGTCCTTTTATTATTCAGGTCCCTTTATGTGTTCTCTTAAAACTTAGCTTAAAATATTTTAGCCTAAATTCTATGTCATATTTATTACTATGAAACACACTTTAACCCAAAATATTTATCCTAAGTCCCTTCTTAGGTCTCAATACTAATTAAATTTTGTGTATCCTAAAGTGATTGATAGCTATTGCTTCATCACAAAAGATGATCTAATGGTATGAATAAGATCTGATAGATCTAAAGCCTTTGATCTATCAGACTAATGGCATACCTTTACCTAAATAGTGATCAATGCTCCATGCTTCAGTGAGACTGATTGATTAAATGAAGTGAAATAAATGGAGAAAATTAAATAAGACCATGAGTGCCCAAAAGAGCAACACATGACAAGCACATCTTTACTACACAAATGATAGATCTCAAAAGGCCCACAAAAGTACCAAGTAGTATAACCGTGAGGATCAACATAAAGTTACCAATAACTCTCAAGCCTTAGTATCACAATAAATGGTTCATATTGATCCTTAGGTAATAATTCAATAATGTGAAGGAAAAGTTAGATTTTTAAAAGACAATGGATATTCCCTTAAGGAATTTATGAAAAATTCCAAGAAAATTGAAAAATAGACACCACGTAGGTGCCAAACAAGAAAAAAATGATAAAATTAAATATTTTATGTGCTTGAAAAGGTAAAGGTATAAAGGCATGGGTCTCAATCAAATCCAAGACATGAATGAGTCTAATTCTAAATTATGATCACCATTAAATCTTTAAAAAAATCCTTAACCTCCAAAGAAGCCCTAATTTGAACTCAAATTGATCACAGTTGAGTTGAAAGGAGTTTAATTGCATTATAATAAAGAACATATTGATCTATAGGCTACTTGAAAACCATTAGTAAGAAACTAAAAGTCTCATAATCATGACAGCTTGAAGGCAATCACAAAGTGATGAGATAGAGTTATACCTAACTTTAGACAATGAAGGGAGAGTCTTTAAAAATATAGACCTAGATACCATGGCATTAAACACTGGGAATATGAACTTGTCCAAGTTCTTTTAGACCATAGAAGAGATACCAAACATAACAAGGGAGGAACAAAAGAATGAAACCATCTTATAGAGATACAATGACTTAGTCTCCATCTAGATGACTAGCCTCCACCATGTTACTTCCAATCCTAAGGTATTACACTTCATCGATGTCCTTGCTCCTCTTTTCAAGGATTGTAAAATTAAACAAGATTGGGTAATTCATGAGCATAGTTTTAAGAAAATATCATAAATTCCCCCCTTGATTTTGAGAGCTACTATAAATTATGTAAGCCCTAGATATGCTTGCCCACCATTAGAGAGTGGACTAGGAAATATAACATAGACACAATCCTTACCCCATGGTTTCTTACTAAGAACCAAGTGATCTCGGACCCCATAGGTAATATCCTAGTTATCTAATTTAGGGAGGGGATTAGGACAATTATTACCTTTTTAAATAGGTTATCTAGATCCCCCTCCACCACACATATTGATAAATTCTAGGTGCATTTTGTTTACTTCATGGTAGAGAAGGGACTCACTCCCCGATTGGATGAGATGATAAATATATATTTGAAGCCATAATTCACAACCATTAAGAAGAAGGATAAAAACTAATTATACATGATATCATATCTACTAGATGCCCTCTTATCCACCACCAAGATCCCAGACATTAAAAATTGGTCACCTGATGGGAGATAAACCATTTCCCATCACTATTCTAAGCTACACATATTGAAATATAGACATTACATGTAGTTCATTTATGATTATGTTTACCCAGCTCTAGTGGAATCCATCATAGGGATCTCCATCAGCAAGGTTAGCCCCCTAATTAATAAATATGTGGAGTTAATATGGGATATTTGGTTTTACCCAGATTGCATAGTATTAAGGATAAAAGAGAATTTGACACAAACCTATAGGTTACCCATCTATATACCCACCAAAATAGCAGAATAAGTCGTGTGCCAACTTATTCATGGTATAGATGGATTTTTCAAGGAAAAAAGGAAGGGATTCTTTCATCCCTTTACTTTTACAATCAACACAACTATATTGCAAAATTGGGAGCATGTGAATGTTTTTACAAGACATAGGGACTCATTCAACCTATAGTTGGATGAATTGAGGTAATGGGACCCTAGTGATAGGGTCACTAAACATTTGAAGTCCAAAAACATAAGAAAGGCATATGAACATCATCCCTATGTTTATGACCCACTATACATCAAGGCCTTTAGTTTATTTACAAGAAACTCCAAAAGATCCTAGCATTATAGCATTCATGGGCCTTGACCCAAATAGTCCATATTGATGTGCATGATGAGATCAAGCCATGGATATTGGCCTTGATGAAAGAATAATAGGGAGAATAATAATTACCACATGAGGGTTAGGTGGTTATTAGGTAGAAACTATTAGAGCTTCAAGAAACCCATGGATAGAGGTCCCAGAACCCCTAAAGACATCAGTGTCAATAGTTATTGTGTAGTTCAATCCTAAAACAATAGGATTGGAAAGGGTCTCCACCAAGAAGACCATGGTTGGAGGTGAATAATTTAAATTAATAAAGGTTGAATCATGTTTTGGTTTAACTCCCATTGGTGGTCAAAATCTGGATGAGCATTTTATTCATGAAGATGACATAGAAGGACTAGTTGATGCTCATTCAACTCAGCTCAAAGTAGCTATTAAAGGCATGAAGTAGACAATAGATAACTTGGAGATAGAAAAAGAGATTTTGGAGACATAGACTATCTTTTTGGTCCCAAAGGCAATGATAAAGATGTTTGAAGCATCTTTCTATGACATGTTTGACTCCTTGAAGTCTATGAAGCTAAGGCATAGTGCATTGACCCAGGAAGGCGAAATAGCCAAGGTTTTATTAACCCAATAGTAGATATTAAAATAAAAAATAAGGGAGATTATCAACATACTAATTTGGTCAGGATTCCTAACTTCAAAACCATTATCCTAGCCTATTTTAATGCAATAGTGGGGATAGTTATTGATAAAATCCAAAGTTTGAGTACTTGGTCAAAGATCTTAGAGAGACTCCTAGGAGATGATGAGAAGCTGATAAATAGAATCAAACAACTTGTTGGCACCATGATGGGCAACTCCAAAAACTCTAGCTCCTTAGGCATCATTGATGATGATGATTTCAAGTAAAGAGCCACTCTGGTAATGCAAGAAGTAAGGAGAAAAATTCAAAGTCGATCTAGAGGTGGCAATATTCAAGTCATAGGCATGATCTTCACTACTAAAGAGAAGATTAATGAAGCTAAGAGCATCAAGAAGGCCATGACAATGAACGATAAAGATTTAATTGACTTGGTTGATTGAAAAGATGACTATCTCTTAAATCCAACTATTGATTTAGAACTAGTGAATGAATAACATCAAAGCACTGTAGAGATTCTTCAAAAGAAGCAAAAGAGTCCTTCAGCCCAGGCCCCACTAGATAATTGATGATATTCCACTCTATGAAAAGCATTATAATATTTAAACATGGAATATTATTTTGTAAAGGAATATGCTAATTTGTTAGCATATTTTCCTATAGTTCAATCTATTTTGGAAAGAGGAATGTATTCTAGAACAATGAAGAAGGACAACTGTCCTTATCTTTGTACATTTCTAATCTTATGACTGACTAGTATACTACCTTGTTCTCCTATAAAAGGAATTATTACCATTTTGTAAAGGGAGAGAGTTTTGAGCTAAAATTTGTACACTTATAAGTAATTAATATAATCAAGTAATACTAAAAAGTTTTTCCAATTTTTTTTGTATCAATTATTACATGGTTTCTCTCTCAATTACTTATTCTAATCCTTGAATTTGAATGGTTTTCTATGAATTTTGTATGTGAATCTTTGATTCAGGGTTGCTAATTTGTGTTGATGCTAGATTGGTTGAATGTACTTAAACTTTGTTTTATTTTATTTGCTTTACATTAGGATGTACAAATTTTATTTGAATGCAATAGTAAAACTTTAAGGTAAAGTTAGTTCATACTTGTATTCTTTTATATTTTCCTTAGATATTTTCCTAGTGTATGGTGGGATATGAGCATATGCTACTTAACATTTTATATTGGTTAAATACATGTTCATTTGAAATTAAAACCTTGTCATTATGTTTGAGGCAAAGATAAGCAATAATATACTTTTTTTCTTCCCTACCCTCCCTTTTGCTTCTATTTTTAATCAAATCACTCTAGTTTAAGCTTCACTATAAATTTTCATTTATATTAATCTTTAGTTTAGAATTTGATCATAAATTAATTCAGAATAGCACAAGATCTCTTGTATTTCACTTAGATTGAGGACCACAGTGGCTCTCAATTACCAATCAATATAAGTTTGTAGAACAGTTTAATTTTCTCTGCCTCTATTGCACCATAGGTAACTAGATTACCAAAAATTACTACTCATTCTCCAAATTCCTAGAATTTTAAAATGAGAAGTGTTATTTAAACACTAAGATCACCTGTGATACACATAGAGACATCAACACCCACTCCTTCCATTTTGAAAACCTTACTACTTACCTTATTTTTCAAAGCTTTTTCAACTTTTCATTATACATAATTTATATTTTAAATATAGAAAAAATAAAAAAACATTCATACTGTTAAAATATTACAAAAATATTAAAATATTTAAAAAATATAAAATTGTGATCTATAACCATATTCTAATGTTGATGGACTACATTGTTTCATATATCATATATCCTCATATTTATTATATAGAATATTTCATTAAATTTTCAATAAATAATGATTATCATGAGGTATTTTAGTGTGAAACATGAAATATTTTTACAAAACCAAGAAATAACCATACACAAACAAAGATATCCTAATAAAAAACATTGTATATAGTCAATCTAGATAAAGTCACACTTGACGTATAACAACACAATATGCACTTGTCCTCTTACTATAAACTTATCCATATTCATTTTAAATATTATTTTTTAAATGCAACAAAGTTAAAGGAATATATTATATAGTTTTTGATTAAATAATGGAATACATGTTCAAATATTTATCGAGTTTCAAGCTAACACATACTTTTACATTGTTTTAATGTTGCACCAAAATTTTACCCAATATCCTTGCTCAGTTGGGGGCATCTCATCACTTTATACAAACAATTATACAAGTTGTAATTATCCATAAATTATTTTTCATGTTGAGTTATAAATAAAACCAATGTCTTATTCTTCATTCATATCTTACATATTTCATGATGAATATGTTATTTGTTAACATGAACATAAATACAAATGATCTAATTATTCTAGATTCATTTTATCTATATTATTACTTCATTACATAACATGACTCAAGTTGCTTATTAAATTTGGCCCTTGGCCTTATGTATGTTCAACATACACCCTCTCAATTGTATGAAATCATCATGCTATGTGTGAGTGTCTTTTGTCCTTCTATGCTTTTGAAACATTTATATGTACCTTCTATTTATCTTTTGGGCCTTATGTGTGGCATTTATGAAAAATTATAACTCTATGTGACATTTACATGTTCCCTATATGTGGAGTTTGGGCCATTTTATATTACATCATATGACTTTACTTACATATTCATTATTATCTACTATGGTGATATGATTATTATCATTCACTATATGTATCTATTACATATATCTATGGTTTCATGATACATATCATAAACATAATACTTATGTTCTTCAATGCTTCATTTTTCAAAAATACTATGTTTGCAATACATACTCAACACTTGAAAATTATTTACATGATTTTTGCATTAATTCAATGCTATATTCAAATTACATGATGTGATGTAATATAAAAAATCTTCATATGCTTGAATATTATATATCTAAGATCCCAATACAATTAAAGTATGTAAAATAGTATTACATGATTATATCCTTAAAAAATGCTCTCAATTTTTATTTTTAGAAAAGTGATTTGGGCATTTACCTCATCTCAAAAATGGGGAATCCTAATGGGATTATCTCCAAGATTTCATAATAAATAAATTTCATACTTGATAGTTTATAATATGCAAAAATCATAATTTTTAGATTATGTGGGCATTTGACATGTGTATGCACTCCACTCTTACAACTACTCAAGCATATATACACTTAAGAAAAGACAATTACAAGATCTCAAACATTTTTCAAATGATAAAATTGGCACTCTATATAGTACAGGGGACATCATATACATTCATGACCAATATACTACTTTGAAAATTTTAGATTTCTCTTTTTCAATTTTTAATAAGTTACAGTTCAAATCTATATCTATTTGTAGTGATGTGATTCATAATTTTCTAGTGGACCACATTTTATCTTAGTGATTTTACACTTATTGGTTGCACTTTATCAAGATATATACTATTACCACCTTTTATTTTTAGTTTAGTGAGTTACATTAAAATCTTAGTGAGGCTCAATGTTTTGGTTGCACTTTAGTGAACCACTTTGTTGGTTTCCATCTCTTCAATCATTAAAACTATTCTATAAGGTTTGGAGCATACAATATTTTCAACTCAAGCATATTGATTAATACTTCAAATTGAGACTTGATCACTCTTAATTTTCTACGTGATCGACACATTTCCACATGCCTCAACAAGGGGGTTTACACATCTCCATGACAAATACAAAATGTGCATACACATTCAAGTTTGAATTTAATTTAATATAGTAATTTTATGAATTAATAGAATAAATGGGGTGGGGTAGGAATGTAAACACTAAAATGTAATCAAAAAATTCTTGTCTTCAATATATTTACCTTGGTTGGCTAATTCACCATTTTGATAACCTGCAATCTCTAAGAAAGCCTTAAAACTATTATAGTTACTAAGAACATCTAAACTTATTTATTTCATTCTTCTTTATCCCTATTCAATAGATAATTTAATACCACTCTTATTTTATAAGTATATGTCATTTTAGGACAAGTATACAATAGGTAGGCATGGGTGCACTATGCACCTATCTAATAGTGCAAACTTATCTCCCACACTCTAATGACTATATTTTCAAAATGACACACTAAAAATTTTCACACGCTTATCAATAGGTAAGTTATTAGAAACATTAAAAATATTTCTCTATAAAATCACATTAAGAGCCACACTTGAAAATAAATATCAAATCTTACAAGGCACATATATTTCTAATTTCAAAGGCATATATTTTCTAAGTAAATATCTCTATTGTAATTATGATATAATTTTATAGTAGTTAGGTAGTCTAAATTTTTTATTATAAGATCTCTATTGTAATTATGTTATAATTTCACAGTAGTTGGGTAGTCTATAGTTTTTATTATATGTTGAGGGCATCCCTTATTAAAAAATTTATCTAAATTTTATAGTTACATTCATAATATGATTTTCATTAAAGGGAGAACTACATCGACCTGAGGACCTTTAGGATATGTAGGTAACAATTAGTTAAAAATGGGTTTTATGAGGATGGCTCAACCATTCCCACCTCCCCCATTTTTCACCCTTTTGAATTTGATCTAATTTTGTGTATTTATTCAAGATTAAGGTTATAATTTTTTAGGTCTTATACACATCAATTTAGGATTTACATAAAGATATGTCACATATAAACATATGTGAAAAAACCTATATTTTTATATCCATCACATAACCTAAAATGATAAAGTTGCATTAGATAGAAAAAAAATATTTATGTTCTTGTACACTTCCTAAAAACTTTTCCTAATAGATAATAATCCACTATTTTATAATAAATCTATGTTTTTTGGTATTTTAAATGGTCATAGTTTCTAAAAAGTTAGCATAGTCTAAAATAAATAATTTTCAAAGATTATTATCTAACCCTAACCCTATATTCTAATTTTAGTAAATTTATAATTTTTTTAAATATTGTGGATCTATGTATTTTACACTAACTCCCATCCTTCTCTCAAGTGACTCAAATGTCATTTTATCAAGCATAATGGAGGGTTAGAGTTTAAAGACAAAATCAGCTCCAAAATGAGTTCTATCAATGACCAACACTCAATTTTTCATATGTACACTCACACAGGCACATCACAACTACCCAAAAATTTTGAGGTCTCTATGATCAATTTAGAAAATAGTGGTAGGAATGGACAATAGTGTCAGACACTAAAGAATCCACTTTTTGGCACTCCTATCCTTTCACCTAATGAAAGATAATTTTAGGTTTACAACACCTTCCCAATCTTGTAAAATTAATTTTTAACATCTATATCATCTATCTCAGTCTATTTTCTAGCTAAGTTATATTTCTTTTTATTTATTATTATTTTTAGAAAGGTGAAAAAGATAAATAGTTTCAAAAATTAGGATTGTATTTATTTCTATATTATGTACTTATTTATTAATCCAGACCCTTAATTAAAATAGGAATAAAACTCCATTATTCAAAAATAAGTTAAATCATTTGGTGAACCTGACTTTTTTTGTTTACAAACAAAATCCCTAAAAACCCTAGGGAAACTTCCTTGTTGATTATAGAAATATTTTTCTAATTTTTCCAACATATATAAATCAAAATTTCACATTTAAGTTTTAAAATTCACCATAGTAATTTTAATTATCATTTTCTTTCAAATCTGAGTTGAATTGATTAGTTCCCTTTGTTTTTGAGCTATCACCTTACATCTAACTTAGTTTCATTCTTATTTTATCATAATAATTCACAAGTGCTCCTTTAAAAGACCTAAGATGTCTCTACTCAGTCTAATGATGTACATGAATGCAAAATTTTATTCCTTAATGCAAATTTTTATGATATGACTTGTATGCCTTATTCACTTCCTTTGAAAGTATGATCACATGTATGTTGTTCCTTTTATTGATCATCTTTACATGTAGTTTTTTACACTTATTGCCTCACCTCAATTAGAGCCTCTATCTCATCTTGATTCATGTTGCATGGTCCATTTTTATCTTACCCATGTCACTAACCTTCACTATAGATCCCAAATAACACCCTTTGTCCCTTTAGCACCTTGACCTATCAATTACCTTTGCTCTCCTCTTGTATCTACTACTATCCTTATGCAACTAGTAGATAATGTATTTAAAGGGGTTAATCAATGTGCCACCATGCCATCCTCTTATTCCCTCCCATCCCAGGACCAACCCACCTACACAAGTAGATCCACATAGGGTATATGATAATATCAATCAATTGAGAAACACACCAACTAAGATTTTCATGTTAGAACTATTTCAAAAAGAAAATGTGTTTGAGGACATTCTTGATCAGGTACTCACTCAAAATTTTATGCCTATTGATTTAGAGCCTTCTTATTTTACATAAATGATCAACACATTAAAAATTATAGAATATGTTATTTATTTTGATTGTGAGGACATGCCTTTTCAGACAATTATTGATCAAAATTTATGACTATTTATACAAGCTCAAGTCAAAACCAATGTAGTTAAGAGAGTTTTATTTGATAGTGGTTCTAAAATTAATATATGTAATATTAAATTTTTACAGACCATGAGCATAGATATGGATTTCATGTAAAATTCATATAATAACATTAGAGGGTTTGATGATATACCATGATAGATATTAGGCACCATTGATTTGGATATTGTAATAGGGCCCAAAACCCTCTCTATAAAATTCTAGGTCATGCCAGGTCCTCTTCATTATAACATTTTACTTGGATAACCTTGGATACATGCTATGGGGGAAGTTCGTTCCACTCTTCATTGATGTGTTAAGTTCTTCCATGAAGGATACCTATACACATGCCTAAAAAATAACTAGCCATTTAAATACTATATAATTATAGATTCATCTTTGACTACTTCACCAAATGTAACACCTCATATCATAGTTCAATCACCACCTCATCACATCTCTCTTGACTAGATACATACATATGAGGTAGGAGAGACTAACACATCTTGCACTCTTCCACTTACAATTGTTTCCTCAGCTCTAGATACTTAGCTAGTTATAGTAGCTTTAGCCATTCTAGCTACTCCATCATTCATAGTTCCTACACTTATTATAATTACATAATCAGGGACAACAATTCTAGTAATCCTAGTTAATTTTATAGATATATCTCTTCAAGAAGTCACATCACTTCACCAATTATAGATACTCTCACAACACCACCATTTTCTCCTACTATAGTTGATGAGGTTCCCATATCATAGTTACCCCTTATGGTAAATTATAAGTTACTATATGTGCATGATGTTGATATAGATTCCTAGGTTACTTTAGATGATGATACGATACCCACACTCATAGATGACTATTTGTGTGGATTGAGATTTACACCAATTATCTCAAGAAAGTACCAAGATGACTCTAGATCCCTCATCACACATCCTACATCACTCATACAATATCACACTACACTCTCAAGATATACTTCAATTCATGACCATAGATAGATCACTTAGCACATACAGTTCACATGGTTACCTCTATGGATATAGAACTAGTCATTAAGATTTAGGTGAAAAACACACAACATCAACCATAGATTAGCTACAAATTTTACTTGATTTTGGGTTAATCACAATACCTAAAATATGACACAGATCTATTATTAGGTTATCATGGTAGGATGGTCACCCATTTTATCTCTTTCAAATAATCATAGGTCATGGTCAGACTCATGAACAACTTTACAGTAGAAATTAGACAAACTATAGATTCAAGATACTATTTAGATTATATCACCACTAGCACCATTTTTACCACTTCCACCAAGGTTTCCTCCTACCATAAACAAATGCTCCAAAGGAAAACTAGCATCTTTACCATGAGAGTGATCCTCAGGTAGCCTTCAATAAGATAACACCACTACGGGTGATAGATCTCTAACTATACAAAGATCATAGATCTTAATGACACATGATGAGATAGAAACCATGTATATAGAGCCTAAAACATATGATGATACTTATGATGATTATCTTGAGGCATTTGATGATGGATGTGATCCCTTCCTCTAACTCCATCCCTAGTGGGATCCATCCTTAAACCCTTTAACCCCTCCAGCTTAGTATTTTACATCATTGAGTACATATTGATTTACTCACATTATTGTACATGGTTTATTTCTTCTTATTTGTACATAAATTTTCATCTTTCTTGTACATAGTTTATTTCTACTTGTACATAATTTCTCAACTTACTTGTACAGAGTTTCTTTTTGATTTCTTATACATAGTCTCCTTATGATTACTTGTGCATAGTTTAAGTCAAAATACTAAATATAATACAATATTTCAAAATACCAAAAAAAATATAATATTTTAAAATATAAAAACATTCAAATAACTCAAAACACCAAAATGTTTTTAGTTATATGCATTATCCATGCTTTACATTTATGCTACCATGTTAGACTTAGATTTTATTATTTTATGCTAATTGTTTGTCAATTTATATACATTACCATGCTTCACTTGATATTTTATGAGTGTGGGTAGTAACACACAGATCCTTAATTTCTTCACTCTACCCATTAATGGGGCATCATAATTTTACATTCAGGACATACATCAACATATCTACCCACCAAGGGCATCTTCTACATGACTACACCATCTAGGTTATGTCATTCCTACACCACACACTCTACTTATCGTGTTGATGTAAATTACTTACTAGCTTACATAGATTATTTTATTGACACTCACTAGTATATAACACTTTTGTATTTCTTAGCATCTACCTAGTCTTGTACTACATGTTTTTCATACTTTCACCTCTTTCTTTAATCAATTAGATGAGATAATATTTCTAGAATTTACATGCCTTCCTTTCTTGATTTGAGTAGCTAGATATGATTGAATTTCTTAGTTCCTATTTTATCACTTGTGTGTGCCTTAGGACATTTTATAATGTCCTTTGCTTGTACTTTTGTATGTTTTTGTGGCCCTCATGCCAATCTTGCTTATTTAGAATTATATTTGTATGTGACCATTTGAATATGCCTTGTATGCTTGATTTCCCAGTTTGAGTGACATGTGCCCATGTCCCTTGTTTGCTTGGCCCCTTGGCCTCTTTTATATGCTTTTTGCCTTGCGTGCTTGTTTACTTCTTAGTTATTTACAATGCCATGATTTACATCATGCATTATCTTACCTTCTTGGATGATATGATGGATATAATTCTCTATATATCCTTGAGAAACAACCAAATTTCTAGTCTTAGCTCAATATATTGTACATGTTATTACATTGTTACATATATCTAGGCATATAACTATTGATCTAACAATTTTTAATAAAAACTATGTTATATATTGGAACATATTTTGGATTATCATTGCTATATCATGTATTTCATAGCAATAACACACTTGTAGGGGTATTTATTTTTAGGGAAGTCATTTCAAGGTTTTCATTCCTACCCTCAGAAGAGGGCGAAACAAACATGGGTTTTGTAATAGAGATCAGATCCCTCTACTGATCAAAAATCAATTTTTAGAACACTCAAAATAGCAATCAAAATTTAAAACATGTATAATAGACCAAAAATGTAGGGATAAACATAAAACAATCATAAAAAATAGTAAAGGACAACAACACCCCCTTTAGACTACAACAACCTATAGTAAAGTGTTAACTTTTTGGTGCTCCTATCCAAATAGCCAAAAATCTAGAATTTTTAGAAACAAATAGAAAGGTAAGGTCAATTACAATTTTATCATTTATAGTATATTTTAGATTAGGTATTTTTATTATATTTTTACTTGTTTCATGCATGACATGATGGCTCTCACTTCTAGTTTTAATTTGGGTAGTTGGTACAACATCCAAATCAAAATCTATGTTACAGACACCAGTGATTGGGGGTAATGTGCATGACATATTTACCTTATTTTCTTTCCAATTCATTGTATCACCCAATTATTCTTATAAATTGGGTTCCTTATTCCATTTACAAGTGGTTGGCATCATTTAAAAGTGGCTTTCATATAATCCTAGTTCTTAGTTTTAGACTGGCTTTCATATAAGCATAATCTCCACCTTTTGGAGTGGACAAGATTGGCCTAGTTATTAATACACATTAAAATATCCATGCCACATTAATATATTATAGATCATTTTAGGCTTCATAAGCCATCTCATATGACACACATTTATGTTGGTGTCATTTCATTGTTCACATTTAGTGGGCAATGATGGATCCAAAGGACTAGCTAGCCTTTGTATTTTTGAGCCACCTACTTAGAGGGATTAGACACATAGTCCAAACATCAATTAACACATGCATGATCACATCTTCACTACATAGTGGGTGATGATGGAGCCAAAGGGACATCCTTTATATTCTTGAGCTACCTTCAGGGAATTGAGCATTTAACTCTGTTCATGATATTACTCTTGGTATAGTACATACCCACTATCACTCAGCATTACTCAACATCATAATAGGTTTTATATTGGTTCATGTAATTAATGTGGTGTATTCATTCATTTCTCTGCCTCTCTCTTTTACCTAGCTTTATATGTTCTTATTTTAGATATAGTGTGTCTAGTAAGAACTGATCTACTCCTTGTTTTTTCTTGCAGATTTACACTTCACATTGTGCTCTCTCTATGCACACTTAGAATTACACATATTCATGGGCTTTACCCTTGTAGGTAAGTTTAAGTATGCTTTT
Source organism: Torreya grandis (assembly GCA_037957365.1). NCBI lineage: Eukaryota > Viridiplantae > Streptophyta > Pinopsida > Cupressales > Taxaceae > Torreya > Torreya grandis. The sequence continues at coordinate 1,154,373 of JARHVA010004112.1, forward strand.
TATTTTTCCTTTATCCTAGTATTTTACTTTGATACATCACTAGAAAAAAGGGGGGAAAATGTAGTCATATAAAATGTCCAAATTGATATTTTGAGTGTGGCTTGTGACACCCCATCCATAGGTCATTTTTTCATGCTCTTATGACCCTTATAGACACCTTTTTGCTCATTACTAGTCATTCAAAGCCTTCTAAATGGTCATTCCACCTTATCCAAATAGTATTCCCAGTGCCAATCCTATTCCCTTAGGTCCCAATACTATAGGATATAAGTTCCCTATTTGGACTATAACACTCCATGGATATGTGATCTATTTTTGGTGGTCCTATCTATTTATACTTTGAGCCCTAATGGTCATTTTTCATCCAGTATTTATCCTTAATTAGGTTGACCTAACATGAATACATCTGAACCATGACTAATTATTCCTTATAAAATCCCACTCAAATCTCATTTACAAGATAGGTGACAAAAATTACAAAGTAAACAAGAAAAAAACAAAGCACTAAGGTAAACTTCCCTATTCTTTGCACATAGTCACCCAACATAGCTGCAAAACTACTCAAATATTTATACCAATCCTCATACACCTCAAACACTATCAATTTTCCATTTGAATTTTTATCACACTATTTCACAAAGCACACTAGGTGGGAGAAATACATATGTCTTGATCCCTCTTTAAATTATTGGTATGTAGGTAACGTGTCCACACAAGGGGTGCACATTCTATGTTCAATACATATTTCACACTAACCCCCCCTTTTTTGAAGTGAATTAAATTTTATTTTATCAAGAATGATGGAAGATTAGGGTTTGAAGACAAAATAAGCTCCACAATGAGTTATGTTGATGACCAATGCTTGATTTTTCATAAGCACGCTCACACAGGCATAAGGAAACTATCTAAAAATTTTAAGGTCTTTATGATCAATTTGGATAAGAATGGTAGGAAAAAATAATAGAACCAGACACCAAAGCATCCACTTTTTGATGCTCATGTCCTTTCACCTAATGAAAGCCAAATTTAGGTTTATGATACCTTCCCAATCTTACACAACCATTTTCAACCTCTGTATCATCTGTCTTGGTCTATTTTCTAGCTAAGTTATATTTCTTCTTATTTATTATTATTTTTAGAAAGGTGAAAAAGATAAATAGTTGTATAAATTAATACTATATTTATTACTATATTTTTTACTAATTTATTAATCTATACCCTTAACTAAAATAAGAATAAAACTTCATTATTCCCAAATAAGTTAAATCACATTCTATATCAAATTCTAATAGTTTAAATTTCCATTTAGAGTTAATTTTAATTCATAGTTAATTCTATTGTAAATAATAGGTAATTGGATAAATCAATGATGAATATGAGTCATTTATTTGAGTATAAGATAAGTGGGTTAAGATTTGGTCAAATTACACATTGTCAAGTTCATAATATCAATGTTTATAGTTTTCCCTATTTTATTCTAGTAAATGGATTTTTATAGAGAAAATGAATAAAATTATACCTAAGTGTGTAAAACACACTTTATCTATGGAATAAATATATAATTTATGTATGTCACTCAAATAAAAACATAAAACAAAACACATATAATTGAGTCCTTATTTATGATGTAAAAAATCAAAAGTAATAACATTAAACATGTATGAAAACAAACTATAAAAAGGAATGAATTCACTTGTGTCTATTGAAACTAAACTTATCTTTTGAATGGAAATGGAGAGGGGGGTTATCATTCCCCACAAATATATCTAAGTAGTGCTTGAGTAAGAACATGGGTTAAAATGAATTACCTAACCCTAATTTGAACATAAAATTTATCAAAAGTTATTTAACTCATAACTTTAGTCCCACATAATTTCAATAATTTAAGTAAAATGAATCCACTGAGGCTTCCAATAAATATGAGAAATGCCTAAGTAAATTTGGAGTGTTTAAGTATAAATTTATGAATCATCCATTGTAAATGGATATATGATTCAATCCAAGTAATCCTTGATTAATGTTTGAGTATAATTATTTTTTAGAATAACTATTAGTAATGTTGAGTAGAGAATGTCATGAGTTGTTATTCCATATGGTAATTTAATTTAAAATGATTCATATAACCTGAGTCAATATATTATGATGGTTGATAAAAATGTCAACATATGCCCCTAATATAATAACAGGTGTAAATTAAATATATGATTTTTATGATATCCCATAAACATATGTGAAATATCTCATAACCCTATTAAAATATGTGACATATGCAATGCATACTCCCATAATTTGAATAAAATATATCATAATCTAAGTAAAAATATAATATACATGTAAACTTATATTATTTTAAATTGGTATGTGTAGACACCCCAGTATGGCCACAACTAGATTCTGACCAAACTTCAAACTTATTTATACCAAATAGTGTAAATTAAGCCTAAGAATCACTAAACATCTCAATTTCATCCACACATCATTAATTATTACTTAGAATCATGTTGAGGTATCCCTATTTAGGGCATTGTCCCATACACAATAATAACCTCTTATAGATTCATCTCTAGTCACCTTGTGTCCTAACAACTAGTAGTTTTGCCTATGGACTCATTAACTGGGGCACTTGAGAAATTATCAAAAGAGATAAAATAATAATAAAAATGAATCAACTAATTAATCCAAATTAAATGCTTATCTAAATGATCCATTTAAAATTAATGAATATCTAAAATTGGAAATTCAAAAATCTAAAATATCAAGCTTCTTCATCATTGATTTTGTGAGTTGTCAAGATCTCAAAAAATATCTAACTAGAGTTAGACTCAACTCAAATATATTTGGTTTTAACTCATTCCATGATTAATTTTAACCTAACTCAACTTGGGTGATAGTTAAATTTGGAGCCTATAAATACAAGGCCTCAGCTATTGATCTTTAAGCTCTTTTGGTGTAAATTTATTATGCTCAAATAAAATAAAAATATTTTCTAGTACAATGTTATTGTGCCAAAATACCTCTAAAAAGATTCATAGTATTATTTTCATGCCAATTTCATAGGCCAAGCCAAGATAAGACAACCAACATTACCAAGATTCTAAGAAGAGGTGGAGCAATGGAGCTTCATTTACAAAGATTTCCTGAGCACATAGTCAAGCAAGACAACTCAACAAGCAATTTTGGTGCTACAAGGAAGGTAAAAATAAGATTTATTTTGTTTTCTAGTTGTGTTTTGATTGTGCACTTATTACGTAAGTTCTCTCTAGTGTCTAAGTTAGAGGTGTTAGTGTTTAGCATGTTTTTTTTATTTTTATTTTTATTTTATTGACTAACACTATACTAATATCCCCTTTATGGATCCCTTGTTTACATGATGGCATGGTTGATGGGACCCACACCCCAAAAAGTTCTTCCCATGGAATTTTAAGACATCTTTATAACATTTATCATGTGAAAATCTTAACTTGTTAACAAAAAAAGTGAAAATTTGAAGCTCACAGATGTTACACAAGAAGTTGGGGTATTACTCTATAGAGTTCCATTTTTTCAACTAGTAAAAGTGATATTTCATTGTGAATTAGTGATATTTTCCTTACATTTTTTTACGTAGTAGTTATGGTTTTATCTTAAACCTATGGTATTACCCTAATTGTTGCATTATTTCCCTATTAGTTATGGTTTTGCCTTATAATAAGTGTTATTACATTAATCAAGTGTGTTTTGCAAGTGACCTGTGATATTAACCTCACAAAATGTGCTATTATAACCCCTAATTGAATTTTTGCATGCTTAATTGTGTTATTATAGATCCTAAACATGTTTTTGCATGCTCAATTGCATTTTTACATGTCCAGGTGTGTTTTGAATGCCCATGTGCATTTTACAAGCCAATTACATTTTTACATTACCAATTGTAGTTTTGCATGCTCATTTACAATTTTACATTCTTAGTTGCATTTTTGCACTACTCAGTTATGATTTTGCATTTTCAATTATAATTTTACATTGATAGTTATATTTTTACTTTATCAATTGTGTTTTTGACATTCTAGTTACAATTTTGCCTTCTCAATTACATTATTGTCATAACACTTATGATTTTTCCTTCCCACTTGTGTTATTGTCTTAAAAATTACAAATTTTCACTATATAGTTATGTTTTTACACTAACAATTTATTTTATAAGTAGTAATTTTGCATTAACTAGTTATTATTTTGTAGGAAATTTATGGTTTTGCTTTATGGATCTGTGTTATTACACTATGTGTAAAACATAAGAAAATAGAGAGATAAATTTCAATTCTCATTTTCTCACTTAATTCTAGATTTTAAGCACAAACACCTGCTAATACTTTTTGCAAGACCCAAATACCAAAGAAAGACATTTTAACACTTTAAGATTTAACTCATAGTTACAATTGGTGTTTAAAAATAATTTACTTGATTTGTTTTAATTTTTAAAAGTTTCCAACTCAAATAATACTAAGGGGATAAAATTGATATCATATTTTTCTTGATAATATAAAAATGAACTCACACTCTAGTTAAGTGTTCATAAGATTTTTTACTTTTTTATTATTATTGTGTGTTTATTTTGAAAACTAAGTGTAGCATGTATACTCTCCCCCATACCCTTTAGGGAACTTGGGTGATAAAAAATGCTTCAATTATTATTTTTGTTACTTTTTCCAAAGTGTGGAAGGAAAATTTATAAGATAATCCCAAAAATCTAATTAAATTGGGTGATCCCAAAATGACCCTAAATTCATATAATTTTTATTGTCATGCATCTTGGCTTGTGGGTGGGAGTTCATAGCCTCCCCACGAGTTCTCTAGGGAAGTCTTGACCCAAGAATTCACACCTTGGTATAAATTTAACCCCACTCCATAGTAGGGGTATATAAATGAGGTCTACTTACCATAACACTTATTTGAGAGGTTAAACATGTTTTGTTAGTAAGAGACTACCTTAAAATATAGGTTTAACTCAAAAATCACACTACACTAAGCAATTCATGGAAGTAGTGTTTATAAAAAATAAAATACCTTTTCAAAATCATATAGTTAATGTGTATCCAGATCATGTGTTGTGCCCTAGTGTTAACCATACATATTGGACCATTTATAACATATGAAACTTAATAGTTTTTAGACAACCCCACTTATCAATAGTTTTTAGACAACCCCACTTATCGTAGATATATTGTCAATGCAGGGTGAGTATCCCAAAGTTCCATGTCATCATATGAAATTTTGAGAGAAGAAACCTAAAAACCATAATTTTCATGTGCATCTAATTTTTTGGATTAACAAAATTATTTCATCTCAAGAGCAAGTATGTAGATTTAATTTGATAATATGAAGCCACCTTATCATTTTTTAGGATTTGGATGATACACTTAGGTGTTTTTTTTCCTATTTAATTGCATTGATTTGAGTCAAAAATATTTGTTTGTCATACCATGATTAAATAAAGTGATGTTTACACATTAATATTTTAAATTTGTGTTATGACATCCATTTGACACCACAATTTGCCTTAGTCATTTATCAAAAATGTTGTATATGTGTGTCATTTATTTGAAAGGGGTGTCATTATGCTACCTATTTAATTCTAAGTCTTGTGCCATAATTTTTTTGAAATAAATCATTTTTAATACCTTTATAGAAAGATAACATCATTACACTTCTCATATTTTTCAAATATTTGTTCTTTGTATCCAATCATAATTTCAAAATCACGTGTGCCTTTTTGGTCTATGAATAATATCATTATGTCATCCATTTTAGTCTATATTATTGTCTACTTAAGAACCAAGCCTTCTAAATCAGGTTATAAAATGGTATTGATAAGTTTATATTAAAAAATTGATTGGTTTATGCATATTCCTTACATAAATTAGGCTTAGACATTTACCTCTCACTTTTGGATTGTGCAACTTGGACTAATTCCTTGTTCACTTTGTCAATATTTGTGCCTAGATTTGGGTAGTGGTATATATTTTATGTGCCTAAATTCCAATGTATTTATCCAAATTTCAAGTTTATGTTTGAATCTGAATGCCTAGTTCGAGTCCCAATGTTTCAATTTGGTTAGATTGCCTTATCATTGCCTTTTAGACCTAGTTTGTGCCAAGTCTAGAATTTGTGTCATGTTACCAAAAGACCTAGTAATCATCCTTTATCTTAGACCTAGAAATTTACCTTTTGTTTTATACCTACTTATTTTAATTCTATATTTTGTGTCATGTTTCAAAAATATGTAACATTTTACCTCTTGTTTTAGACCTAGTTATTTTGAGCCTAGCTTTATGCCTTGCTCTCAAAGACCTAACAACCTTTTCCATTTTTAAACCTAGATTAGAACTGGTTGAAACACTTTTACTAAGTTTGGAATTTGAATTTGTATTTTCAATTGACAATTTATGTAATATGTTTGACATTAGATCTTTTTAGACCGATTCTATCATTGACTATTTTGTAGAAGCAATTCCATTCCTAGACCAAATTTTTTGACCAAGTTCCTAATATTTTAGAAGTTTGGGCCATTTTCCCTTTTGAATTAGTTTTAAGAGTTTTTATAAATCTATACCTTCTTCACTAACTGTTAGTCATTAATTTGGATATGTCTCATTACACTCATAGTGGAACTATGTACAATCTAGGTTACAATAACGTGATCATAAATGATAATTTTGTTTAAGACCCCTATAGTGATGATTTAGTTTTTGAGATGCATCCCTATCCTCCTTATACTAATAAATATGTGGAGCAAAGTTAAGATCCATTATCCCACTACTTGTCTAACCTACCTCCATATTTAGAACAAGATTAAGAGCAAACCATGTAATATCTCACTAACATACCATCAGTTGTAGAAAAAATTCAAAAATAACTATATTACATTACTATGATATTGAAATATGACCCATATTTTTTTTATCATCACTTTCTTGAAAATAAGGATGAGGTTTTAGTCAGATCTGTAGAGGTAAGGGCCAAGTTTCTAGTAGATTTTCCCCATGAAAACTTACCTAGTTTAGTTAAAGTGCCTCTAAACATGCCTTATACCCAAACCATTGAACATTCCTCTACTATTTATCCTCAAGCACTCATTTTAATGTCACATCAAGACCCAAATATGCTTCTAAAAGGAAATATCCTCATGGATGACCACTTTATACAAATGCAATATGCATATCAAACCTATTTGAACATAACACAGAATTTTAGTGCCATGGCCATGTTAAATGCTCCACTCATAGAGATATATCCTTAAATAAGAAAAATAATTGAGTTTATTGGTAAAAAAAAAATTTAATATAGACCCATTTTCACAAAGTACTTCAGTCGATGACATGCGTAATGTCTCATTTATTAGATATATAATTATGGACTCTATGAAGAATAATGTGCCAAACATGGTGGATAACAAACAAGTATCTTCCAATCTAGGGCAAAATGGTTTAAATACAACAAAAAATAGTCCATAACAATAAGTTGCTTTAGCTAAAACCATAAATGGTTCACAATATTAGGGAGAAGGAAATCCTACTTCCCAACCATAGTAAGTTACTTCAGATCCTCAACCAGTTAATTCTTCAAGCATGTAACCATAGGGATTAAGTAATCAAGTGATAAATATTGATATACCTCAATAAAAAGTGATGAATGATATCCCACCTCAAAAAGTGGTGATTAACATTCCACAATAATAGGCATAATCTAATCTACTACTACAATAGAGGTATAACATTATACCACCTCAACAAGGGGAAACAAATATTCCACATTAATGGGTAGTGATAAATATACCTCCACAATCATAGACCAATATACCTTTACTATAATAAATGTTATCTAATCAATAACATGTTCCTATTGGTCAAAGACAAATTCCAATCATACAATAAGTGTCAAGCTCACAATAGGTGTTTGCATAATAATGAGGTGTTAACATCCTAAAAGTACCCATAAGGAATCAATTGCCTTTTACTTAATATGTGCCATAAATCCAAATATGGGGCCTTAGTGCATAATAAGTTATCTTTATTCATCTAGGTTTGATTATTTGACAACAGATCCCTACTCAACCTCAATAGACATAGTATTTTACCCAGCCATATCCTTCCATCACAACCTCAATTCCCTCAAAATTAAGGCTATATACTAAATATAAACTAGAATATACTATATACTAAATATAAACTAGAATATAACCCAATAACATGTGAAATTTCAAAAATTGTATCCAAATTTATGGATACATATTCCTGATTGATTTACCCATAAAACCAACATTCCTTAATAAACATACCCCAGTTATATCTTGGTTAAGATAATCCACCTTTAACCACCTAACTATCACTTCAACCAAATGTATGATCCATTTTTTTGGCCCAAGCACTATAAAAAATGAAGGATGAAATTGTTACCATTAAATTAGGTAAGTAGACCAAGAAATTCAAGTTAGATGACATGTGTTCATACCCTTTCAACATGTATTATCTTTAAATACCATTTCCTCTAGCTTATGAACCACCAAATTTGATAAATATAAGGGTAAAGGAGACCTAAACCATATTTAACATATTTATTTATCACTTTATAGCTAGTGGCTTATAGTGACATTTACCTACTCCTTTTGTTTCCTTGAATTCTAGAAGGACAAACTTTGGAGTGGTTCCTTAAATTGACAAAAAAATCCATATCTAATTTTGATGACTGATCAAATAAATTTGTACAAAATTTCTCTTATAGTATTAATCATGAGATTTCATTAGTAGATTTAACCTAGTCCAAGTATAAATATAATGAGATATTTTTAATCTATCTATAGAGATGGAGAGCACTTGCTAGTCACTTCACCCATAATTTACTAGACAAATAATTGGCCATTATGTTTACTAAAAATTTGCATAGTGAGTTATCCTATAATATGGAGCTTCAATGTGCACATACATTAAAAGTGATCATTGACAAAGGTTTATAGATTGAAAAATCCATTATTAATAAATGGATTATCAATTTAACCTTATCAAACCAAAACCAAGGTGTAGGCCCAAGTCAGAACCCTAACCAAGTCCAAGAGCAAGCATTTACACTAGCTCAATCCAAAAAATATGAAAAATCCAATTAATAAAAATATAATAATAATGTTTTTGGAAATGGATTAACTAATTCATGCCATGTCTAAATGGTACAAACACCGTTTGCTCAACCTATGCCATAAATGCAACTTACTCCTCATCAGTAGCCTATTTAGCAAGCGTGTCCTATACAACAACCTAGAATAGCTTCACAAATGAATCAACCACCACCTTTGAAAACCTCTCCTCTAATAAGAAGACCCACTCCTTGAGTCTTAAAAAACCTTGGTGAACCTAAAAAATTAGTGTTTCACAAGATAAATATGGCTAATATTATTAGTTGGCCAATTTTGAAGCACTATCTTGAGGTTATTCTATATCTATATTCATATAGAGAGCATGTGTTATATGAATACCATCATGATTGTGGACATGATATAAGCCATTGTGTGTAATTGAAGTACCTCATTGAAAATATTCTAAAAAATGAGGAGATTACATTAGATAATAGAGCATCTAAGTCTAATCATACCCTGTGTATCTACCAAAACCCTTTTCCATAACATAAAAATAATAATCAACAACAAAAATAATGAAAACTAGAATAATAACAACATCAACCTAATGGGAGGAACCAAGGCAAAAATGATCCCAACAAATAATAAAATTACCATGTAATTACACATGAACACAATAAATTTGTGGGTCATATTATGGGAGGTTGTATTTCAACCATCACCATTAATCATAGATCAAGTGATAACAAATAAAGACCATTATCAAAAAATACCAATCAACCTACCTATGTTAATAATTCTTCCTTGACCTAGGACCACAACTAACTATAATAATAAGAAGGTATTACTATTTTAGGTCCTTATATTGATAACTCACCTTGCCTCATGACCACAACCAAGTGTATTGATAATTGAGACTTATCCTTTCTATCCCATCTCCATTATCATCACATTATAATAGGAATGTATCCAATCCTAATTGTGTAATCATAAATTAGTGGCCTAACATTACCATCCCAAGCCCATAAACTTTACCCATTGAACCAATCTAACCCATTATGTTGGATAAGAATAATCCATTTACCATTGTTAAGGAAAAGCCATATGACATTATGAAACAACTCCATAAGACACCCACACAAATATTCATTCTAGATTTGTTTCATACATCTACTATCCATAAGAAAATCCTAATGGATATCTTAGGCCAATCCCAAGTTCCCAATGACATAACCCTAGATAAATTCCAAGCTTTGGTTGGACACATAGCCCTAGGCTAATAGTTAACCTATGACCAAAGTGATATATCATCCCTTATCCCTCTCCATAATAAACCACTATACATTGAAGTTGTCATAAAATGACACAAATTTAAATGTGCCCTCATAGATAATGAATCAAGACTAAATATTATGTCTCTAAAGCTTATCGAGAATCTAGAATATACAATAATTAATATACAACTAGAAACTATTACTATCAAAGCTTATGACAATAAAGAATGGGAATCACAAGGCACCATAAGATTGTTAGTTATCACTGGTCCCTTGACCCATGATACACTTTTCCATGTGTTAGACCTAGATTTATCTTACAATTTTGTCTTGGGTAGACCTTATATACATGAAATCCATGTAATCCCTTTGGCATTACACTAGTGTCTCAATATATTTCACTCAAGTTGAAAAAATTTGGGGGTTGAGTACAACAGTTAAAACTACCACTTTGGCCTAGATATGGTTCCCAAAAAAGATAAAGATAAATAAATACTTGTCAAATTGCTAGAGGCCAATTGTATAGACTCTGATAGCCTTATTCAGTCTTCACATATTCCACCTCTATAAATTTCTAATCATTTTACCATCTTAGCCAATGGCCCAGGAGAGTATTTGATCCATGACACGTTCCACATTGCCAAGATTCCATATAACCCCAAGTCCTATGGAATAACTAAATCTCAACCACATTACATGAAATGGAAATAGAAAAGAAAAGACAAACTTCATAGTCCATCTCCTATCATTTTCACACTAGCCATTAGATAATAAGAGGACCCATTATCCAATGATGAATCCTAGTTGTACAATGGAAAATTGGCTAATTTATATAAAAGTGATAAATATCCCATCCTCAATAGGGTGTTATATAATCAATCCTATGAAGGAGGATTCCTAGGGCCAAATTAGTAGGGTAATCTAGAGCTAATTTATATGACTAGGTATAAATGAACTTATGGTCTCAAATTTAAACTACTTGGGAGTGACCCCACATATATTTTCATGTTTAAAAACTAATTTATAGTGATGATAATGTTGGAATTAAAGTATATTCCAATAATAACACTTATGAAGACCTTGATAATACCAACCTATTTGACCTACATACCATTTATACCACTACCCTAGTAATTTGACATAACTAACTTCCCTTTTATCATCCTCAACTTATAGACTGGGACCAAAAAGAATCCACAGTACCTATAGATGAGTTTGATAATGATGATGCCTTTTAAAATTTTCTAGGACTAAGAGACAATGGCCTATTAGGAGACTACAAACAAGGGTTATCTATCAAACTAGATCCTACAGCCTATTTTGGAGAACAAGTGAACACCCTTAGCTAAAAAATAATAATAAAACATTGAGGTCCCAAAGTAAAAACATCTTTAGGGTGCTTTTAAACTAGGGTAAAAGTAAATAAAAAGGCTAGTCTTTTGGTGAAAACTTGTTCTAGGTGCCATTAGATGGGGGTGTTCACCTTTTCTCAAATGAAGTTCATGAGACCACCAAAGATGAACTTATTTTTGGATTTTAGTTTAGTTCAAAAAAAAAACATGCCTTTGATCAAATTATCTAATAATTTTCTATAATATTTGTGACATGGACATCATTTCCATCAAGAGATTTAGATTCATCTTGTTTAGGAGAGCTTTAAGATCTAGTTTAACTAGAGGACTTTGTAGTTGTAGGATACTTCACATCATTGCCAACCATTCTAGAAGATGTCTTGAATCTTCTCATTTAAGATGTATGAAATTAAACATTGGGACTATAGATAACGCAAAGTGGATAAAATTAGGTGTATCCCTCATTGAGGATGAATGTGAATATTTTATAGCCCTTTTGAGGGAATTTGTTGACATTTTTGCATGGGCCTATTAAAATATGCTTAGTTTGGACCCTATGTTGACTGTATACCATCTTCTTGTGCATCCTGATGCCAAACCTATGAAGCAAAAATTATTCAAGATGCATCCTTGTATTATTATATTAGTTAGAAAGAGTTGGAAAAACTCTTGGAATCAAGATGCATCTGATTAATTGACTATTAATAATGGATCTCAAATTTTATGCTTGTTACTAAGAAGATATAAATAATTAAAAAATGCAGTAAATTTATAGATATAAACAAGGCCTTCCCTAAGGAAGACTTTCCTCTATTGAATATTAACATGATAGTTAACTCCACAGTGGGATATGAAATGATTTCACTTATGGATGGATTTTTAGGATATAATCAAACTAGGATCACACCAAAACACCAACTATAAGATAGTGTTCACCACTCCTTAGGGATTTTTTTGTTATTAGGCTATGTATTTTGGCCTAAATAATGCTTGGGCCACATATCAAACAACCATGACCATCATCTTTCATGATATGATGCATGCCATTATTGAAGACTATGTCGATGACATATTAGGTAAATCAAATACTTGTGTTGATAATTTATTCTCACTATAAATAATATTTGGAAGGTTTTGTAAATACAAGGTCATACTTGATCCCAAGAAGTGAATCTTTGGTGTCACTTTAGACAAATTATTAGGATTCATTATCTTTCATCATGGTATTGAATTTAATCATACCAAAGTACAAGCCATTATTTATATGTCACCACCTTCTAATTTGAAGTAGCTCCATTGTTTTCAAGGTAAAATCCATTCTATCAGATGCTTTATTTCATAGTTGGTTGACAAATGTCACCCCTTCACTCATTTATTTAAGAAGGGTGTTACATTTCTTTGGGATGAAGATTGGAAAAAAGACTTTCAACATCTTAAGGAATATATTACCAACCCACCTATTTTGTTACCACAAATGTTAGGAATCCATTATTATTGTACCTATCTACCATAGATAAAGCCCTAGGGGTACTTTTATCTTAACATGACAACAATGGGAAAGAGCATGTTATGTACTACCTAAGCCTTACACTAGTTGTATATGAACATAACTATACATAGATAGGAAAATATTGTTCATCTATGGTATTTATATATGAGAAGTTGTTGCATTATATTCTTAACAATAAGACCATAATTATTGCCAAATTAGATCCACTCAAGTATCTACTATCCAAAACAACTTTATAGGGTTGCATGGATAAATGGATCATGCTTTTGAGTGAGTTTGAGATTGAGTATGTCAACCAAAAATCTATAATGGACAAGTAATTTTAGATTAACTTATTGAAGACCCCCTTGGAACTACCAAACCACTCACTTTTCAATTCCTAGATGAGTCCATCATGACCATCATAAAAAAAAACATCCTAAGGAGTAACACTAGAAGATGTATTTTGATGGATCATTAACATCACATAGATCAGGGGTAGGCCTATTGTTTATTAAACCATAGGGGGATATTTTTCCTAATTAATTTTATATAATATTTCCTTATATTAACAACATGGTTGACTATGAATCACTCATTATAGGACTTCATCAGGTAGTATAATGGAATATTCAACATCTCATGGTTTATGGTGATTCTCAATTAATCATAAATTAGGTCAGACCAATTTTAGACCAAAGATGACAAGCTAGTGCCATTCAAGGCCATGGTGGAAACTCTCAAACAATATATTGCCAACATACATTTTGAACATACCTAGGGGTAGTAATAGGATAACAAATGCCATGGCTAACATTGGCTCTTTAATCCATCACAAGACAAGGCAAAAGAATATTAATTTCTTATTGAAAATATTCTATATCTTTCTCATGAACCTTAAACCATTGAAATGATTTTTGATATTCTTAGTCCTATCTCTATTTGATACTCAAACTAAATAACTACCTTCATGACCATATCATGCCACCAGACCTATAATGTAAATAACAAAAAGCCTTTACACACTAAGACTCTCATTATACCTTACTTGTCCCAACCTTTTACAATCAAATCTTTGATGAAACATTACTTCATTTTAGTGTTAGTAATTTCATGAAGGATTATGTGGTGCCCACACTAACAGGGCTATCTTGGCCAAAAATCTCCTACGTACTAGCTATTATTAGCCAACTATGGAACTAGATGCATTTGCTTACATCAAAAGGTGTGAAAAATGTCAAAGGAATGCTAATTTGATTCATGCCTTGACCAAAACACTAAAATTGATGTTTACACCATGCCCATTTATGAGGTGGTGACTCAATATCATTGGGAATATGATCCCTACCTCATTTTATGGCTTTAAACACATCCTTACCACCATCAAATATTTCCCTAAGTGGGTTGAAGGTATACCCCTCATTTATGGGAATAGAAAATATATTTCCAAATTCATATTTAACCATATAATGTGTCACTATGGCATCCCATTTAACATTATCTCTAATAATGGTGGATCATTTAATAAAAAGGATATCATTTCAGTTTTTACTGATTAAAATATCACCCAACATTTTTCCATCACATATTACTTGCAAGGTAATTGTCAAATAGAGTTATCCAATAAAACCACTATCAACATCCTTAAAAATATTGTCAATGATGTTGGATGCAATTGACACCTATAGATATTCCACACCCTTTGGGCATATCTCCTTAATTACCATACTCCAATGAGAGCCATTCTATATTCCTTAGTCTATGGAACTGAGGCTATTCTTTGCATCAAGGTTGAGTTACCTTCTCTATGTATCTATTTGAAACATGTCCTAGATGATGAATATTATATAGTAACATGCCTATAAGATCTAGATTTATTTAATGACAAATGCATGGCCACTATCAATAACCTTTAAGTGTACCAAAATAGACTTTATGGCCAATATAAACAGTGAGTAAAACATAGAGAGTTTGAACTTGGGGATCTTGTTCTCAAATAAAAACAAAAGAACACCATGGATGAAAAGAAGGGAAAGTTCAAACCCAATTGGATAGTCCTAAATGTCATTACTACCAATTATGGATTTGGAACGTACAGGCTCACTACACTAGATGAAGATGAACTTGATGAGACCTTGAATATAATACACCTCAAGCACTATTTTGGTTAAGGGACTTAAGGTATAATATATGAGGCTCATTTACATTGTACCATATCATTATATTTTTTATACCATACCATATACCATTCTACCATACCTTTACTAAATACCAAAGTTGTTTTTACCCTCTGACCCACCCCTAATGACCTTGGTTATGATCCATTGGTTCTTTAAGCACATTTAGCAAGGGGATTTAGACTATGTTTTAGTAGTTGATTCAGTATTATAGATATAGGTATTATCTTGGACCAGTATGATAGTTAGTTTGGAAATTACATTCTTCATTATTGTCATGTTCTATATATTTTTTAGTGCTACTACTTATAACCACCTTTTTTTAAATTAGTATCATTGAGCTATATTGTTATTTCCTAATTATAACCACCTATGGGAATTTTAGTATAAATAACTTTACCATATCTTACCACATCACCTTTCCATTCATTTACTATGATGTGCCATTTACCTAAATTCATGAACTTATCACTACCTAGCCAAATTCCTCCACTATGAAGGCAAAACTAAAGTGACTGGAGGTTTTCATGGGATTGTGTAGGCAATGCTCAATTCACATTGAGGTTATCTCAGTCACCCCCTTTCCCACACTCTCACCATTTTATAATAAATTTAAATTTTAACACTATTGTTATTTTATGAACAACCTAAGACACACTCTCACCATTTTATGAGTTGGACTATTTAGAATATCATCATTCTCTATTAAGTTTAGATGCATATAAAACTACATAAAACATTTGTAAAAGATCTAAGAGATCCTAATAATAATAAATCATGAAAATTGGATTTAGAATTTCCTTGAGAGATATAAATCCATCAATTTTTTTGGGTTGGTCCATCTTCTTTGTTCAATTTATCTCTAGACCACCTTGGTCTTTTTCCTCCCATTTCTAGTAGAACTATATCATCTTGAACTCCACACATGATATGTAGGTAGCACTTGGATATATGGGGTATCTCAAGTTAGCTCGATCATACCTTCCTTTATTTTTTGACCACTTTTTTGCCTTAATTATCTTGAGACCCCTAACTATTTCATGAGTAAACACTTGTAAATTAGTTTCCCCATCCTTCTTGGCCTTCAACTGTATACACTCACCATTTTATGATTTGATATTATGAGAATTATGTATTCAACTTTGATACATTCATGCCAACTTGGATTCATTTTACACTATCACTATTTTTAAGCAACCATTTCCAATGTTCTCACCATTTTTGTGAGTATTCTCTATTTCAAATAATATCACCATTTTTTGAGACCATTCCCATATCATCTTTTATGGCTCATCATTTTATTATATCACATATCTTGGAAGAATTACATTTGGCCTAAATTTCATGTTAGATTTAGCATCCATGAAACTATGTAGGAAACACCCACTTTCCTAATGTGTAATCACATAAAAATTCAATTTGTACAACTTGAGCATGACTTATGACATCCAAACCATAGGTCTTTCCTGCTTGCTTGCACAACCCACTAGGCATGTTTTCACTACTTCTCAATCACCTTAAACCTTCCTAAATCAGCCCTAGCTGCCCCAAACTCTTCTCTTAGGCAAAAACCTATCCCTTAAGGTCCTTGTAAACTTATATAATAGTGCCATAAGTTATACTACAGTGTTGGACCCTAAGGTGTCCACTTTTTAGTGTTATTATCCAAGTCACTCTTACCCTCAAATGGTCATATTTCCTTGGATCCCTATCTTTTTCCCTATCAGCCTAACATGAAGTCATCTAACCTAATATCCTCATTTTACCTATAAAATCCTATTCAAGGGTCATTTAGAAGGGTTATAAATTATTCAAAAGGTACAAGATAGAAATACACTAAGCACACTCAAGCAAATCTTCTTATTCTCTACATACAACCAACCACTTCTATTTCCAGCCTACTCAAGATCCCACACAAGTCATGAGTCATCTCAAGCTTGCCTAGATTTTCATAATACATGCATTGCATACATAGGATTTCATAATACACATTAAATTTGGGTGAACTACATTAGCCTTGATCCCTCCTTAGAGTACTGGTATGTAGGTATTATGCCCACATATGGGGTGTGATCATACATTCAATGCATAATATAGACTAACCCATTTTTTTAGTTGATTTAAGACCACTTGTAAAGCCTAAGGAGGAACTAGGACCTCAAAGGATAGAATCAGTTGCACATGGATCTTCACAAATGATCAAGACCTAAGATTCTAGATATAGAGCCTCCCAAAGTATCAAAATAGAACCCAAATAGCTCAAAAGAAATAGATCAAAAGGATTATAGATAAAAAAATAGGACTATAGTCCTATACCCCAAGTGTCTAATTTTTGGTGCTACTATCTAGGTAGAAAATAGACTTCTAGGTCCTATTTCTAATAGTTTGCCCAATCAGTTCAGCAATTTACAATTCCAAAAGCCTTCATCTTAGTCCATAAATTAGCTAAGTTTACACTTTGTCCCATTGTTTGATATTTTTAGTAATTAAATGATCAAATCTAGATTTAGTAAATTAGTAGGTTGATTTAGATGTACTATATTCACATATTTTTTATATTAATCTAGACCCTTTACTAATTATGAAATTAAACCTTAGTTTCCCAAAAATAGTAAAAAAATTGGTGAACTTGACTTACTTTGAATCTTTTCACAAAAACCCTAGAAACACTGGGGATATTTATTTCAAATTTTTTCCCATATTTAAAATTTTTTTAAAAAATTTAAAAATTAGAAAATTACAAATTAATTGAAAACATTTTCATTAATTCACTCAAACCCTAGTTTACATATCCTAGGTCCTTTTTGCACAAAAATCCTAGAAACCCTAGGATAAATTATCTCTAATTTTTGCCATAATTTCTAGACTTTTCATAAATTTAAAAATCATAAATCTATAAATTATTTTCTAATTTATCAAACATTTCACTCAAACCCTATTTTGCATAGACTAGATCCTTTTGGGTCACAAATATCCTAGAAAACTCCAAAAAAATATCTTGCTAATTTTAGTAATATTTTCAAATTTTTAATAAATTTTTAAATAAAAAATATATAAATTGAATATAAATTTTACAAATTATTTTTATAATTTTAAAATAATTTCTCTCAACCCCTAGTTGCATACACTAGGTCCCATTTCTTCCTGAGCTATCACCTTACATATAAGCTCCAAACGTGCATAAAATAACAATGGATTTCACTTATTTACACATATTTATTATATTTTTGGCAAATAGTAAAGAATAAATTATTGGTACTATCATGTACATGAATGATTAAGTCTATCATATGTTAGTAAAAAGTTTCATTCTTTACATTTCATGCTTAATTTTCATTATAATGGATGATATTACAAAATTCACTGCTAAACATGCACAAGATTCCAAAATTATTTTTAGGTATTCTCTTTCACTCATATGGAATTTTTTTCAAACTTATCTTGCTAAATGAATTCAAAATGTCATGTTTCATATAAAAAATTTATATGCCTTTATGAAAAAATTCAAGTTCTCTATCCTTTGCTCCCTATTCCTCATATGGAAAATGGTTCAAATTTATCTTGACAAATGCATTTGAATTGTCATGTTGCATATAAAATGTTTGTATGCATTCATACACACATTAATGCTTTATATCACTTTCTTTCTATATCTCATGAGGAAAATATTTCAATACTTACTTGCAAAACATATTAGAAATGTCATGATTGAAGTCAAAGTTTTCTATGCATTGATACCCAATTCCATGTTTTCTATCCATTGTTTGATATCTATCATGTGGAATGTTATTTATAAACATATTGCTATGCATGGTTTCTATTTAGATGTATCTAACTCTTTTGATACTTTTAATTATCTCCCTATCACTACTAGACACAAACAAACACTAGTGGTTATATCTATCCCTCATCTCTTCAAACTTGGTTCATCTAGATTTTATCCCACACCTACTACCATCTTTATGTCTATAGTAGATTATGTGGTACATACTATCACCTAAGTTTATGAAGATAGATATATTTATTACACCTATGGTTATAGCTTTTTCACTTAGGATAACACCTCTTCTGATATAGTTTCATCTCCTCCACCTTTAATAGTTCTTCCTCCAATCTAGATTCAACCACAATCAAGACCTTCATCACTAGCACAAAAAGTTCATACACCTACACAAATTTAGGATTATAAATATATTTTAGCTACCATATTCACATCCATAGTAGTCTCATTGAGATCTCATGTATATACACATAGATCATCTATTCACAGATCTTCTCCTGCTACTAGATGGGTCACTAAGAGCCCTACAATTTCATCCACTTCTCAAAGTTACAAGGGGAACCCATAGTCAATTCCAACTATAGGAATTTTAAAAAACTTACAACATACATAGATTTTAGAGCCATAGTCTCAACATTTACATCATTCTTCACAATCACACATGATACTTATTCTTGATATAGGACAACATGATAGGGAGTCTCATATGAGACTCATCGGTTAGTATCATCACTTCTAATATTGACTATACATAGTTTCTTCTACTTGATTATACATAGCTCAAATATTTCAAAATAAAAAAACAATATAACATTTAAAATACAAAAACATGTCAATTTTATGCAACATCTATGTTGCAAATTGTTAATCCCTATGCTATACTTAAATTATTCTATTCTATGTTATTGTTTATCTATTTATCTATATTACCATGCTTCACTTGATATTATTTGAGTGTGTGCAGTGCATCTAAATCCTTGATTAATTCAATCCACCCATAGATGGGGCATCTTACTTCTACATTTGAGCTACATATTGATACATTTACTTACTGGGGGCACATTCTACATGACTACACCACCTAGGTTATGTCATTCTTACACTACACACTTTAGACATCTTATTGTAGTATGTTCCTTACTTACAGAGATATTAAATCAACATCCATTATCATTTATCACACTTTTGTATTTCATAGCATATACATTATTCTTGTATCACATATCTTGTATACTCTTGCTTTTTGATTTTTATAGTTAGATGCATGTTTACTTCTTCCAGTACTTTACATGCTTCTAATCTTTGCTTTGATTAGCTAGATGTGTCTGTATTTCTCTAGTTCTTGATTGAATTTTAAGACATTTACCAAATTTCCTTTTCTCCTATCTATATGTGTGTGTCTTTGGACATTTTCCAATGTCCTTTGTGTGTGCCTTGCTATGTGCTTATGGTCCTTGTGCCAATATTTGCTTATTGCTTATGTGTGTATATGTAGAATTTGAATATGCTTTATATGCCTTGTGTGCTTATTTAGCCCCTTAGCCACCCTTGTGTGTCTCTTGCTTCTTTATTTATATGCTTGCTTGCTTGATTATTTCTCTTTGTGTATAATTTCATGATTCCAATCATTCATTTACCTTGCTTCTTGGATACCATGATGGACATCATGCTCCATCCCTCCATGCCACTAACCACTAACAAATAACATCTCACATTCTATATTTCTCCCATGCACATGCTATTGATTTTTTATATCTACCTAAGCATACCCCTATGGATCTAATAATCTCTCTTTATAATTTTTTCTATATCTTGAGATCATGAACATCAATGTTATATCAAACATTTTCATAGCTTAACACACTTGCAGGGATTTTTATTTTTAGGGCATTCATTGCAGTGTTTTCATTCCTACCCTTAAAAGAGGGGGGAAAATAGGGGTTTTGTCATAGATATTAGAGATCATACTAGTCAAAAACATAGTTTTAAAAAAGTTTAGTTCGGATTTTATAATTTAGCACATGTAGGCCATATTAAGCAGACAATAGAGAACACTGTCCAATTTTTAGTTTTGGCTCTAGAAAATAGTGCCAAAAAGAGGACTATATAACTGGACCTAAACGTGTCTATTTTTTTATGCTAGTGTCTAGATAACATAATTTATAGTTTTTTTAGAATCAAGTAGAGGGGTGAGTTTAGTCATGGTTTTGCTATAATAGTACAGTCAAGAATCCATTAGTTTTTAGCACTTTTTTGCTTAGAAAATCTAGATACAAGGGGAATCATGCATAACATGAGGGATTCCACTTATAGTTTAGACATGGTAGTTTATAAAAATTTCAATTTAAAATTTATGTTCTAGACACAAGTTATTGGGGGTAATTTGCACAACACATGGGCCTTATATTTTTTAAGTCAGTACATTTTCTTCCTTGTTCTTAGTAGTTACATGCATTACTCCATTTGTAGGTGGTTGACATCACTTTCAAGTAAACTATCATACAATTTTTCTTCTTGATTACCCAAGTTTCTAATTTGATTCTAGTTTTGAAGTGGCTTTTATACAAGTTCCAATATCCATCTTTCAAAGTGGCCAACCTTGGCCTAGTTTCTAGTTACATTCAGCTATCCATGCCAACATTGTTAGATTACAACATGTTCATGGGATTTATGATACACCTCATATTAAAATTTAGCTTATACTGGTATCTTTTTATTTAGCTTCACATCATGAGGCAATGATGGAGCTAAAAGACTAGCTAGCCTTTGTATTCTTGAGCCACCAATTCAGAGGGATTAGACACACACTCCAGACATCGATTAACACATGCATGACTCATTAACTTCACATAGTTGGAAATGATGGATCCAAAGGGACTATATTCTAATTCTTAAGCCACCTTCTATGGGATTGAGAACTTATCTCATCTATTGATATAACTCTTGGTTAATTATTCTCCAACATCACTTAACACAACCTAGCAACATAACAGGTTTTGTATTGGTTCACATACTTGGTGATGTGTATTCATTATTTTCTATTCCTTTCTCTCTCTTTACCTAGATTTGTAAATTATTATTTTAGATATAACATATATAGTAATAAATAATGTACTTTCACTTTGCTTTTTTGTAGATTCACATAGTATAACATGCTCTCACCATGCACAAATCCAACACCACACAGCTTCTTGGGCTTAGCCTCACAAGTAAGTTTAGGTATGCTTCTATTTTTCTCCCTTATCATAATGTTTCACTTATTTATATACTTAGAATAAATGGGGGGAAAATATAATGACATAAAAATGTAATTTGTATAATTTGAGCATGACTTGTGACATCCAAACTATAGGTTTTTCATACTTTCTTACACAACCCACTAGGCATGTTTTCACTACTTCCTAGTCACCTGAAGCCTTCTTGAATTAGCCATAGATACCCTAGACTTCTCTCTTATGCATATACCTATCTCTTAAGGTCCCTATCCCCTTAGAAAATAACACCATAATTTGGACTATAGTGTTGGACCCTAAGGTGTCCACTTTCTAGTGCTATTGTCCAAGTCACTCTTAGCCTCAAATGGTTAGATTTCCTTAGATCCTTATCTTTTTCTCTATCATCCTAACATGAAGTCATCTAACCTAGGATCATCGATTTACCTATACAATCCTATTCAAGGGTAATTTAAAAGGGTTGGAAATAATTCAAAAGGCACAAGCTATAAATACACTAAGCACACTCAAAAAAATCTTCTTATTCTCTACATACAACCAACCATTTCTATTTACAGCCTACTCAAGATCCTACACAAGTCATGAGTCATCTCAAACTTACCCAGATTCATATAATACTTGCATTGCATACAAAAAATTATACAATACACATTCAATTTGGGAGAACTACATTGGCCTTGATCCCTCGTTAGAGTATTGGTATGTAGGTAGCATGCCCACATATGGGGTGTGATCTTACATTCAATGTATAATACACACTAAGCCCTTTTTCTAGTTGATTCAAGACCACTTGTCAATCCTAAGAAAGAACTAGGACCCTAGAGGATAGAATCAGTTACAAATGAAGCTTCAAAGATGATTGAGACCTGAGATTCTAGATACAGAGCCTCCCAAATTATCAAAATAGAACCTAGAAAGCTTAGAATAAGTAGATTAAAAGGACTATAGAACCAAAAATAGGACCATAGCATTGGACCCTAAAGCTTCTAGTTTCTAACACTACTATATAGGTAGAAAATAAACTTTTGGGTCCTAGTTTTGATAGTCTACCTACTCAGCTCAGCAATTTGTAGTTCTAGAATCCTTTGTCTCAGTCTAGAAAGTATCTAAGTTTACTCTCTATCCCCTTTTCTATTTTTAGTAATTAATTAATAAAATATAGATTTATCAAATCAGTATGTTAATTTAGACATACTATATTCACATATTTTCTAGATTAATCTAGACCCTTTACTAATTAGGAAATTAAATCTTATTTTCCCAAAAATAATAAAACATAGTACATTTAGAGTCATCTAGGCTACCCCTTTCCTTTATTATATCCACCCATTTTTCTATTTATTTCATTATCTCCTATATCTTGGGGGTAATGTCTATCACCTTATTTATATCATTGCTTCATTATAGCCTAGTGGAAACTTTATGCCATTATTATTATGTTATTATACCTGTGCCATTGATGCCTAGCTTAGGGGTCACACTATCACCAAGAGTAACACCTCTATTACACATGCACAAATAATTTATTTTCTATTTTCACTAACATTTTAATTAACCATTGTTTGTGTTTGTTTCATTTTTTTCTCATTATTTTGTTTTTTTGTGTCTTTCTTTTATGTTTTTTGGTGTTTTATCATGTTTTTATTTATGTATGTTTCATATTTCTATTTTTTTTATTTGTTTGCCTATTTATTTTCTTTCATTATTTTGTCTTGACTTAGTATACATGCATTCATTAAGTTATTACTTGCACATTATACTTAAGTCCATCCATATTCATACATCAACATTGTCATCATGGTTTTTATCATTGATGCATTATTTTCACTTGTTTAATGGATCATATGTCAGTCCTTATGCATATATTAGCTAGGTTATCATGGTGTTTTATATCATGGTGCATACCATCATGTGATACAACAAAAACTAGATTAGGGATTCTTATAAGCAATTATGTTGTGGTACTTCTCTTTGGTCACTTGAAAAAATATTGATTTATCCAATCATTTCCAAAATACATAGTAATTAAATCATGAATTAATTTTAAACCTTGCTAGTTAGGACATACATATCCATACTAGTAAGTTACCCAAATTCATCTTTCTCCTTTGTACCATCTTAATCTTACTTTTTGAGTATGGATTCAGTCCATAAGCCCCATTTTCTAATTCACCATATTATTCCAAACCATAATGCTAATGATTATAACCACCTTTGGGTAAATCATTATGTTTCAACCTATATGGAAGTTAATGATTAAAACAACATTTGGGAAAGTAATTATCAATATGCTACCTTATAGGGGCATGTTTTCATTATGCTAATGATTATAGCCACCTTAGGAAAATCATTATCTTTATCCACCCAACTGGGGCATGTTTTCATTTTATTAATGATTATTACCACCTTTGGGAAAATCATTATCTTTTTACCTTGCTATGTTAATGATTATAACTACCTTTGAGAAAATCATCCTTTTTATTATCCCAACTAGGCCATCTCACTGTGCTACTGATTATAACCACCTTTAGGAAAATTAGTCTTTTCTACCTCCTTTACCTTTTGGTTTCATCATTTTCTTTCTTTAGGGACCAATCGTTGACCTTATTTGTTGCTCATTCCCTCAAGGGGTCATCAAGGGATAATCTATCACATATTGGGGAATTAGGCATTAAATACATTTTCATTATTTGAAGAGACATTACTATGCCTATAACTTGAAACACCTTCCTAAATAGGGGTAAACTATAGACACCCCATTCTAGCCACAACTAGTTTCTGACTAGACTTCATACTAATTTCTACTAAATAGTGAGAATTAAGCCTAAGAATCATCAAATGTCTCAATTCCATCCACACATCATTATTAGTGCTCAAAATTATATTGAGACATCCCTATTTAGGGTATTATCTCATACACAACAATAACCTCTCATAAACTCATCTTTAGTTAGTCACCTTATGACCTAACAACTGGTAGTTTGGCCTATGGACCCATTAAGTGGGGCACTTAAATAATTCCTAAAAGATATAAAATGATAATAAAAATGAATAAAATAATTAAAATAGTTTAAATTCTTAGATAAATAATCCATTTGAAATTAATGAGTTTCTAAAAATGGAAATTCAAAAATCCAAAATATCAAGCTTCTTCATCATTACTTTTGTGAGTTGTCAAACTTTCACAAAATATTTAATAAATATATAAATTTTTGATCCATGCCTATTAATTGAAAATTATATCTACATTCCACCTCTTTAACTCAACTAAATTTATACTCAACTCACCTAGGTATGGTTTGAACTCATTTCATGCTTAATTTTAACCTAACTCAACTTGGGTGAGAGTTAACTTTGGATGCTATAGATATAAGGCCTCACCTATTTATATTTAAGCTCTTTTGGTGTAAATTTATTATACTCAAATAAAATACAAATATTTTATATTGCAATGCTATTATGCCAAAATACCTCTAAAAATATTCATAGTAGCTTTATCATGCCAATTTCATAAGTTAGGCCAAGCTAATCCAACCAACATTACCAAGGTACCAAGGAGAGGTGGAGAAATGGAGCTTCATTGATAAATATTTCTTGAGCACATAGCTGAGCAATCCAAATCAACAAGTAGTTTTAGAGATACAAGGAAGGTAAAGGGATATTTATTTCATTTTCTAGTTGTGTTTTCATTATGTGCTTATTACCTATGCTCTCCCTAGTGTCTAGGCTAGAGGTGTTAATGTTTATTAGGTTTGATTTTATTTGATTTTATTAACTAAAACTATACTAATATCCCTTATATGGATCTCGTGTTCATAATATGTGCCAAAAAATATGATTATTTATACTTGTGAAGGCCTATTATTTAAGATAAACCATTATGTATGCCCCCTTTTTAGATGTAAAATGAAACTTGTAAAGTAATAATCACAAAAGATATTAGTTAAAGGCATCATTTTATATAGAAAATATGAAATCTAAGGACAAAAAACATAAAAACATGTAGATAATATGTTATCATATTAATAGTAGAACATCTGATTATGTATGAAACATATATTCTAATCATACGAGTTTCATGTCATGGCATATATATATCAATGAAAAATGTAATGAATAGTCAAAAAAGTAATTAGAATCCATAAATAAGTAATAAACATGAAGAGATAGTGCATGATACAAATCATGGTACTACAAAAAATAATAAAAATGTGTGATGTATATTAAAAATCAACAAGATCAACAATCTCAAAAAACTCAATAGATAATCCTACATTTATCCACACATAACAAACAAAGTATAAAATTTGAACACAATGAAAATAACAAGTCACACAAGGCCTAGGGCCACACTTAATGTCCCACACATAATTGGAAATTTAATGTCACACATTCTAAAAGATAAATTAATGTCCTAGAAAAACATAATTTAAAAAGTAACAAGCAACACCAACAATCATTCATAGAACAAGCAAGGTTAATCTAAACTATCCATGTATGTCATCATCGTATATAAAAATTATAATATATAACTTAATAAAAGTGTAAATATGACTATTAAGAGTATCATGTATAATCAATGTAAATAAACTCAATACGATCAATGAAAATAATTATAAAAATATAAAACTTGTGTAAAGTAGAAATATGCCCCTAGTGAGCATGCCTCTAGTTTAGGAATATAATCATGGGTCTAGGAAGGTCTCAGATATGTGTGTCTATATCATATGAAACCTATATTTATTTCATTTAAATAAAGTATACATGAAACATGTGTCTTACAAAATTTAATATATAATGTACTGTATATGATAAAGCATAAGCAAATCATGTAACCTGACATTAATGACATACATAGGTCTCATTTTTTTTGGTAATTTATACGATGTTTAGAATAATATGTTCATAAATAAATTATATAAGTCATACTAGTCATAAAATGGGTCTATTCCACTTGATGTGTCCTTTGATTTTATACATTTTGATATTTTATAAATGTATTAGCTTTTTCACCCAATGATTGATTGTGTATTATTTTTTCATTTTGTTTAAAGATTTTCTATCTTCAACATCATTTATATTACCAAATGGCATATGAACTATATGTCCTTTTTATAATAATGTAATATGCCCTTATTTTTTTTAACTATTATGGCAAACATATTTTATAGCCATTATTTCCCCAATTTAAGTCTTATTTAACTGTCATGGAGTAACACCCATATGCATGTATCAATAACTATTAGTCTACAAGAAACCAATAGATTAATATGTTCAATTGATCTTAGGAAAGGTTTAATGTTTTTAAACTATTAAATATTATTTCCTATTTGTTTTAAGAAGGATACACTATATATGCTTGAGTTTTTTAGGTTCATCAATATGAATTTATTCCCTATAAGTACCCTTATTGTATAGTGTAATAGTAGATGTTTAAATTATTTTCATTTTTTATCTCTATGATGATGTATATTAGAATATAAGATTAGTGGATCTCATTGATTTTGATTTATTATGATAATTCATTCATTTTTTAACTTTTTAATCATTTTTTATAATGTTGCACAAGTATTTGTGTGATGCCCTGATAGTTTTTGATAATTATAGACTAACATTCTTTCCTAAGTGAGCAATATATTAGAATCTCTATGTCAAATTGAGGGTAAATGTTACAACCCAATTTTTTATTTGATATTTTAGTTACACAACATGATTCCAAACCTAATGAAAGGAAACTATTTTTAACAATAATGATCAAGCCCATAACTATGTTAGTCCAAACACATGTGTAGCCTAAATTTTAGATTCAACTCATATTACTATTTTTAGTAATAAAAACCTAATATCTAAACACATAAATAGGAGGGGATAAAAGAGATAATCAACTCAATAAGAATGATCTTACCATAACTTTACCTCTTTATGAATCCTCTCCAATATTGTCCAACATATGTTTGATTCAAAATTTGAAGATTGTTGGATTGATTGCTTGATGTTGATAATGGCTTTCATCAATGGATGATTGAGCTTGATATGGCTATGGATAGATGCAAGAAGGTTGTATGGATTCATGATAATGGAAATAATTTGATAAGTTTTTCAAATTTAGTTTGAAAGAGAGGGAGATCTTGGTTTTATACACATGGAGGGAGAAATTAGTGACCTAAATTCAAATTTGAGCCATTGAGATCATTGGATAAGGATTTTCCATGGAGATCTCTAGAATAGAAAATTCTAGAGGAAGGGAGATAAAATGGAGGAAATTTATAGAATATTCAAATTATATAAATATTATATTAGGGTTTAAGGGTTTTAGAGAGACTAGAATAGTGTGGTAGCTGGGCAGGGATATTATTCTATATTTTTAAATTGGATAGTGGCTTAGGGAGTAAGTTGGTGGGTAAATAGATTTTATTAGGGGTTTAATGAAGGGATTAATTGGTTTTGGGATGGGATAAGGTTTGTAGGATATAGGAATTGGATGTGGGATAATAGGATATTAGTTAAATTAGATAGGAAATGTAGTTGTAGGCTAAATTAGTTGAAATTAGTAGAATTAGCAGGGTGAGTGGATTTAGTGCATACATTTTGACCCTCTTTGAAAGGGAATTATGAGTGGAGTGAGATGTAAGGAATAATGATGTTTAAAATAAGAAACATTAGTGTTATATGGTGTCAAGAATGAGTTAGTAGGGTATGATTCCCCTTCAAGGGAGCATGTGGAGAGAATCAACCTAGATGGTCACTCAATCAGAATCCCCAGGGTGGGTTAAGACCAAGATGAGAACATGGGGTTGGGATGCCCCAAGAAATATATATGATTGGAAAATTCTCCAAGGTACAAGTAGATACAATATCACATTAGTGATAGGTTTTAGACAAATGACCAATGTCTATAAAAAATTTAATTGATATGATGAAATTATCTTAGATGAGATGGGTTCAAGACAATGATAAATCTAATAGCAAGGACACAATCTAGGGAGGGATTGAAAATAAATATAAGAGATAGAAGTGGTTGATTGATAATAAAGAGATACTTTACACAAAATTTGTAGCTTATATGGACATATGATTATTGAGTGACTATTTTGGGGATGAGATAGTGATGAGGGATAAATGGTGGTTGAGCTATCCTTAGACATAAAAGTGGGCCTGGGTGCTACCTATATAGTCCTAAAAGACCTCATTCCAATGTAGTTATAACATAGGATGAAGTTGGATAGCATGGAAATGGAAAATCCATACCCCAAATGATGTTATACATGATTAGAGGTGACTAATTGGGACAAGGGGAGAATTCGATGAGATTGGACGTGGGATATGTTAGTAAAAGGGGTATTAAGGGTGTATGGGGGTGTTATATAGGACAAAAAATTCAAAATAGGGTCATTTACGTATTTTTTATTTTTTGAATTTGGAGATCTAAGCTAAAAACATGGACCGACTTCCTCAAGATTCTCATCATGAAGAATGAGTATAGAAGTTCTAGAGGGTGCTAGAGGCTAGACCATCGATGAGTAATTGATCCATATCTATGTGAATTAATGAATTTTTTGTTATATTTTTAGCATTTTTGGTGTATTTTTATAGAAATAGATGCTGGCCAAGTCACCTTAATAATATCATGATTGAAAACTATGCCCTTAACTATGACATTACCATCATGATTTACAACATTGTAGGGTGACTTGTGGTATTGTAATATCATGATTGTAGAGTCACGATATTACAATAACATGACTATAGAATCATAATTTTGTAATATCATGAATTAGGGATAATTTTTTTTTGTGTGGCCATGAGTTAAGAAAATTCATAGGTCAAAACTTGTATTTTTTTCAATATCACCTATTTAAGGCACATCAAGATCTACAATTTTATCATGGGTAGGGAAAATGGGCAAGGGTTGAGATGAGGTTATTGGATAAATGGGTGATAGGTTATGTTAGGTAGTTAGGATGAGTTGGTTAGGTAGTTAGGGGTGTTTTAAAGTTATCAATGATGTCATGGTAATGTAATGGAGGTGTCCTAGTGAGTGGATGAAGTGCTTTGATAGCCTAAGTGATAATGACAAAGTGTGCAATGTGTTTGTCCTAATATGCTTGAAGGAGGCTTGGTTAATCTTCAATTTTGGCATGGTTATAGATGGTTAGGGATGATTATGGTGATTTGAAAATGTGTAAGGGGTCTTATAAAAAGTTTTATAAGCTTTGATTACTTGTTTACATGAGTGGATTTCATTTTGTTGATCATTGTTTTCATCTATACATTTTTGGTCTAGTGGTAGAAAATCGAAGTTGGCATTTTGCTAATGTCACAATTACCATGTATGGATGAGTTAAGGGGAGTTGGTTATATGCTTGTTATCATATTAGTCCCTAATTTATATGCACTAATTCTTAAGTCATGTGATGAAATGAAGTCAAAGATATGTGGGTGCAAAGTTGGGATCGTAGGCATTTTGATAGTATTTTCCCATACTTAGCCAAATTTATATGAGGCAAGAAAGAGCTAAGTAAGTAGTTTTGTGATGAAATATATCACACATGTGGATGTTTCATGATAATTTGATCATATGGGTTTCTTTAGTTTTTTTAATATTTTACTTATGATAAATTTTAGATCATGTACCAAATCATGACAAAAGATATGTGATATTGAAGTTGGCCTCCAAGATAAGTTTTTCACATAGTTGGCTCATTAAATAGATAAATCTAAGTGATCATTTTTATGTCATTATATCTCACACATGTGAGGGTTATAGGATCAGATTGAAACATGGTGGGAATATCCTATGTGAGGAGATCATATGGTATAAATTTGAGAACATATGCTTGAGCAAAGTAAAAGATATGAAGGTGCAAAGTTGGCCTTCTAGGTAGATGAACAATGGTCCCTATAGTTAGTCATTTTTGCACAATGTTAAAGATCAGGACAAAATGGAAATTTAATGGCTCATAGGTGATTTTATAGTGAATATATATGTTTCACAAGTCAAAGATGTCAAATTTTTCATTGGTTAATAGTGTTAAAGATCAGGACCAAATGAAGATCTAATGGTGCATGGGTGATTATACTAAAATGATCTAACAGTGCATACTAAGTGAGATGGTAAAAATTATTTGATGTTTAATGTTAATAAAATGTATAGGATAATAATATAATGGTAAGGTTTTTTTTATAGAATTATCATTTTTGCATGTGGCATGATAAAGACCTAACTAATCCATAGAGATCGGCAATGTGTGATGAGTCAATATTACAAGATTACATGAGATGAGGTCAACATGTTCAAGGTTTAACATTTGGTATTTGGTGCACTATGGGTTAAATTTTAGAAGATATCAATGGTATTTTATTAATATAATTAGTGAGGGCATGAGATGTGAGCATAGTGTTTAATGCTTAACTGTGACTGTTTACATTTGAATATTTGAAAAGGCAAAAACCAATATGTGATTTATGGACCATATCTTTTGGTCAAAGATAAATTTTCTCATGGTGTAAAAAAAAGTGGTAGAGAACTTCAAGGTGAATTTTTAAATATGAATTTTAAGGTCTAAATGTATATACAGTCAAAGTTATGAAGGTCCAAAGTTTACTATGTGTTTGACTGTGTTATGCAAGTGACCCAAGAAGGAAGTTTGAGCTTGTATTGATGTTGTTTCAATGTTTAATGATGAATTAGCTATTGGATCATATTTTAGACTCCATAAGGATAATATTTGTGTATTAATAAGGTTTTAATAAATTGTATATAGTATGAATAAAGGTTTAGAATGTGATTTTGTATTTATTCATGGTGACTATGTGCATAGAATGTTATTTGAGCGAATTGTGCTAAACAAAAGGATACTATGATGATTTTTGGAACTAAAGGAAGAAATATAGATCATTTGTAATGGTTTCATACATTTTTAATGTGTTATTATGTTCTTAGTTTTATCATATAAGTGTCAAAGAGCTGAATGGGTCTCCATAGGACCTAAAAGTAACTTAAGCCTATTTGAAAGTGGATTGTGCTTAAGTGTGACCCATGTGAGATGCCTTACAGATGAATATGTGTATTTTGGTTGAAAATGAAATATTTTTATATTTTTAATTTATGATTTATATATAAATGGTGAAACCAAATGTGTTGGTTTCTAGGCTTGTGAGAGGCTAGTGCAAGGTAGATGTTAGTATTGTGGAGTGAAGGAGAGGTAGAGTGCCCAGTTAATGAATTGATGAGTAGAATAGATTGATGAATATGTGTATGAAATATAGGTCATATTTTTTATGTCATAAAAGTTTTTTTATAGTTTTAATATATGCAAAGAGGTCTAACTTCGCATATGAGGACAATTTGAGTGAAGAAGGAGAGAGATTGTGTCATGCCTATTTGAGAGGCCTATATGAGATAGAAAGAGAGTTTGTGTAGGGGTTAGGTAAATATATATTCATCATTATTTATTAAATACATCAATTCTAAGATGGAGGTGTTCACTTTATATATGATTTAAAGGAGTTGATCTTCTTTAGGGGTAGTTGCTCCTTGTGAAATAGGTGTTTCACTAAATGCCTTTGGTCAGGAGGATATGATCAAGGTTTATTGGTATAAAGGATCTGAATAGGATATTTTTTATAATTTATTATATGATATTATTCTATGTGTTATAGGATTGAGAGTGGGTTTTATTCCCCATGAAGGTTTCCCACATGAACTATGTGTTATGTGTTTGATATTGTGTATGCATTGAATGAATGAGCTATCTTGTTAATGTTGCTTTATCAAGTTGATATATGTTGATTTTTTATTAGTTTTAAAGGACTAAAATTTTAATTAAAATATTTGGGCTCACTGATTCACCCCCCTGTTAGTGATTGTGCCTTTAATAATTGGTATTAGAGTAGGTCCTTTGGTAAAGGCTTGACAACTTGAAGGTGATCCAAGGTACAATATGGTAGTCATCAAGGAGTTTTCTATAATAAGCAAGCATTAATGTTTAATGGATCCAATTATGATTTTGGAGTTAAATAATGAGGAGATACATTATGTCCCTAGGATTTGATGTATGGAAATATGTTGTGGATGTTTATGTTGTTCCTACTACACCTCCATCTAGTGCTATAGATAAAAATTTGTTTGAGAACAATTTCAAGGAAATGAATGTTATCATTTACAGTCTTTTAGCTACTAAATACACCAAGGTAGTCCACTATAAATCTAATAAAGAGATATGGGACAAAAATTAGATCATTTATGAAGGAGATTCAAATGTCAAGCTTACTAAGTTGTAGACTCATATAAGGTAATTTGAGAGTCTGAAGATGAATGAACAAGATTTTATGGCATCCTTTTTGTAGAGAGTTGATGAGATTGTGAACATCATCAAAGGTCTTAGAGAGAACCTTGAAGAGGTTAATGTTATTCAAAAGGTATTAATGTCTCTATCCCCTAAGTTTGATCCAAAATTATTTACCATAGAATAAATTCATATTATTACTCAATTAAAGATGGTTAAATTTCATGGCACACTTAATGCCTATGAGATGAAGAAGAATGATGATATATGACTAAAGAAGGAAGCAAAATTCAAGATAGATATGAATCTAAAGAAGAAGTTCCAAGGTAAGAAACCCAAAGAGGATGACATTTTTGATATAGATGAAGATGAACTGGTTGATTTGATTTCAAGGAAATTGAGAATAGGCTCAAGCAAGTATAAAGGTAAACTACCCCTCAAAAGCATAATAAGAAGAGCATAATAAGGATGATAGGACATTTTTCTAATAAATAGAGTCATAAGTATAATAAGGATGATGATGAAGAGCATGATCAAGGTCATGATGATGGAAAGAGAAAATTAAAGTTTGATAAAAGCAAAAAGGGATTTAGAAGGTTTGGAAATAAGAAGTACTTCAAGGACAAGAAGAGTCTCTATACCAAAGAAGATTGCAACTCATTAGATGAGATTGAAGTTAGTGATTCAGAGTATGATCATGAAGATGATGGTCCTATTGAAGATGAATATATATTCATGGATGAAGAAGGTAGTTGACCACATCAAAAGGAGTCTACCTGGAGTGATTCAAATGATGATGAAGATGAGGTGGACTATGAGTCTACATTGACAAATGCTTATGAAGAACTGAAGATTAAAAAGAGGATAAAAAAGAAGATGAAGTCTTAAATCAAAGACTATGAGGATAAATTCAATGTATTTGAGGTAAGAATGAATGAAGACACCAAATGAACATGAAGATATGGTCAAGCATATCAATTGTCAATTGAAAGTCTTGTCTACAATCCTAAAAGATAAAGATGAATATTCAAAGTTTATAACTAAAAATGAGTCATTGAGATATGAGTTAGAGAAGACATATAGTAAGGTGAAGTCATTTTTGATATTTGAAAAGAGATAAAGTGATCTAGACAATATTCTAAATGATCAAAAGCATGCAATTGATAGAACTAGTCTTGGATACAAATAAGAACCATATATTACAACTCAAGACAAGATGAAGACTAATGTAAACAAGGACAATCATACTTTAAATACAAATCATCAGATAAGGAATGAAGGTACTAATAGAATAAAGATAAATCAGATCAAACAAACAAATGTTACGGGTATGCAAATTTCAATGGTTACTACTATACTTGTAATTAGTTTGGGCATAGAGCTAGAGAATGTATATTTTGGTAAAAATTGATAATATTATATTGTTTAAATGTGTTGATTAATGATTAGTTATCACATTTTGTTATAGCACTAGTTACAGTGGTTAGATAGCATTTTTTACATCACATATTAGGTGGCATTCATACTTAGCAATTAGGTGATCAGTTATAGATCTGTAACTATTAATATATATATATATATATATATTTGTCTCGTCATACTCAATAAATTATCAAATCATTTGAATTATTTTCATTTATTGGTATCAAATCAATGATATCCATCAAAGCACCATATGGAGTTTTGAGCTTGTATGGAGCAAATCCATTCTTATTCATGGTCACCCCTTTTTATGTGAGTTCTATTTTTTTGTCTTCTATGCATCTAATAATCTTACCCAATTTTGGTCCTTTTTCATTTTGATTATCCTTGCATTGTCAAATCATGAAACCATTTAAATATTTCACTTTGAATCTACCTTCCCATCTATCAATTGAAGCTAGGTGAGCTAAAACTATGCTATTTAATGTGCATCATTCTTTTCCAATTAGAATATTCAACCAATAAGGAATGCAATCTGCATAATAGTATATATATTTATTAGATCATGATAACTATGATTGATTATGTGATCTACATCTACATCCTTAAATTTTATTTATGCCTAGTCTCTATGTGATTTGCATTACGCATACATTCTGTCAAACTTTTTTGTAATTTACTACTTAATACATTAGATCTATTGATGATCTAGCTCCCCAAGTATATTTATTAGTGACAACTTCATTAAAAAGGTGGAATGCAATTCTATGAGAAGACACTTGCATTTAAAATAAAATGTGGCAAGCCAGTTATATGCCTTAAATGTTTGGTGATATGTCTGTTGGGTTTGTCTCATGCTTATTTGTATCAAGTTTGTCTTAAATCAAATTTTATAAGTTATTAGTAATATTTTTCTTAGGTAAGTCATTTATTTTAGGTCTAAATATATTTAAGTATTATCATTATTATTTTTTTATCCACTTTGGATCGTAGATGTCAAAATAGTAGATTACATTTATTTAGTGGTCTTTGATTTTTGGTCTAGTTCTTGGTTTATTAATATTTAGTTTACTTTGTATAAATATGTGATCAAATAAATTTATTCATTGTGTCTCTTAAGAGCATAGTCAAAGTTTTTTAATTGTGTTTAGTTTTAATGTTTTTAAAAGAGTCCAAAATTTAAAAGTGTCAAAAAGTTAGTTTTAAGATATGTAAGATTTATGAGTAAAAATTATTTTAAAAAAATAGAGAGAGAAAAGAAAAGTATGTCATCTAGATTCAATATTGTTGTGGGTATATTTTTGATATTGTCAAAAGTAAAACATATCTTTTATGGATGCATTATCATGATAACCTAATGTTTTGAGTCGTATGTGTCAAGTGGGAGAGTTTTGTCCTAAGGAAATGACATGTATATGAACTTCATCAAGATATCCATTGAGTAATAATATTATTTTAATAGAGGTTAAAGGATACATGGAGGATGGAGGAAATTTGGCATATTATCATGAGTCACCTACAATGGGATTTCACCATTTCTATGATGACAAATTTTGGTGTGTTTGTTTTATGTTTTGTAGTGTGTTTTTCAATAAGCTACTGAGCATTATTTTCTATTTTGGTACCTCCTAAAAAAGAATGTTGTGGGGGATAAAAATCACTAAAGTGGTACTTGGTTCTTGGAAAATGGTTTGTGGTAATCTAAAAAACCACCAAAGTATAGTATAAACCTCTTGTAATTCTCCAGGTTTATGGTCAACCTACAACATAAAACCATATGGGTTTGTGGTAATCTTCATAATCCGAGAAACCACTCAAGGTATTAGAAGAGAGAAGTGTTCCTATCACTTCTAGGTTTTTTTTTAATCCTAAAAGGAAAAACCAAGGTGACACTAAGACCTTGAATCTACAAAGATGCATGCCACCTTAGAAAGTGAACAAGATATGTGGAGAGTGTAAATCTTTTTACAATGTTTGTAATAAAGGAGGGGGACCACCATCAAGAAATATAATATTTGTAAAAACAATTTAATAAAGGGGGAATGCTGAGAAAACTTGAAAATATTACATTATTTAAATGTGTTGATTAATGCTTAGTTAGCACATTTTGTTATAGTTCTAGTTAGAGTGGTTAGATAGCGTTAGTTACATCACATATTAGGTGGCATTCATACTTAGCAATTAGGTGATAGTTAGGTGATCAATTATAGATCTGTAACTATTAATATTTTTATATATTTGTCTCTTCATACTCAATAAATTATCAAAGCATTTGCATTATTTTCCTTTAGTATAAGACTTGTTAAAAATGAGTATGCATGGGACTATGATGGGGGTCATCAGTAAAAAGGAGTGAGCAAGGTTAAGTGATTCAACTATATTAAGGAAGGATAATTTGCTAAGCATTGTCCAAATAAGGAAAGGGAAGCTAAGTCTTCTTAAAAAAGAATAGTTTATTTTAGCTATCATGACATTAGACACATTGATAGTTATTGTCTAAATAAAGACAAGCTAAGTTTCCATTAAGGAGTATGGTTTGATACAACTATGAATAGAGAGGTCACATTGCTAGATTTTATAAGCAAATTCCATTAAGTTATAATAGATTCAATCATGCTCCTAGAGTGTAAGGAAAAGGGAAAGTTAACTCATGGAAACCAAAGGTGGTAAGTATGAGTCATGATGGATCTTCTAGTCCAAGTAATCTATTTTCTATGGTGGAGAATGCTATAAAAGGACAAGAGTGCCAAGGTCTCTTAATGATTTCTCATGTTAAGAATGAAGAGACCATGTTGAAGGAGAAAACCAAGTGCTGGTTGAGGCTAGTCTTGAGATGTGTATGGATCCAAGTGAACATCGTACCATTTTTGAGAATGTATCATATAAATAACATCAATTATTAGTGCCTAATGATAAGATTCCTAAATGTAAGGTGGATTATTCAAATGAAAAGGTATGTCAAGATTACATAGTTGCTCCATGTGTTGTCAATTTTATATTAGAATAGAAGGAAGGTGATATAAAAAAGGAACCAGTTTTCATAGTTTAGAATAATAATAAGGACAACAAAATCAATAAATCTTATAGATTAAAGATAATTTTAGTGTTTATTGAGGATATGTGGGCCACTCTTGGCATCACTTTATTCTAAAAAGCATTGTGGTGAAAAAGATGTATTTATCTATGCTTATTAAAGTGACTCCTTTTATTGGAGAAGAAAGTGTTGCTATGGTATTATTTAGATGATCCTATAAGGATATAAATGAGTGTTTTTAGTTGGAACAAGTATGTCCAAGTGGAAGATATGTTGTGGTGATGTCAAACCAATGTCATAGCTATATTTGGTAAATCTATAGGGTCAGATTAAAGGTTTTCAAGTGGAAAAAGTGGATTTTTTTTAAGATTATATTTTTGCATACAAAGTTATTTTGACCTTATTATATCATGCACCAAGTGTTTTTGTGGTTTGAATGCATGTTGAAGTCAAATTGAATATTTTTGTTTGCTCTCGAGTTTCCTAGTTTATGCTTAATAGTATACAGATCCTAAAATGGATTATAGGATGTATGGGTTCTAAAATATGTGGAAGATCAAAACTTGGTCTATAAGTTTTTAATGGTTATCTCTAGGTGTTCAATAAGTTTTAGAGGTGGGTGTTAACGAAAAGGAGGTTTTTTGACTCTATTTGTTTTAAGATTCTAGGATTTTGGGCTTTGCTAGAAACATAATCTACCTTCTAAGTTTAGGTCTAAGTATTTTTAATAAGTTAAATGGGTAAGATTGGTTTTAAAATCAAGATTCAAAAATATGTTAAGGTTTGTAGTTCTCAAGTTATTGAAGTTTTTGTCAAGTTGGAGGCCTAATTGGGTAGTAGG
The DNA here is from genome assembly GCA_037957365.1 of Torreya grandis. Taxonomy (NCBI): domain Eukaryota; kingdom Viridiplantae; phylum Streptophyta; class Pinopsida; order Cupressales; family Taxaceae; genus Torreya; species Torreya grandis. The sequence goes on from JARHVA010004112.1 coordinate 1,193,367, forward strand.
TTTGTAAAGGAAGTATGTTTCATAGGTTAAACCAAGTGTTGAAAATTTGTGTGATTGATGGGGAATATGAGTGTTATATAGATATTAATTTTTAGGCCTTGAAAATGTGTTTATTAAAATTTATCATATCTTCAAGTGCTAGGTAGGGCTATAAAGAGTCTAGACATGCCTAGTATGAAGATTTGATGCATTTTATTTAGTTTATCCAAATGAGAAAGGTATGAGTTTTTCAAGGTGAGTTATTAGGTTATTTTATAGAATGTTTCATATTTTTTACATGGCATGAATTTATTTTGGTGGTCCTTGAGGTGGTTTGAGAGAGAAGGATAGTAAGCATATATGGTGGTTCTTCATGGGGTGTGAAAATTTAAAGATGCTCAAATAGGTGAAATGGATCAAATATCTTAGTGGGAGTCCCTCTTAGATGTTTCTTGGTTTAAATGTTTCTCATGTTATTTCTTCATTGGTTGTAGTGCTTGGTTGAAGAGAGTGTTGGTATGGAGTAAGAGGAAGTTGTCAAGGTAAGAAGAGGCATTCTCAAGGTAAGGGGGAGTTTGTACTATATTTTTAAGATGGTATTATCCTATTTTATGTTATTTTAGGTCCTCAAGATCAGTTAGTTTCCACTTTGTCATTGTGTCAAAGGGGGAGAAAGTTCATATTGTGAGAGTGCTTGAAGAGAGATAAGGAAGGTGAGCTATATGATGTGTGTTAACATCAATGACAAAGGGGGATATTATTCGATAGCTTTCAATGATGTAATGGTGATGTCATGGAGGTGTATTTGTGTGTGGATAAAGTGATTTTATATCCTAAGTTATAATGACAAAGTTTGTAATGTCTTTGTCCTAGTATGCTTGAAGGAGGCTTGGTTGATCTTTAGTTTTGACATGGTAAGAGATGGTCAGGGATGGGTATGGTGATTTGAGCATGTGAAAAGGGTCATATAATATGTTTTATATAAATTGAGTGCTTATGTGAATGAGTGTATCTCATTTTGTTGATAATTGTTTTCATTTAGACATTTTGGGTCTAGTGCCAAAAAATATAAGTAGGTAGTTTACGGACATCACCATTGCCATGTTTGGATGCATCAAGGGGAGTTGATCATATGGTTGTGATAAAATTAGTCACTAGTTACTATGAAATAATTATTAATTCATGAAATGAAGTGTATTCAAATATATTTTGGTGCAAATTTGGGCTCTCAGGTATTTTGATAGTATTTTCCCATTCATAGCCAAATTTGTGTGAGGCAAGAAAGAGTTAAGTAAGCAATTTTGAGATGGAATGTCTTGCTTGTGTGGATATTTTAAGAGAATTTAATCATATGATTTTATTTAGTTTCGTGCTTAATTTATTTTAAATAAATTTTATATCATGCACTGAAGTGTGATAAAAGATATGCATGTTCAAAGTTGCACTCTCAAACAAGTTTTTGACATAGTTGACTCTATGAATAGATAAATCTGAGTGAGCATTTTTATATAGTTATATCTCACATGTGTGAGTGTTCTAGGATAATATTTAAACATGGTTGGATTATCCTATATCAATATATCATATAGTCTAAATTTGAGAACATACGTTTGAGAGAAGCAAAAGATATGAAAGTGTTGGCCTTCTAGGCAGATGAGCAATGGTCCCCATGCTTAGTCATTTTTGCACAATTTTAAAGTTCATGACCAGATGGAGATATTATGGCTTATGAGATATCATAAAATTAATATCTATGGTTTAAAAAAAGTCAAATAGGTCAATTTTTTCATTGGTTAATAGAGTTAAAGATCAGGACCAAATGAAGATCCAATGATGTGTGAGTGATCGTACTAGAATGATCTAATAGTGCATATTGAGTGAGATGGTAATAAGTGTTTGAGGTTTAATGTTGATAAAATGTATATGATAAAGATATAATGGTGAGTTTTTTTGTATATATTGATCAAATGGTGTACACTTCATGATAAATACCTGACTAATCTATAGATATTGATGGTGCATGATGAGTCAATATTACAAGATTGTAAGAGATGAGGTCAACATGTTCAAGGTTTAACATTTTGGGTTTTGGTGAATAATGAGTTAAATTTTAGAATATATTTATGGTTCATGATTAATATAAGCATTGAGGTCAAAAGATGTGAGCATAGTGTTTGATGTTTAACTATGACCGTTTGCATTTGAATATTTGAATTTAACAAAGGGAAAAACTAGTATGTGATTTTCAGACCATATATTTTAATCCTAGAAAAATTTACTCATGGTGTAAAAAACGTGGTAGAATAATCCAAGTGGATTTATAAATATAAATTTTAAGGTATAAATATATGTACAAATGAATTTATGAAGGTCTAAAATTGATTATGTGTTTGACTATGTTCTGCAAGCGACCTAAGAAGGATGTTTGAGATTGTGTTGATGTTTAATGATGCATTAAACATTTGAGAATATTTTAGAATCCATAAGGATTATAAATGTGTGTTATGAAGTTTTTAATAATCATATATAGTATGAACAAAGGTTTAGAAGGTGACTATGTATTTTTTCATGGTGATTGTGTGCACAAAATGTTATTTGAGGGAATTATGCCTAAACAAAAGGATATTATGATGATTATTGGAAATTTTGTAAGACCTATATATCATATGTAATGGTTCCATACATTTTAAAAGTGTTATTATGTTATTAATTTTCTTATATAAATGTCAAAGAGATGAATGGGTCTCCATAGGACCTAAAAGTGATTTAGGCCTATTTGAAAGTGGATTGTGCTTAAGTGTGGCCCATGTGAGATGACTTAAGGATGAGGGTATGTATTATGGACAAAAAGGAAATGTTTTTATCTTGTTAATTTATTATTTATCTATAAATTGTGAAACCAAATGTGTTGGTTTCTAGGCTTGTGAAAGATTTATGAGAGACTAGTACATGGTGTATGTGAGTGTTGTGGAGCAAAGGAGAGGTAGAGTGCCCAATTAATGAATTGATGAGTAGATTATATTTATGAATATTTTTATGAAATATAGGTAATATTTATTATTTCATAAAGGTTTTCTTGTATTTTGAATATATGCAAAGATGTCTGAGTTTGCATATGAGATTGTTTGAGTGAAGAAGGAGAGAGATTATGGCATGCCTATGTGAGAGGCATGTATGAGATAGAAAGAGTTTTTGAAAGGGTTAGATAAATATAGATCCATAATAAAGTGTTGAAGACATCATTTCTAGGGTGGAGGTGTTCACTTCAATGAGGGTCTAAAGGAGTTGATCTTCCTTAGGGGAAGTTACTCCTTGTAAAATAGGTGTTTCACTAAATGCTTTTGGTCAAGAGGATATGATCAAGGTTTGTTGGTATAAAAGAGTTGACCAAGCTATTTGTTTAATTTTTTATAGGATATAGGTCCATGTGTTGTAGGATTGAGAGTGGGTTTTATTTCTCATGAGGTTTTTTGACAGGAACTATGTGTTATGTGTTTGATCTTGTATATGTATTGAATAAATGAGCTCTCTTGTTAATTGTTTCTTGATAAAGTTGATATATGTTGATTGTTTAATAGTTTTAAAAGAATTAAATTATAATTGAAATATCTAGGCTCACTAATTCAATCCCCTCTTAGTGATTATACCTATAACAAGAGGATGTTGAAGTTATATGTAGAAGTGATAGGATTAAGTGTGATTGGGAAGGGGGTTGAATTAGTCAAGGGAAATAGGGTAAAGTCCTAGGTTAGTTTTATGATGTTAGTGGGATGGAGATAAGTAAAGGTGTGATATTGATGATATAATAGAGTGAATGAGGGTTTATTAGGGATGATGTATTAGATTATAAGGTTATCAGGTAGGCATGTGAGTGGATAGTGAGATTAGGTGGAAAGGTAATAAGGGTAGTTAGATATTAATATGATTAGGGTGAGTAGGATGGGGGGAGAATTATTTAGAGGGAATTATGAATGTTGGGTATTGCTAATGGGTTTAATGAATAATAATATAGTGTAGGTGAGTGTTGGGGGTGTATAGGATTAGGTATGTGGTGGGATAGGTTAAGGTGACGTATATAAGTAAGATGGAGGTGATTTACGCTAGATAAGAAAAGCAACATGTGATAGATGGAGTAATAGGTTGATTATGACTAGTATAAGAGGATCTAGGAGTGATGGTATCATGATCTTGGCATATATTAGTGATTTATGAGACGCATTTGATGATGGAGGTAGAGTTTGTCATGTTGGAGTTGATCAAACTACATGATGTGGCTATGATGCTAGTGATATGGATTGATCAAGCCCTTATCATAACATTAATAAAGCAATGGTATTCTAAGACCAATCCATTTCACTTCATGATAGGGGAGATAATTTTCACTCTTGAGGATGTGTACTAGATCTTCCACCTTTTGATGTGAGCAGATAGGAACTATTGGAGGTTTCATACTCTTACATTGACACTACAGAGACTATCTATGGGTTTGTAGGTGAGGGAGCATGATAGGCACATTAACATTGATAGGTGCTTGTATGAGGGTATGCGTGATCAACTAACATTGGTTATGATGTCTCTTGTCACTAGTATACTACTACTAGACAAGAGTGATCAATGGTTCCATCTAGGTCTAAGGGATGTGGTAGTAGATATAGTCCAATACTTTAGAGTGTTTTCCTAGGGATTAGTGGTATTAACACACTTATATAGAGAGCTATATATAGGTACATATAGGGAAACAATGAGATCAAGAGCATATGTGATTTTACAGTTGTGGAGTTAGGATCACATTGCCATCCAATGACCATTGAAGACTTTTTCATGATAGCTTAAGAAGTTGATGGTATTTGGTTGCTATATTATACTAGGTATGAAGTAGGGTAATGTTGGAAAGATTGGTTTTTACTATGATGCATTTGATAGCCTTTGTCTAGATCACATCACTTGGATTCCATATAGAGGTATATAGCTCAGATAAGATGATGAGGTTAAGGTGACATAGTTTATGTTGATGGAGTGTTATCTTATGGGTAAATGGGATTTAGTGATAGAGATCTATATGCTAGATTACATGAAGTAATATTTTGGTTTTAAATAGGATGTGATTGAAGTGGAACATCTATTTCCTTGAAGTGAGTGAGAGAGGTCTCAGTGGTGTAAGTTAGTAGATAGGGATAATGCATGTATAGATTATGAGGGTATTTCCCCAATGACTTAAGACTTCAAGATATTAATTTTAGATCTAGGGATTACTTAAAAATACACAACTTGGTGGAGATTAAGGGTTTCCATCAGATTAACCTATCCCAAAGTTGTGGTTTGGTAAGGGGTTATTAGGAGAGTGATCTAGGAACAAGTCAAGTTATAGAGGAGGATGAGATAGTCACTTGTACAAGATGGCCAAGATGGGTAAGGAGATGTGGATGTGATGGATGTGGATGGTGGTGATAGAGGGTAGATAATAATAGTAGGATAGGATGGAGGTAGTGGGCCATAGGTATAGGTGAAACTTAGACCCTAGGTACAGCCATAGCCTAGGTTGGTACATAGGCTAGTGGGAGTGGTAGTGGAGATGGTATAGGGCCCTTGCAACAACCATTGTTAGAAAGTGAGTGACATTTATAGCTTGATTATAGATAAAGATATAGGCATGGGTAGTAAAGATTATTGGGATTACTTTGGAGAGAGACCAACTTTAGGCATAGTTACAGATTGTGCTACCGTAGAGAGATGGGAGACTTACCTAGGCAAAGGTATAGATCACTAGGATATAGGGGAAGGTTTCAATTTCAAAATCCAAAATAGTACAGAGATATAAGAAACTAGATTATGATTAATATTATATTATAATACTACAAGTACACGTTACTATAACATAGGTACATATAGATACTTAACAAATCTAGATCTAGAATATGGATGCCTAGATTATAGGGTTATAGGGCTAGATCACACATTTATTGGCATGAATTTGTAATTTGACAGGGGAGGTAGAGATGGATAGGAGGGCTAAAGATGAGGTAGATCAAGATATGGATGAGTTCAAGATGGTATATGTGATGAAGAACATTGTGAGATTGACCTATGAGGCACAATACTATAGGACTCTCTATGAGGTAGCAGTGTCGAATGAGTGGTGTGTTTCATATTTTTGGTCTAGTTCATTTTAGTCATTTCAATAGCCTTTTAGAGGGTGACCAAGAACACTAGGGCTACTAAGGCCACTAGGACCATAGCCCTGAGACATGAGATGTACAAATGTATAGGGTATTTTTGTATTTTAGCTCATTTTTTCCCCATGGGCCCATGTATTCTATCTTTTTTTTGGCATGGATTCCATGTGGACTATGTATATCATTTATAAATGTGTGATGAGTTCTTATATGATATGATGTGTTGTGTATTTTTAATGTTTTGATGATGATGTTATATTTATGTGATTAATGGACATGTTATGTGATTATATGACACAATGATACTAGATGATATTCATGATGTGATGTGTCACATTGATCTTGTTATGATATGATATTATAGATACATGATTTAGTGTTTACATGATGTGTTTATTTATGTTATGATATTTATGGTTATTTATGATGTTAGATGTGTTGCTATATGTGATGTGATAGAATTATATAGTTTTATATGATTTTACATGAGATGTTTTATATATTTATGATGGATGTATTCATAATTACATTATATTTATTCATGATATCTATGATTAAAATGATGAGAAATGAGAATAAATTTAGATATAGACATTATCTTTTATATGGATGTTATATAGATGTGATGATTCAAATGCATGATACTTGAATATGGTGTGAGGATGGTGTAGATATTAAGCTATATTACATAATGGGATGGTTAAATGTGAATTAATATGATAAAAAAAGATTAATCTCCATTTGATTCATTATTTTGCACAAGATAGGTTTTGGTAAGAATCCTCCTACACCATGGAGGTAGGATAATAATGGGGTGGGATATAATTAGGTATTATAGGGGACGGTGATTGGTTATATGGGTTGGGGATAACTATGATATGAAAATTGATAAAGTTAAGGGAAATAGGATGGGTGGTGATTTTGGAAGACATTTAAAATGTTTTCAATGCTTTATAATGTTGCACTATTCTATCATGTGCCAGTGACATGAGAAGCCAAAGGTGCATCAAATAGGTGCATGGTGGAACTCTATTTGAAAGTGGCCTTTCCTGAGTAATGATTTTGGGGCCAATCATATAATCCTTGTTTCTAAAAAAGTATACAAACTGATAACAAAACTCATTAATTAACAAGACAACATGATTAATATGTACATGATAAACGAACAATAACATATATGCAAAAATATACACTTAATCAAATGAGGTAATCATAAAATAACACATAATCACATAAGATAATCCAATGATAATATAGATGAAGAATACGAACAAGGTTATACAAGTGATGTGATTGTAAAATGATTATAGATAGTTGTATGAGTGATGATCAAGGGCTATGTACACTAGGTATGTAGTGCCCATAAATTATTACATTCAAAACAAGGAAAAAGTGAAAATTTATGGGGGTTAAGATTATCCCTCGATATTTGGTATCATAATATATATTAAACCCCAAAATAGAAAACCCATATTTGATCCTTACGTAATGACAACATTAATGGGAAGGTGTGTACATGGTCTTAGAAATAACAAGGGACAAATGGGGATGGGATTTTTCTTGAGGATAAAAGGAGACATGATTTTCAAAGAGGATGTGATGGGGTGATAGGATGGGGGATGGTGATAAGGGTATGATAAGACTTTGGGGACATATATATACCAGATATGGATAAGTAACTCTAGAGGTTTTCCCCCAAAAAACATCCTCATTACTCAACAAGCAATGTCATTTGCCTTGTGATGAAAAATATATATCCTACTGCTTCCTAATATCTTATTATGGGTGCCCACTCTAGGGTCACAAATTATTTTACCATTATTTTGGGGATTAATTTTCATCATGGTACTTGCCCAAGGAACTAAAAAACTGGTTTTCACCATTGGATGGATTTATTATTATTATTATTATTATTATTATTATTATTATTATTGTTATTATTATTTTTATTGTTATTGTTATTATTATTGTTGTTGTTATTATTATTATTATTATTATTATTATTATTATTATTATTATTATTATTATTTATTTATTTATTTATTTATTTTTTTGAATTGATTGGAATTTGGGGAGATGTGGAGTGGATGGGATGGAAAATGGTGTTCCCCCATGAGTGGTGACTCATAGCTGTCACATGTAGAATTAATTCATATGCATGTTATTCATTGGATCATCAAGTTATTCACCATATAATGTAGCTAATTTATAGGCTCCAAATCCAAATTTGGCCACTATGATATATGGCACTAGCCAATTAGATTCAAATTTACCTTTATTTTTCTTATAAACATTAGTGTTTTTCCATTTTTCCTTCAGGACTAGGTCACCAACCTCAAATTATAAGGACTAGATTTTCTTATGATATTGGCTGTTTAGTCTATTCTGATATTCTTGTAAGTGATCAAAATCCTTCTGATGTTTCTCATCAAGGAGATCCAATTAGTGTAGTCATTCTTTTCTAAAATTATGGGTAGTGATAATTAACCTTAATGATATTTGAAGGGAGGGAAAATCTATATCTACTAGCAAGATGGCTTCTATCCCATATACTAAGGCATACAAAGTAGCCCCAATAGGTGTGTGGATCCTTGTGTGATAAGACCAAAGAGATGGATATCATTGTAGCTGTCAATTCCTACCTACTTGATTGATTGTTTTCTTAAGGATATTGACAAGGGAATTATTTGTTTCATTTGCTTGTCCATTCCCCTAGGGGTAATAGGGAGAAGTAAAATGCTATTTGATGTGATACTTCTGACATAAAGCCTTAACATCCTAATTTTTGAATGATTTATCATTATTTAAGATGATGTTGGTAGGGATGCCAAAGTGGAAAATTATTTTATTAAGAATAAATTTAAATATTTGGAGGCCTATAATATAGGTTAGATGCATTTCCTACACCCATTTTGTAAAATACTCCATTATTATAATGATAAATTTATGACCATGTAATGATCTAGGATTTATCTTTCCAATAAAATTAGGGTACCATATGGAAAATGGCCATGAAATCATGATGAGATGTAATTCATACATGAGTGCATGAATAATATTCCCATGATTTTGAAAAGTGATACATTTTCACACATATTGGTAGGAGTCTTGTTCTATGGTTGTCTAATAATATCTAGTCTAGAGTAGTTTCTTAACTAGAGCCATTCTACTGATGTGACCACCACAAATACCATCATAAACCTCATTGATCATGTGAGAGGCTTGTTCTAAGGTTAGACATATTTTCAAATTCCCATCATAGAATATATAATAAAGTATGTTATTAAGGATTGTGTAACTATATGTGTGATGGATGAAGGATTTTCATTTGTGGTAATTAGGGTTAGGTGGTAGGATGTTATCATGGAGGTACTTATATATGTCATGGTACCAAGGAAGACTAGGATCATTGATTGCATAGATTTGTAACAAATCCATGGATTGATGTGTAGGGAGAATCAAATGTTCTATAAGAAAGTTCCCCTCTAAGACATATTTAGGGAGATCAATAAGAGAGCAAATAGTGGCCATTGAATCAACTACTTTATTACTCCCTCTCGATACTTTCTCAAATGTGATGGTTTGAAAATTATTATTTAATTGATTGACCAATTGTTTATAAGGGAGTAACTTCTCATCCTTGGTCTAAAACTCATCATTAATTTGCTTTATACTAAGCTAAAAATCACCAAATACTTTTAAATGTTGGATGTTCCATTGGATGGCTAGGTGAAGGCCAGCTATCAAGGCCTCATAAATATATGTTATTAGTGCATAAGAAGGTGAGGTGGAAGGATTTAGGAATAATTTCACCTTATGGGGTGATAAGGAGGATGCCTACCCCTAATCCATGTGTCATAAAATATCCATCAAAATATAAATTCCATCCACTAAATTTAGAATTATTTATTATAGATTCATCAAGGAAGGTTGTGATGAGAGGCTCAATCACTTCAAGAGGTGATTATATTATTTTATCGATTATGACTTGCCCCTTAATAGATTTTTTATTAAAATATTTAATACCAAACTCACTAAGTAACATGATCCATTTGACCATTATTCCTATGAGAGCTTATTCAAATAATAAATACTCGAGGGGATCAACATTAGTGATCAGTTGGACTTTATTATTGAACATGTAATGTTGGAGCTTCTGTGAGGCAAAGATCATGACTAAGGATGCCTTATTAATTGGGTTATAGTTTAGCTCATAGGAGATTAGTGTGAGACTAAGATAATATATTGCTTATTCTTATCCCTAATCATTATGTTGTGTTAGGATGACCCCTATTGCACATTCCATTATAGAAATATACAAGAGTAAGGGTCTTCTTGAGATAAGAAGTGACAACATAGGCAAGTTTGTCAAATATTGTTTGAGACTACTAAAATATTTTTGGCACTTGAAGTTCCAATTAAAAGTGGTCTCCTTATTTAAGATATGAGTGAAGGGGTGACATTTGTTTACAAGATGATAAATAAACCAATAAATGGCTTGTAATTTTCCCTGATGACTTTTGAGCTTCTTTAGATTTTAAGGTGGAGACATTTCCATGATTGATTTTACTTTGGTATGGTCTACTTATATACCTCTTATAAAAACTATGAATCCTAATAAATTTCTTGAAATGATATGAAATACACACTTAGGATTTATTCTAACTTTGTACTCCCATAATCACTCAAAAAATCTTCCTAAGATGACATGGTGTTCTGACCTGAGTCGAGACTTCCCCAAGATATTTTCCATGTAATCTTTGACTATATCATGCATCATGTCATGGAAAATGAATATCATGGCATATTGATAAGTTACACCAATATTTTTGATCCCAAAGGGCATGACCTAATAGCTAAATAGATTAAACTATATGATTTAATCACCCAAAATACCAAACTACCTAAGTAAGATCTAGATCCATTTAAACTAAATGTAATAGATGAATTCATAAGTCAAATAAACATTATAATCCTAAATATAAATTCTATAAATCATGATTAAATGGAATATGAAAATAGGAGGATTAGATTGATTACCTTAAACTCAAAAAGTTGGCATCATGATTGCTTGATCAGGGATGTTGGATGCATGGATTGAAGGATTAGATTAACATGGAGATGTTATGGATACAATGCTTCAATAGTTGGACATGAATTTACTAGATAGTTGGTAGTTATCTCCAATGGAAGAATGGATTTATTTAAATATAAGTAGGAGGGAAGGATCAATGGTTGAAATTCAAAATTAGTTTGGGGAGATCTAAAGTAGATAATTAAAAGGAATTTAAAATTCCTTGGAAGCCTCTAGATTTAGAGGATTCTAAAGAGGAGGGGTGAGAATAGAGAGGATTATATAATTCGAGAAATCTATAATCCTTCTTAGGGGTTCATGATGATTATATGGTGGATTAGATAGGGATTATGTGAATGATTAGGGACTAGGGATTTAGGAGAGCCTAAGGATAGGCTTAATAGGTGGGTAGGTGGGTTATTATAATTTAAAATTCCAAAATAAAATATAAGTGGGATTAGGATGGGATAATGAGGATTTGGGAAAATTAATGAAGGAATATGATGAAATAAAGGTTAGTAAATTAATAGGAATAAAGGGAAGTGTTTATACAAATGAATAGAAAGGATATAAATTAGTGGGATAGGTTAGATAAGTAGAATTAGTGTTGATTAATAGGAATATTAATGATATTAAATGAAGCGAGTAGATTTAGATGCATAAATTTTCCCCTCTCTAAAAGGGCATTACGAGTAGACTGAAGTGGAAGGAGTAATGGTATTTCAAAGAAAAACCATGTCATATGAATGTCAATAGATATTATTCTAAGGTATATGATGCCCCCTAGAGGGGACATGTAGGGAAGAATGAGATGGATAACCACTTGAAAGAAGAAATGAGGGGTGGGATGCAACAGATAGACAAAGGGATGGGATGTCAAATGTGAGATAGAAGATGGATAAGATGAATTAAAATTTATTAGTGAGATACATATTTATGATGCCCCTAGAAAAGGTACATACATAAGGATTAGACATGATGTTGTAATAGTTGTTGATACATGCCAAGTGGGAATCAGCCATAACATGATGATGATCAGATTAAAAGGCCAAAAGATTTAGAAGTATCCTAAGAAAATATGCATGTAAGGGAGAGATGTATACCATGATAATATGATGATTTGATAAGATCAATGATGGGTGTAGCTCAAAGCTAAATCAATCAATATGATGTATGTGATTATAAAGAAGAACTGATATGATTAAATGATCAAAGGAGAAGAATTAGACTACATTACATCAAATCAATGAGCCATAATGTGATTAATAATTATAATTACCTTAATAAGGATACATGAAAGGGAATAATAACTAATAAATATACCAATCAGTGATGATGGATGAAAGATGGAGAAAATATGAATTTTGTGACTTTATCAGGCCCTATCGACAGGTGTGGCTGATTGATGAAAAGATTAAGGATATGATTTTGGGGATGGTGATTGATAAATATATTGATATTATATCTCACATATCTAATTTATGCAATATTGGGGGATGAGGATGGATGAGAGAGATAACGGCTGAGCTATCCTTGGTTACTTAAAAGTGGCCAAGTATTATCCATATAGTCTAGAAAGACCTCAAGCTGATGTAGTTCTAACTTAGGGATAAACAAAAGTTGATGTAATAGAAGATGATGATGATAATGATTAGTGATTATAAGATGATGTTAGTGATTATAGGATATGACATAGATGATGAGACGAGGATGAAAGATTAGATGTTAATCGAATGGGTTGAGAGGTTTAGATTAATGATGGGAAATAAGGATGATTAGATAGATGATGAGGGTGTAGGTGATCAAGCCATCATAAATATCATAAATCTCATCATAGTCTAATTAGTATGATAAAATATATCACTTGACAAGATTCCCCATGATATAAGCATGACCAAGGGGACATTATGCCAAAGTGCACGAGAAAATAACAAACTCTACATCATCAAGGGAAGTTATAATCATTATAATTTATCTAGTGACCTCATAACATCCTCATTAATTTCACAATAGAAAAAAATAGACATGATAAACATAAGAAAAATAAGATATATTCATGAGAAAAGACATGCAAACAAGATAAATAGAGAAAATAAGTAATAGACACAAGTATCTCCATGTAGTGTCATGGTGCCTTCTCTAATGATGGGATAGGTGATTGGGTGATGGGTTAGACTAGGATGATATGATTATGGATGTAGGATATAATTTGATTTGGATAGGATGATTATGGTTAGGATTATGACCTAGATAAGGAGGGTGGAAAAATGATGAAGGGTGATGATTGGGGATGAAGTTTTTGGATACTAGTTTAACATAGAAATCAAATCTAAAAGTAATAAAAGGAGGATGAGTGAATATTAGGATGACCAATGATTACCAAAAGACAAAAACCTATAAGCATTCAATCTATCAATAAGATTAGGAAATGATGGCATCAAATAAATTTTACACTAGCAAAATAGTGATTGGATGGGTGTTATAAAAGGAAATGACAAGGGAGTGATGGGTGATAGATTAAATTCTTTGATAATATTATGTGTGCCAATAATACCTTATCAAAAGGATGATGAAGATATGGAAGGATGGGTGACCACTCATAGTTGGTTCTAATACTAACTATTACATCGAAAGATGATGAATGGGAAAATATGAGACAAATATTAGAAGTTGTAAAATATGAATGGCATGGAGATGGATGTGATTAGTGGATTAGGCATAAGACAAGACACCATGGACTATTTTTGAATTTTTCATAATTTTATGACTTTTAGGGATTTTGGAATATGTATGTACACTATACAAAGTGGGTTTTTAAAAAAGGGAACACCAAACCTAGAAACCTAAAATGAGGATTAATGGAATGGTGTATGAGTGACAAGAGGATGGGGATGCTGATAAAAAGTGGATGAGGACCAAAGAAAAAGGGACTAGTGATTGTCAATAACCACATTATGAAGGCATAAAATTTTTAGTTTCTTGAGTGTCCATTGGAGGATATGCCAATATGGCTCAAGAAAATTTCTCAAGAGACCTTATACTTCTTTATAAAGGTCAAGGTAGGAAGGAATAAGAAATATGATGGAAGGTGATAGGATAATATAGAGAAGGATGACATGGATGGGTTATATAGACAAAGTTTATGATAGTTAATATGAGTATATATAGATTGAAAAAGGATGGATAGATTATGCCCCCAAGTGTTGAGGTATAATGCAAAAAATGGATTATTATACCATGATGTTGGAAACTAGTTTTCATCATGGTACTTACCCAAGGCACTAGAAGACTGGTTTTCACCATTGGATGAATGATTTTTATTTTTTTAATTTTTTTTTATTTTTTTATTTTTTCAATATTTTTCAAAATTTTCAAAATTTTCAATTTTTTTATTTTTTGACTTTTGTGATGGCATCTCAATTTATTTGAAAAGAGTGAGATATGGGATTGGTGAAACTTTTTGTATCTTCAACCAACACCTATTCTAGAGATTTATGATGATAATATCATATGACCAATGCTATATTCCTTGATGTCCTAATGACCTTTATTGAATCTTGATTTAATGTCCTCTAAAATTTTTAGCCAGGTGTCTTTATAACTCCTATGAGGGACAATGTTGATCAGGGATTGGCAATATGGTATGGATAGGAGGATGTTGTGATTGTGATAATAAGATATAGGATGTGAGGGAGGGATATGATCATGAAAGATGATATGTGGTGATAGGGAGTGGAAATGGGGTTTGATAGTTGCATACACTATTGGATATGGTGGAGGGATTTCCTTAGATTGGTATCATGAGATTAAGGGATCCAACACCTTTTGACTTATTGATTCTTTGATCCAAACATTAAGAAGATGATCAACCATATGATTATAACTTTTGAATTTATTTTTATTTAATAATTGGGTTTGAATTTGACTATCCCCTAGTGATAAATTTGGGATTTACTAGAGGAAATTGAATTTGGACTTGATAGATGCTAACTATTTTAACTTTGACATTCCCCTAGTGCCTAATTTTGGGGCTTCACTAGGAGAAGACATTTTTTATTAGGTTGATGATTTGAATTTTATTAACTTTGATTTATGGGATCAAAGATGATTTGACCATGATTTATGACTTTTTTAATATGGTATTAGACCATTGTATTTGTGGCACACTATGTTCATGCAGAGGGGAATCCAACTATGCATGTTTTTGTTCATTCCCTTCATAAAGTGAGATATAGGGATTATCAAGGTGAGGTATATGATTAATGTTGTGTGATGGATTAAGGGGATAATGGGTAGAATATTTATCATAAAGGTCATTAGGATCCCTAGCCTCAATTTCAGATAAAGTCTCTTCAAGAATCTCAAAAGGATTACTAAGACTCTGTAGTATGTGCATCCAAAGTAGGATCAAATTTGCTTTAAAAATCTTTGAAAGATAAAGATTGTAAGAATTATGTAAGGTAAATTTTAAGATCTAATATCCAAAACACCCTTAGATTTTTTTAGGAAAATCTAATTCATAGCCTTGGTGAATTGGTAGGTCCATAATTTCCACCAATTTGCCCAGCCATATTGTTATGTTAATAGGCTCAATCTAGGAGGTAAATGTTTTTAAGTTTATTTCTATGTAATGGTCTGATCAAGTCATTTCACCACATAGTAAGATCTGATAAAAGAGCATAAATTTTAGTTTAACTATAGGGGTGGCTAAGCCATTCAGATCTATATATGGCTAAGTTATTTGACTATGCCACCAACCAAGCCATTCGGCTCTACCTGAGGTCAAGCTATTTAGATCTACTTATATCTAAGCCATTTAGATTTGTTGTCTATCTATGGTTAAGCCATTAAGATCTACCTAGGGTCAAGATATTCTTCTCCACCTGATGCTAAGCCATTTAACTCTACCCATGGCTGAGCCACTCAATTTTATCGATGGTAGAGGAACTTAGTTTTGTTGATAGTGTAGTCATTTAACTTCATTGAATAGATTTGTTGAATGGATGGACCAAATGGCTCTAAAAAATGGTCAAATTTAAAAACTCTATCAATTAAATTAGTTTAATGGTTGTGTTATTATTAGTTCTAGATGTTTTTTTGGGCACCTATGTTTAGACTGAAAGGGTTACAAGTATGGTTAGTCTATTGCTAGCTTGCCTAGTCACTTCTAGGTGGTCCTATTAATTATGATATCAATGCTCTAAAATCCATATAGAACATATGGGATCACCAAAAAAATGGTTTAGAATATTACAGTTGAAAAACAATCATTCAATAAAAATTATAAAAACCTTTCTAACATAAATATTGAACTATTACATGGAATTTAGGATTAGACTGATCATAATATTGAATTCCATGCAATAGTTCAATATTTATGTCACTAAGGGTTAATATTTTTTTATTGTGGACCATTTTATAACTAGTTCTTATGATTCTATATGATTTTTGAATATATCCAATGGATCCATGACTTGGTTGCTAGAAATAGCTTCACTAGTCCCTGATTTAAAGGTGTACATGTTGGGTTTTGTTTGTACATTCTATTAAAGGTCACTTTGGTATCCTTCAATAGGTGAGGTAAATTTAACAGTTGTATTTCAATGTTTCAAATTTGGTTTCCTTATTCTTTTCCACCTAGTCTTGGTAAGACTTGGGAATATAGTCCTTGATTTTTTGTTTTCCATGCCCTTAAGATTTAACCCTAGTAAAGGTTTTTTGCAGTCCATTTAGCACTGGCACTAGTTAGTCATTCAAGAATGTCATTAGGTAGGATCATTCATCATTTTCATTCCATATTTTTATTTTTTGCTATTATTAAATAGTGTTATTTATCACTATCATTCAATTAATTAGGATTTAGAGGTGTTTTGTTATTTAATATTGGGATCAAGGGGTATATATATATATATATATATATATATATATATATATATATATATATATATATATATATATATATATATATATATATATATATATATATATATGGTGAATTAAATTGTTTTTGAAGATAATGTTATAAAAGGTTGGTGAGCCAACCCAAAAAATAATACATATCCCTAAAATTTTGATGATTTTGTCCCATCTATAGACCTTAAAAATAGCTCTAAAAATTGGAATATTCATGAATTAATGAATATTCACTATTGAAATTTACCCTATAATTGTGTTATGATTTCATCATCCTGATTGGGATCACAATATGTGTATGGGGATTAATTATTATCCAAATTATGGGTATATTTAAAAGATTAAGAATTATTATTATCTTCTACAATATCTATGAGGGATGATGTTGTTGATGAGGAATCTGATTCAGACACTAGTTTTGAATAAAATCCTAACACAGATAAAACTTGTATTGGTTCTAATGTTGAATTTGGTGTACATGACGTTATGATGCTAGTAGAAGAGTGACTATCTACAAGTGACTTCTCAACATGGATTTTGTGATGTGATAAGTGAGGGGAAGATGATAAGATAATAATAGATCTAGAGAAAATAGGCCCATGGAAGGTCTCATGAGATATGGGAAGATTTGGTGTATGGGAAACATACTCTTTCTTGATGGGTGATTTTTCAAAGAGGGGGAAATGAAATATGGATGTGGTATCTTGACCTTGGCTTAGGTAGGCAAAGGATTTATCTTGATTAGGAATGGAATCTTGGCATTATTTTATTTGTTCACCCAGGGATATAGACTCATATTATTCATCCTCAATTTTTATTTCACCATGATCGATGAGGTCTTAGACATAGTCTTGGAAGTTTCAACATTTATTGATGGTATGCCACCAAGTTAAATGAT
This sequence comes from Torreya grandis, assembly GCA_037957365.1. Classification (NCBI taxonomy): domain Eukaryota; kingdom Viridiplantae; phylum Streptophyta; class Pinopsida; order Cupressales; family Taxaceae; genus Torreya; species Torreya grandis. The sequence continues at coordinate 1,211,404 of JARHVA010004112.1, forward strand.
ATGCACAATAGTGATTATATTTATACCCAAAGGTCTTCATCTTGGTGGGATCAAGTTGTCATATGGGTGGATAGAACATCATGTTAGTGGTGACTAGTTATTAGAAAAGGGATTTCAAGGATATAAGAAGGGGAGTATAAGGACCTAATTTAATTTTTGACTTGGATGTGGAGGCATTGGACTTTAGAATAAATGGTAAGTGATGTGACTAGGTGGATGGACTAGTAGTAGATGAGGTGACCAAGATTGGATTCCCTCTGCTAGTATGGGAATAAGAAATTATTAGGTTATAAACAGTGGATGGAGAATTGGAATGGGACTTACATGAATGAGTTTGAAATTGAGTTATAATGAATTAAAGGGGATAAAAACCATATAAAATTGGGACACCCATCATAAGGAACAATAAGAGGATTTCAATCTTGTTGGAAAATATGTATTGGTCTATGAAAACTGGGTCCAAAGCCATGGGGATGGATGATGAATGGGGTCGATGTAGATTTAGAGTAAGGATTAGATATGGTTTCTTGAATGAAGTAGGTTTGAATGACTAAGATTTTATGAAATGTGATGATGAGGATAAGATTGATGACACATGAATGAGATGATGTAGGACTAGGATCAGATTTTAGACCATTAGTATAATAAGGGCTAGTGATCTATCAATAATGCCTATTTTTCAAGCTAGAAAAAGGATGAGGGGATTTTATGGGTGCCTAGATTAAAAATAAAAATATGATGATTGTATGGGTGTTAGTTATGAATAAGATAGATGATTTAACTAGTGATGATTAGATTGATGATTGATGGGTTACTAGATTAAAACCAATAATGTGATAAGATGCTAATAGGATATCAATTAGGTATGAGATCTGAATGATGAGTGATAGTGAACTAAAATGATGGGATGATATGAAATTACAAAAGGACTAGCTCAATATCTTGGACTAATTTGATCAAGATAGGATGGGATAGGATTATTTAATGAAGGTGATTTATGGTACAAAGACAAGTATAGATAGGTGATAATAAAATTATTAGGGGTAAGATTAATGATATGGGGATGGTTTAGACATGGGTGTGACTTACAAAGGCCAACTAGGATAAGATAGGATGAAGTTAGACTAGATGGGGGATGAGATGATTAGTATGTAAGAAAGGTCAAGATAATGTGGACTTAGGGAAAGATATGGATGACAAGATTTGATGTAGGTGATGGGGGGATGATTAATGGAGAGTGGATATGACTAGACTAGGAGGGGATTAAGACAAGATGGGAGATGGGGGAGAACAATGAAAAGGATATACAAAGATAATATGTGTAAGAGGATGATGATAAAAGGATGTTCAAGAGAAAACAATTTGTATAAGAGGATGATGAGATGTATAAAATGGTAATGAGGTAAGGATATACAAGATGATATTTACAAAGGACTTATATAAACATGTATAGGTTTGGGTAAAAAGCTGACTCAACTCATAAACAACATTAGTCTATCACAACACAAAAATGTTCAGGCAAGCCACAAACCTATGATTAGTAAACTCAAGCATGTGTAACTTGATGAGCACACCATCTAACAGATTTATGGGTGATGTTGTAGGCTAGTGACTCATTATGAAATAAATTAAACCCTCTTGACCCCATCTGCACTTAATGAATTTTTAGGAGTTGATATTGACTCTAGTAGTAGATCACCTGTTACAACTAAAAGGTCCTAGGTCAAGTATATACAAGGTTTTATAGATGCATCCCCAATATAAATGAAGGTATAATGAGGAATAATTATGTATAATAGGTTTTCTAACCACCTTGCATATTATGTATTAAATTCTCTACATTTTATGGAACCCTTTATGGGGAATTTTGCTTTAACACCTAATGATAGCTTTTTTGATAATTACACTCCACCAGAACATGAAGTTTGGTCTAGTGCATGATGGTGAAATCCACATCACTAACCCATAGAAAATAAAAATAATAGGAGGGTTTATAGGTGGTTTTTGATCCTCTAAGAATCATCTTAAGGACACAAGAAGGAGAGCATACACCATTGTATCCCTCAAGTGACAAATAGGCAAACTAAAAAATAGACTAATTAACTAATAAATTAAGATGTGAGATATATATAACATGGAAGAATATAAAAGGATATACAAAATGATGTAAACAAAGTGATTAAAATGATAAAAATTCTAAGACAAAATGATTTTCAACATGCCAAAATGTCTTTAAAAGGTGTCCTGCAAGAAAATGGTTAGTAGTTTGATTGACACTTTTTTAAGAGGAAATTTTCAAGACAAGTGATTAGTAGTTTGAATGATAATATTTAGAGGAAAAATACAATACAATATATTAGACAAAAATATTCCCTAAAAATATGATGTTATTTAGACCAAATATCCACTAGATCTACCCTTATAAAAAATAAGATGTTAGTCCAATATGACTTAATAAAATACCCTAAAAATTAAAATTTGGCTCTATAATTTATTTGGGTAAGGCACAAGGTAGGGGTATAGGTGAGACCACCAATTGGGTCAAGGGGTAGCACCCCTTGGATGGTCAAGGGATAGAGCCCCTTGTGGGGTCTAGGGGAAGTGCCCCTGGTATGTTCCTTATCATGGTATAGGGTAGGGTCAAGGGGTAGATCCCTCGATGCCAAAGGAAATTTGGGATTTAAAGAAGCCTAGAATGATGAAAAATTCAAAAAAAATGACTCTAAAAATGCACTAAAAAAACCAAATTGAAGGAAAATGTTTTTACAAAATCACAACTCCAGACTATAATATCGTAACTATAAGTGTAATATCATGACTTCATGAGTTGAATTTTACAATAGGTAGTTAATCGTGATTGTCAGACTACAAAATCATGACTGTTAGCCAAAACTTTGACTAGACAAGGCAAAATTGTGACTAAGTAAAAATTGATATTAGTGGTTTTGTGATAAAGTACAAAAACTTAGAATTTCTAACTAGTGGATTCACTCAAGATGCCTATATAGGTTATGTCAGATTGTTTAAGTGCTTGGATGTTTTAAAGATGCTTATTTATGGGTGACTCATGATATATTTACAAACCAATTTTATTATATAACCAAGATTTATAAATGCATATTAATAAATTTAAAGTGAACAAAAAACTAATGATTAATATGAAGACTAATTAGATCTCACCCTATATTTGCCTTACAAATCCAAAGATTAACAACAGATAAAATAGAAGTCAAAATGGAAAAAATTTAAAAATCACTACTAAGACTATAATACCATGATTTTACAAGGCAAATTTATGACTCCCAAAAGTTAATGATCTATAATTTTGTGGAAATATGGGAAAATGTTAAATGGGCTTGTTTAGTCTTTGGATGGTCCTCCCTACCTTGGCTTTTCTCCTTCCAACCACACACCAAAAATGATAGAGTCCAAATATAGTTATAAGATGTGGTTAAATTTACATTTAATACCCAAATTATGTAAATAGAATGTAAAATAGGGGATAAATGATTTTTTGATCCCTTCAAAATAGAATAAAGACAAGAATAAAAATTACAGCTCAAAGAGCAAAGTCCATATTTCAATGATTTAACAAGGAATCATAATATCACTATTCTCATTGATAATGTAGTGATTCATATGGCAAGGTTGTAATTATAGGATTAGCAATTTTATAGCTTAAATTTTTCCCATATAGACTCCTTCTTGATGCCTCTTTTAACCTAGATCCTGCATACAGGGGGTTAAAGTCTTGAAGAACACAAAAATAGACAAGATGACACCCCAGGGGTTAGATAGAATGATAATCAATAGATAAAATAAGATATTTGATACTTGCATGTGGAACATATAAAATTTCAAGTTAGTAGGGCAAAACTACTATTTACAGGACAAAACTATGACTTTTAAAGTCATAATATTGTAATGAACCTATAAAATAGGCCATTAGTAGTTAGACAAAGGCACAAATTTATATGCAAGATCAAAACTCTATAAACAAAGTCATAATTCAATATTTATGGTATTGTTGAAGGGCAAACAACCTATCATAGTAAGAGAAATGGTTAGTGGTCAAGTCAAGTGGTTAAGATAAAATCATGACTCTTGAGGAAAAGATCACAACTACACAGTTATGAATACTAGTGCAAAACTATGACTTCCCCCTATGTATGTAAAATTTTAAGAATTCAATATTTTTCTTGATTGATCAGATTTGTAAGCTAGCAAAACACCAATAACAAGAAAAAATGATTAACTGGGAGGGATATCCCACTGTGATCACCAAAATGTAGCTTAAATTTTAGATTCAACTCCTATTACTATTTTTATTATTAAAAACCTCAAATCTAAACACAAAAATAGGATGGGATAAAAGATATAATAATCTCAATAATAATGATCTTACCATCACTTTACCTCTTTATGGCTCCATTCCAATATTGTCTAACAAATGTTTGATGCAAAATTTGAAGATTATTGGATTGATTGAATGATGTTGATAATGGCTTCTAACAGATGATTGAGCTTGATAGTGTCTATGGATCGATGTAAGAAGGCTATATGGAGGTATAAATAAAGGAAGGGGTGAGCTTGGATTTATAGGCATATAGGTATAAATCAATATCTCAAATTTAAATTTGATCCATTGAGATCAATGGCTGAGTATTTTTCATGGAGATATCTATAACATAAAGTTCTAGAGGAAGTAGGCTAAAATAGAGGAGATTTCTAGAATCTTCCAATGCTATAAATAACTTATTAGGGTTTGGTTTAGTAGAGGCCAGAATTAGGTGGTAGTTGGTTAAGTAGATTATTTTGTATTTTTAAATTTGCTAGTGGATTAAGGAGTAGGTTAGTGGCTAAATATGTTTTGTTATGGATTTAATTAAGGGATAAATTGGTTTTGGGATGGGGTAAAATTTCTAGGATATAAGAATGGGATGTCGGATAATAGGATATTAGTTAGATTAGTTAAGAAATGTAGTTATATGATAAATTAGTGGAAATTAACATAATTAGCATAATTAGTGGGGTGAGTGGATTTTAGTACATACAACATGTATTAGACTAAGGTTAAAAGTTCCTAAAGGATACTATTAGGAAGTTAATTTAACCATTCAATATGTAGATTGGGGTGCACCAATGTATTTAACATATAATTATAAATTAAAATAATTATAGTTATCATATGGCCTTCCTAATAGGACCAATACCAAATATTATCCTAAAGAAAATGCCAATACTTGACATAAAATAATCTGGACCTTGACCATACAAAGAAACTAAACTCTAACCTAAGAGTACTGGGCAAACCATAAGAATTATCACACTAAGATAATATAGAAAGATTTCAATTCTCAACATAGGAATCATCATACTAAGCTTATGCATTTAATGATTTACATAATTACACAAACAATAAGACTTAAGCTATATATTTATTTCCAAAATCAATACAAGGTAATTTGTTTGATTTTTTTTAAATCAACATGATACAAACATTTTATTGCTGACAATTAGGGATACTTTCTTATGTCATCATGACTTGAGATAAGATCAATACCCTCATGGATTTTATATTAATAACATTAAATATATTTTATAATATAATATAAATTAAATAAAAGTACATTATTGATTCTTTTTATTGATTAACATTACCACATAAGTGGTTGTTACACCAAATGGAATCACCTCCAATTGTACATAAAAAAATTAAATCCAAAACAAAATTACTTAAGTATAATAACTTAACAATCCTAAAATACCATATAGTATTTTCTTACTATATGTAAAATATGCTAGTCATATGGTCTAATTTCACATCATCAAGATACATGACAAATAATTATCATAAATTCATTTAAGACTTAAACAATATATTGTTGTTTCAATAAACATGCTTATATTTTTCATAAATACAAATTAATAATTTCAAAATTATTTACAATGCCTCAACCTTATTTTACCAAACAACAATCATCCTAATATTAACTTACTCAATGAATTTGTCTTTCTAAATAATGAAAGACTAAGTCATAAAACACACCTTTATTTACTTGAGTTTTCAAACTAAGAACACCTTGTCTATTTCCTTCATAGTTATTTAAGACTTTTAATGTCCATTATCTTATTAGTAAATTAAACATAAAAATAAACTTGAATATTTTCCATCTAAACTTAATACCAAGATTATCCTCAAGGATTGTTTTCAAGACTTGTACGTCCTCATATACAATGAAATCAACCAATAATATAAACTATCATTATATAATATTATTAATAAAATTTGTTACAACTAATATACACATTACATTTTATTTTATAACATGATGTATAGAAATATATATATGATAATAAGTTTACATAATGATTCTATTTTTGTTACCTAAACTCTCATACACAGTCAAGAATGAGTTCTAATTTTATTTCACTGAAAATAAACAAAATTAGAAACTCGTGAAATTTGAATATACTATTCACATCATATTTGGGCCATTCCACAACTTGAATCAATCTTTCAAGATTTAAAATACTATAATATATAGCATAAATTTATTTCATTTCACTATGAAATATATACCAATATAAAGATAATAACTTGTATATTGTTTCTATAAGTTACATTTAATAACTATAACTCTCTAAGTTAATATAACTCCAATAATCAACAAAAGTACCTTATCAATAAAGTGCATTAACTTTTCATCCAATGAAATAACATAACAAATGAATAGAAGTCAATAGTAATCAACTTAATAATATTGATTAAGATAAGACTCTTAACAATACTAAAATAGCAAAATTATCCTCCAATCTACAAGAAATGATTGTAATGACCAATCCAAGGTATCGTATCTACTTTCAATTAAAACTACATATAATAAATGAAAAATAACTTAAATGATCATAACCCAAGAGTCACATCAATAACTAATTAAATTTCATATAAAATTTTCACTTACAAGAAAAGAGAGTAAGTATATCCACATTTTACAATAGCATCTAAAAGAATGTTTTAGGCACTTTATAACTATCAATACGACAAACTTTTTATTTTTGCACTTGAATAACATAACATTTCAACAAATAATAAGTCCAAAATAATGAATTGCATTATTTAAATTATAATGAGACACTAATTAAAATCATGCCTTTCAATAAATATTAACATAATAGGAATCTAAATGCAAGAAGAATCCAATCACTCGAAGCAAATTATGTAAGAAACAATCAAAGGCCCACCCTTCCATCCAAATGAGCCCCCAATTGGTGGCCCTAGACCACCCCATCCATTAGTTGGATGTGGAGTTCAATAGCATGGTAGTATAAGGGTGAAAAATAATGGAGATTGTAAGATTTTGAAATCAAAACCATAAAATAATGAAAAGTAATTAATTGTAAGATAAGTGAATGAAATAAAATTATTTATGATTAGTTTTTAGAACTACTAATCAACATGTGAATAGATCTATTTGAATTCCATATATCAAAAATGATTTTTATATCCATTTACTTCAAACATAATATTTGTATATATACCATTCAGGGATTTTAATGATCAATTAAAATTAAGGATATTCATAACTACTTTTGTTTTCAACACTTATCCATAATAAACAAACATAAAAAATTCTTAAATAAAATTGACACTAAAAATTGTCACAACCAAGCAAACATTAAAAGATAAAGATTCCAACTTACACTTTATATAATATCCCTTATAAGAATGCACACATAATTCCTATAGAATAAATAACTTAGTTTGAACTTCAAATGAAACCTTATGCTCAAACAACTAAGAATAAGCCATTCAAATCAAAACATAGAGTTTCCAAAACCTAAACAAAAAGAAAGATGAGCACCTACATCCAACATACGATCTTAATACAATGAATATAATAATAGCCTCCAAAAATTTACCATAACCAAAATAAGCAACCATACCTCAAACAAGGCATAATATCAAGGGTAAAATAAATAATTGAAAACCCTTTTATGTACAACTATAGTCAAAACAAATAAGCTTATGACTTAACCAATTTTTTCCATTCTCCCAATCAACCATATTCTACACTTATATAAAATAGTGAACAAGAAACTACATAAGTTGAGTCCCAACACTTTGTAATGAGCCAAAAAACTGAACCTAATATATTAACAATAAAGTATATTTGACTATGATTCAATTTTAACATTATGGGTTCGTCATGAAGTCTAAATACTTCACCATGAACTTATAATGGTTTTTGTTTAATATTTCATTCCCATACAAAACATAGAAAAAATTATTATTCTTTTCTCATCATAAAAGAAAAATGGAAACCACATTTTAATCACAACCAAAAATGTATAATAAAATTTTAGTCTCTAAGAAAATGAAAATTTCTTCCCTATTTTCACCTAGCTGAGCCCTTTTGAACTCTATTAACTACCATTAAATCCCACATTAGTCTTGTATTATTATCGTGAACAACTAAAAACATGGTCCAATGAATAACCTTCATTCTCTCCCAAAAATGTAACTAAAAAATTAAACTTTATAGTGCAAACCTATCCCACTATGCCTTCAATGGCCTCGACCAAAATTTTGATAGATTTTGGCTAGGGTTTGGTAGAATGAGCTCACCACACAATAAAAGACCCAAAAAAATGACTGAAAAACTACTTAATGTGGTTGAATTTGGATTTAATTCATCATGACCTGATTACCAATAGGTTTAAAACTAAATTTCTCATAACATGATTAAAAATAAAACCAAATAACTAATGAAAACCCTATGACCTAGTCATGGTCCCCCCTTGAACAATTCAAATTACTAGTCACCATAATGGTTGAGAAATATGTCTAAGCAAAAAAATTTAACATAAAACAAAACCAAGTTTAATATTGGTCTCCTCTACCTCCAAGTTAGTGAAAAACACCATAATTGTTTACCATAATAGACATGAAGTTAGACTGCAAGAAAAAATCATAGTCAAAGACTAAACATAGAACAAATTTGTTAGTCAACCAAATAGATAAGCAAAAAAAATAGTCAAAAATGACCAGAACAAGGTGAAACTCATAATATCTTAGCTTAAAATACCAATCACTCAATGTTACCCTTTTTGTAATCTTTACTACTAAATAACAAATCCAACCTAGCTCATTGTCCTATTCCTTCAACCATAAAAATTATACATTAGTAAAACATCTAAATGCAAATACCAAATTAAAATTTGACAAGTAATTTAAAATTTAATTTATATCAATTAATTATATAATTAACTAAATTTATTTATCCATGTGAAAATATAAACATGTCTAGAGCACATCATAATATCTCAAACATAGTCTCAATAATGTCTAAGTAATAGTTTAATATCAACTAAAACAACTAACATGCTAAATAATAATCAAATATGTAACCAATAGTGTCATAGAAATAAAATAGAGCATAAAAATTTGAGGTCATGACAATAAACACATAAAATTCCCATTTAGTAACATCTATAACATATTAATCAATGTAACGTATGTAGTAGTAAGTAGTAATATGATAATTGGTTCTAGATATATGAATTCTATATTATTCATTGAATCTATCAAAAATGCTAAATATTGATGTATGGTGAATTTTTAAATATCATGTACCTCTTGTCTCTATTAATAGTAGATCTTGTAAATAATTATCTTACTGAAGAACCTAACATTGATTTATGTTATTTTAAACTTATGTTACATCAAATGTTCTTATTATCATCTTTAAGCATACCTAGAAGAAGTGTATTCTCTTTATCTATCTTAGTCTTATTTAAAAAATTTGAATCATCACAGTACTCCCTTGAACTAATTGGTGTGGAAAACTATACTCATATGAATAAATAGGATAGAAATTTAAATTTCATAAGAGATTAGTTTTCATAATGGTATTATCACCATCACTATCATATTAAGTTGTGTCTTGTCATCTTAATTTTTAAAACTTACCACTAGTGGAAGATATATAATTGTCTCTTATGTGATAATATCTCATGATTATTATTATTATTATTTGGAATTAGTTATTATGAGTGACTCCTTGTCATTTATTTTAATTGATTCACCAATTTCATATGTGTGTAACTATCATAGTGGTATCATCTGTGAAGGAAATATAATATTGGGTTGGGAAGTATGTAATTTTGGATTACATTCATTACCATGGTCAACCATACTATAATTTATAAATGGTTGATTATATATTAGGAATGTATATATGTGTCCTTCATGAGTAAAATCTAAACAATGATGCTCATTGTATGGGATGACTGCCATTAAAAGTATCCATGGTCTATTGAGAAGTAGTCTATAATGTAAGGGGTTAAATATCACATAAAAAATTGTAAGTAAATTCTTAGGTCCCAATATTATATATAAAGTTATGGATCCTAAACTATAGTGTGGTGCACCATAAAAGACTCTGATGTTCTTATATTATTTTTGAGTAGAGTATATATTGACACCAAATGTTTAAAAAAATATAATATTGCATATATTCAATACCAATCCATTATATATCAAAACTCTCTTAATTCCCTTATTTAATATTTTTACTTGAAAAATAATGGAAGATGTTGATCTATAGTGTGATGAGTATGAAAGCTATATTTTTAAAGATATATCAAGTTTTATGTGATTTTAAATATATTAATAATTGACACAAAATAATTAGGTTATATGTCAACACAAAAAACTATATCATGTAAAACTACATATAATATGCCTTCATAGATGAGTGACTTATTAAGTAATTATATAAAATAAATATTAGTTGGATATTTATGAGTTGATTGATAATATTGTAACCCTTATTTATAGTGGTTGGTACTATGGGTAGTGGTTGGGGATGAGGATAAATGACTTGGTTATATTAATTTATCTCAGCATTATGGGGCACAATTTATTGTCTATTTATAACAACATGGATTGTGAGACCCAATATAAGCATAGAGTGAATAATAGGAGGGGGATGATAGCTATCACAATCCTAAGGTCTAGGGTGATGGATGAAAGGAGTTATTCCCAACCTTTGACATCTATGGGTGACTTAAGTAATTTTAAATTTAGTTTTCAAACAATATGAATTACTAAAAAGAGTAAAATATTTATCATCATCAATTTTAGCCTTAGTTGCATTATGTTTGATTTTTTATCATTACATGCTTATGAATTTTTTTGTTAGATTAAAGAGAAACATTTAATTATGAATATAATGGTTTTAATTATAAAATAAACAATATGAATATCCATTATATCCATGGGTAATGAAAGGAAAACATAAATCAATCCAAAAAATTAGAGTGGAATGCTGTAATTTTAAACCCTATAAAAATAGAAGGAAATCCCAAGGAAACTAGGTTTTTATATGATTAGTAAAATTAATGGGTTCACCAATATTTTTTATCTATTTTTGGATTAACGTGAACCAAATAGGATAAAATAGTTGAATAAATTATATGGCTAAGATACATGATAATTACAAAAAAATATAATAAATGGATAAATATAATAATTTCCTATTTATAAAATCACTAAAGAGGACTGTACTTAGCTTTTTTGGGAGGAATATAAGTATTTATAAAGGTAAAATGGTATTAAATGTATTGGATTAATCATTTTAGTGATAGAATTTTAAAATAGTGTGTCTACATCTAACTGGACAATTATGTATAGGCTAGATAGGTCTGTGATTGTGATATTATTTTTTGAGTGAAAATTAGTCATGTATAAATTTTTTAATATGTGATAGTACCACACACTGCACCTTCATTTAAGATGTATTACTATTGTTTTGGATTCCAAAAAATCTATGTAATGTCTATGTTTTCCTTCTTATTTCTTTAAACCCTAGTTATACACTATAAAATAAATAATGAACAATGATAATGGGAAAAAGGGATGGATTGAGCTAGCCTTAGCCACCCAAACATGACTAAGTGTTACCTCCATATCCAATAATATAATGAGGAAATAAAACCACATGTATTTATCCCACTAAGTTGAGAGTGTGTAATATTGTGTAATAATAATATGCCATGTTATCATAAATATGGTTTTTAACACTTGACAACTTGTGTCTTGACCTTATAAATAGTTATTCAGACTTAGTTTAGGGCCTTATCCTTTTATGTATATCATATTTTGAATAATTTTGTAAGTTTATCTCAATGTGCATCTAGGATAAGAGTTTTTTAAATGATTATATTTTTTGTGATTATATAGTGAACTATTTTGGTTAATTTATTTTAACTAACTTTAAAAACATGTTGGTTAACCCTTATGACCATTTCAAAATTCAGAAACTATCCATTAAATGGCATGGGTATAAATCTGATATGAGTGTACAAGTATGATATGAGTGGAAAAGTTCATGGAAAAATAACTATCTATAGATCACACACTTATTCCATAAAAGTAGGAATAATTGGATTGAGATTAGGAGATAATTAGAGAACGATATAAAGCAGTTTGAGAAAAAGAGTTGGAAATTATTATGAATTAGTTAAAACATTATGAAGGTTAAAATATATATGTAGATAAATGGATAAAGGAATGGATAATAATTTTCATGTATATGATCATAAGTTAATTGGGTTAAGATTTGTTCAAATTACACATTGTCAAGTGCCTAATGCCAAATATGAGTGTCTACACGTATTTTAAGGAATGCACAAAGAGAGATTTAAGAACAAAAAATAATTTCAAGAGAAACTATTAGTAAAGTGATAATGTGATAATAGCATGTGGTGATGTGATCCATATTACACACCTTACTACTTGTGTACAATGATATGATCATATCATGCACCTTTGTATATAGATTAATATTCATAGTTTATATTTGTGATAATTATTACTACGTACTTAATTTATATATCTTGTTAGTGCATGACTTTATTTTCAATTTTTTTTGGGTTTTTCATACACATGTGGTTTAGCTTTGTTAGGTGTCATTTATCACAGGGAGTTACTTGACCATAATTTTTATCTAGTCGGTAGGAGTTACTTCTTCACGTACTATTCTAGGTATGGGAGTTACATGCTTATAAGTTCTTTACCACTATTATAAGGGTGGTTAATTCTCATCTCTCCTATTTTTACTTCTTTTTTAAATATTAATACATGGAGGATTTTCATTTTTACACTCTTGATTTCTCTCTTATATCTACTTGCTTTGTTGTAGTTTTACATTATCCAAGTGTTAGTGTATTCAATGTTCCATCTTCAATCTTGGTAGATTTCATGACATGGTATCAGAGAACTAAGTTAGGTAAACCAATTATATAGTTTTTATGTTTGAGTTTATTATGAAATATAGAGTTTTTTATTTTTTTAAATTTTATTGTGCAAACTCATATTGGTATAATAGTGGTGTTTGATTTATAGAGTTTGATTGAGGGTTTCTATATGAAAGATGTTTAGGTTTGAAAAATATTTGTATGGTTATATTTACATGACCTATATGCCATGTAATTCTCTCTCATTATATTCAGCATTCATACTTGCACACTCATGGCCTACGGATATAAAATGCAAAATATTTGTGGTTTTCAATGCCACAACTTATTCAGTTATTTTAGGCCTACTAAAGTCCTTGAATTATTTTTAAGACTCATATGAAATAGTCTAAGGGTTCATCCATTAGTGTTTTTATCTAAATGAATTAACATGTTTCATGCCTGTAATCCCCTTGTTAAGACTTAATCATGTTAGATACCTCCATCGAACTTGTTGGTAATATCCTAAAGATCGTAGCCTATGTTGATTGGCCTCATGTGGCATATTAGTGTGTATGAGCTAAGAAGGGTGCCTTTAGATAAAGATAATTGGAATTGACCATTTAATAGTCCAAATATATCTAGACTATTGAATCACATCCTATAAGCATGTCATCTATTTTTTCAATCACCATTCTCTCTAGAGGGGTATCTTGATACCCTCCAAATATCCTCCATAGGGAAGCTATCAAAGAATGACCTATACTAGTGGATTTCATTCAGAACGATAGTCCAAATACTAATTTTTTTTCATTCCATACACATTATCTTACCAAAAACACCTTATCTATGGTCAAATGCATGTACATGCTAGTTTGAAACCATTGTAATTTTTTGATTTGGTGATGACCCAATCTGCCCACTCATTGCTCACCATTTAAGGAAGACCATATTGTGAGTCTTTCTATTTTTATCCATCCTTCTCTCCATTAAATAAGTTTTCCCTAAATTTTTTGAAATTCATGGTTTTAATTCACCATCATGGTTTAAGTTCATGGTATTATTTAAAAAATAATGGATTTATTCAACAAAATTTAAAAGTGGCTTTTATAAAGTTTGATTTATTTGTTAAAAAGAATTCTTTGTATTATTTAATATAAATGTTTTATTGATATTAATTTTTTAAAATATCATGGTAAATCTTTGGGTGGGTGTTAAAATTGGATTTTAAATGGTGATGATTCATTAATAGTGGGGTTTATTGGTAAGAGGAAGAAGAGATAGATCTCACTATGATATGCTTTTTATTATTTTTTATATAAAAATATATATTTTATTGGGAAACATAAGGATATTTTAAAAGTTTATCACAATTTTATTGTCATATACCTTTATTTGACTCAGTTATCGAAGATGGAAAGTGAGATCTAGTTTGGTAGGTAACCAAACCCCCTCACAAGTACACCAAACTCTTTTCTTCTCTCCTTGATTGCTATTAAGTTATTTTAATCCTCATTTGAGGCATTTTAAGTGGTAACTAATGTCCATTATAGGGTGCCATTTTTTGGATAAAATTTGATGAATTTTGAGAAATTTCAAGGGCCATGTAAGATCCAAATTACATTTGGCATAGGGGGCATTTCCCCTCAACCCTAACTTATATCAAAATAAAGAGTGCACCTAGTGCATTACCATCAAACATCATAATGGGCACTACCCATTGATCCTATTGGGGGCCACCACCCTATACCCCTATGTTATGGCTACTTGATAAATATTTATAGTATACTTTATTTCACCATAGGTGAGGTCTAAAATAAAAAGTGGCTAGATCCCCTCATAACAATATTTTGTCTTGTTAATATTTGTACATGGATGCATTATCAACAAAGCTCAAAGTCCTTTTTCACTTATTTGAATTTTCATGTATAATTATTTGGTTATCATTGCATTGATTGTTCATTCACATTTGGACACATCATCATCTATGTATAACATTCATTTGATGAGATGTACATTAAAACTTGATCACGATTTGATCTTACCTATTTGGATGCATTGTCAATTGACTCTGACATCCTCACATTGAGCATGCATTATAATTGTAAAATTTTGGGGGGGGGGGTAATTATTGATTGTCTCAAAGGGGTTTTTGTGGTCCCTACTTTTTATATTATGTGCACACTTAGTTTTTCTTACTTATGTTACACTTTGGGGTGTCATTTTCACTCATTTATCTTATAGTCTTAGATGTATTATTAGTTAAGCCTAACATCCATTCATTAAGAATGAATTTTCACTTTTGTAGTGCTTTTTTATCATTACACTTCTTTGGTGTCTTCTCTCAATCATGTCAAATCCACTTGAGAGATACCATATAATGAGGATAGTTGATTCTACACCAGTGGTTCTTGTTGGAAAGACAATATGATTCTTGGCATGCTTACATGGAACACATTATCATAATAAAGAATCATAATCCACTCCTATATGGATATATTCCTACTCCTACTAATATTTCTTAGTATAATAAGTGGGATATGATTTGTGATAAGGTTCTTGGTACCTTATTGTTACATGTTTCCATGGATATTCATTATTATGTGAAACATATAACATATCCCCATATTATTTGGAGCATCCTATAGTCTCTTTTCAAAGATCCTACTAAGATTTACATCATTCCTCCCCCTCTTCTTATCATATCTTCATAGAATATTTTACTCCCTCCTCATACTATTTCTTATGATGACACATTCAGGGTAGACTGTGCTCTTCCTTTTATCAAGCCAACACCACAGGATGAGATTCCACCCAACCTTAGTTATCCCAGTGTAGATTCTACTTCCATACCTATTTAGAGTGTTTCTCTTTCAGATCATTCACAATATTTTATTTCAAATGAGTCTACTATTTCTAGTGCAAGTACACCCATTGAGAGCTTTAACGATTCATATGGATACCCTTATCATAGATCTATATGCTTCATATATAGTATCTTATTTATTTTTTATGGTTATTGAGTTGATATATCCTCTTCACATGGAAATAATTATAGTGAGTGTTACATGTCCTTATTCTAATAGGTTCACTTTAGTGGCATTACATCTAGTTCTTGTGTATGATCTTGCCAAACCTATACCACACTTTTGTTTTAGATCCTACTCAGAGTTTTTTACATTATTTCCTTCATCTTCATTTATGGATTGAATATAATTTTAGTACGTACCTTGTGTTACTCATATGGAAAAAAGAATAAATATTTTTTGATGTAGTTGGAGTTTCTACAATATTCAAGTAGATGATATCATCATCTGCATTAGTCATCTTACAAACTATACCTAGAGTTCAAACTAATTCAACATTATCCTTGGGGGGAATCTAGATATATATTATTATTTTGTATCTTTGTGTGTGGGGGGTTTTCCTATTGGTTTTCTCCCTTTCTCCAGTTTATGAGAGTTTATTTGTACATGGGTAGTTAATCAGGCCTTGTTGTCGAGACCCATTTCCTCCACCCACATAAGCTACACTTAAGAAAGGTGTTAGTGTAGGACTTTATTTTCCATTAATTTTTTTATTTTATTTATTCTTACACATATGGTTTAGCTTACTTAGGTGTATTTTATTATAGGGAGTTACTTGACTATCATTTTTAGCTAGTTGGTAGGAGTTACTCCTTGAAAAATTATTATGGGTATGGGAGTTAGATTCCTATTCTAAGATATTTACCACTATTATAGGGGTAGTTAATTTTAATCTCTCCTATTTTTACTCCTTTTTAAAATTTTAATACATGAAGTATTTGAATTATTACACTCTTAATTTCTCTTTTACATATACTTGCTCTTTTTCCATGTTGCTTTGTTCAAGTGTCAATGCATTTGGTGTTCCATATTTGATATTTATAGAATATATAACATATCTATATTGACATGAATCTTTTATACCTTACATTACATGTTTAATATATACATTGATTATGTATTCATACTATGATGACATATTCTCCCAATGTTATCACATACTTCTACCTACTTACATATATATATATATATATATATATATATATATATATATAAAATGATGGAATTAAATATTTGGTTTTAATAATATTAATTTACATGTTATATTACTCACCTAAAAATGGTGGAATATGATTGGGATTGTCATAGATATTCAATCCTCCATTTATTGATATTCCAAATTTTAGGACAAAATACATGATTCAGAGATGTCAGATTTGATAAGATTTTTAATTTGGTTTAGATTATGGGATAAACATTTATAAATCAAGACCAATTTAGGGGTGTAAATAATGCATATTTATAATTTTTTATAATAATATAAGTTACATATTTTAATATTTTGTAAAAATTAGGGCACACAAATAAGAACACAAGCACACACAAAACATCCTATATAACATTGGCATTAGTTTGATTTGATTGAGGTAATGAACACTATTCATAAATCCATCATTGTAGTTTTTTATGTTAGCACCAATTGGATTAGATTATGGGGCATGAACATTTTTCATGTATACACTAACATAATATTTATATTTTTCAAGCATGGCATTGATGATATTGAGAAATGAACATTTAAATTTTTTTAATAGATGAGTCCATATGTAGTAATTTATTACCCTATATGAGCCTAATATAATATTTCCCTTCAATCTTGGGTTCAATATCAAATAAATTAGTAGTGTGTTTTAGGTTCAATGTTTATCAATGAGCTATCACTACTCCTTCTTCATGAGGGTTGGGGAATTTATTTTCCCAACCCATGGCCCTTATTTTTGTAAATTTATCGATTAGAGTATGATCACCCTAAATTATGTAATGATTAATATGAAACACATTTTATAATTATTCAACATGAAGTATTATATTCAACAAATCACATGACAACTTATTTCACCCACTTATAGGTGTATTCCTTCCTTATTATTTAAATCTCAAAAGTTTCATTTATCTAAATAATTTAACATTTAATTTCACATATGGACATTGATTGCTACATGTTAATTTTAGGTTTTCATGGAGAAATGTTCACCTTATATCCTTCTCCCAAAGACAAAGTTTGTTTACATAGTAAGGTTCATATCTTTATCTTGTTATTATGGTATTATTTTAATTTCAATACTAGAATAAAATGGGGGAATTTTTAGACACTAAAATTTGTTTTTAGACACTTAAAAATGTAACTATTGGCATATGTATGTATGTATGTATATGTATATATATATATATATATATATATATATATATATATATATATATATATATATATATATATATAATTTGACTGGTGAATACACATATGGATATTTCAATCCCTTATCTTCTATCCACATAACCTACATGGGTCTAGCCTTACCTATTTCCTATCAATAACCTATAGGAATTTCATATTATATGCCTAACATATTCACCATAATTATCATACTATATACAAATCATTAGATCAATATTCCTACCTTTCAAATGAGTCTATCAAACTCAAACACCTATATAATTCAAGAGGTGCCCAATTTTGATGAACCTATCCCTATGCCAGGAAATAATTATTTCTTAAATTAAAATTATATCTATGTTTTGGTTCATATATTTAATTTTTTGGTGGAATGATAAATTACCTAAAAATTCTTGTATAAATAAACAATTAGTCTAAGTGTATTTAATTATCTAGTATTATCTAAAATTATATAGCATTGTTAAACAAGCACTAAGCAAGCCAATTTTAACACTTGCACATTCAAAAGGACTACCCTAATCTTCCCAATTCAAAACTAGTCATAATAAATATGACCTATCCAACTCTAAATAAACTAAGCAAATCCAAGTTTTATATTGTCAAATGCCAAAATATAGATTACGGGTTCCATTAATAAAAGAATCACTATTACACAAGTAAACCTAATGGGGATAACTAAGTACATTTTGAATTTCATATTTATAGTATTTAATATGTAGGAAATTCTAAACCAATAATTATGGAGTGGTTGATGTCAACTCAACCCACATATATTCCCATTTTGAAAGCCTAAACCTAGTGTTGAAAGTGGATCTAGGTCTTTGAAATGAAGGAGATGTGTTTTGTATTTTTGAGTATAGTGAGCACTCAATATTGAACATGAATACATGTTTCAAGAAGTTGCAATGGAATATGCCATAATAGTGAGACACAGATTCACATGACAAATATAGAAATAGTAGATGCTTAGGTGAGATGATAACATCTATATCCTAATAGACTCATCCAAATATATCCAAATACTCTTGTTCCTAATCCAAGTTACCTATGATCCATTTTAAATTGTTTTTAACTACATTCATTCAACCTAAAACCTATATAAAATAGTAGTAAGATAATTATATATCCATTAGTTTATTTCTAGTTATAGTATTTATAATTATGCAATCAAACTCTACTTTTACATTCATATCAAAATTTTATTGTAGTACATTAGAAACTCTAAATTAGTGTAAAATTTATATATTATTAGAACACATTAATTAAAATAAGGTAAAAAATATAGTTGGCCATATGTTAATGTCTTATTATATTATCTTTATTACCCAAATGGATCTTATAAAACTAATATATAATTGAGTTACAAATTTTGTAACAACTAGATTTATCACATAAGTTTTGATCCCATTACTATAATATGGTTTATTTATAAGTGCTACCATGTTTTTATATCTCTCTCCATGATGACTATATCATTTGATAATTTAGGTTCTTACTTAATTCAAGGTTAAAAAGGTAAATCCCCCTAATAGGATCACATGTAAATGTGAAACCTTGAAATAAGTTTATTTTTAAAAGGTGGAAGCCCACACTAGGTTTTCATGTAAAAGGTGGAACCTGATACTAGGTTTTTATGTAAATATAAATAGAATAAATCAACTACTTCAAATGAATTTTAGATTCATAATGTTAACTTTTTTACCTTCATTAAAATCAAAAAAATATAAAAGTTCATGCATGAATAACATCCATCCCCATAATTTTAACCAGCTATATCAATATGATATAAAATGCCATAAATATATCTATTACCTACTTTAAATATAATAACTATAATAAATTGTTTCTTTTATTGACTGTAATTTGATAATTATGATCATATGATATCTATAACATGTCACTCATTTACCTATGAAATATTTGCATATACATTGTTTATGCCTAGAAATTGGTCTCAATATATGTGTATATGTCTCTTAATATAAATTAATCTCACCAAATTTGAACCATATAAATCATATAATCTATTCCAAAAAAATTATTATCTATGTATGGAGGCTTAAATCTATATGAAAAACAAACTACTATGCCTAATTTTCTAGGTAAATGTAGCTTGTAAATTACTCATATAAAAAAAGAGTTATACAAATCATGTTACATAGAAAGATGTAAGGACATACTAAAATTAGGAAAATATGTCATCATAACATGATTATATCATCAAATAATTTATAAGACATGTATCCTAAATTCACACACACACACACACACACACACACACACACACACACACACACACACACACACACACACACACACACATGTATATATGTATACATACATAAATTCATATACATGTGTGTGTGTGTGTGTGCTTACATATATACATGTGTGTGTATGTGTGTGGGGGGGTGCATGCAAACATTTATGTGTGTGTATACACACACATACATACACATATATTATCATACTATAGGATTCATATTAGATATAAAAAATGCATAATAAATTCTCTAAGATGATGTTTGATATAGATTATATAACCACACAAAAGTATAAAGATGTATGATATGTATCATGACACCACAAGATCAATAACAAATCCTAGATGTATCCATACATATATAAACAATTACATAGTCATGACACATACAATATAGATACATATAATAACACTCATTTTCATGCATAAAAGAGTCACACATAATATACTCAATCAACACACAATGACATAGAAAGAAAGAGTGATACATAATGAAAAATCAATGTCACACAATGAGTAAAAAATGTCACAAAAATAAAAATATTGATACAATTTAATACACACCAAGGATCACATCATGTAAACTTAAAAATTAAATACCATGAAGGCATGCAATACAAAACATAGTAGGCATACAATGTAACACATAACTACAAAAATAGGAATATAACATGAAAGACTAGTCTACACTACCAATGTATGTGAGTGTCACACATGCTAAATTATAGTATAATAAAGGGAAAAACATGTATAATTAGTCTAAATAACTCAATATTATAAATACATATTATGAATATATGTACCATATAAATACCCTAGTGTAGGAATGTCCACAAGGCAAGAAGGGTATATCCTGGGGGTTAAAATGTCCTGCATATAAATGTCAATGTCATATGGAACATATATGTCTTAAAACTCAATCATATATACCATGAAATGGATATTAATATGAAAAAGGATATATAATCTACCATAATATGATAAACAATATAGATGGAATATGTAGAATAGATATACATATCAAGCATAAGTCCTCATTTTTTCTTTTTAGTATTTTTATTTTTTATTATATTCTTACTAACCAATAATCCCATCAATGGTATTATCACATGTAGTTCCTATATAAATAATGGAAAAATTCACCCTCCATGAACAAGTAGTCTAATACGTATATGTATCTACATCCAAGAGGTAATCTAGTGTTTTTAAGTATATTAATAATTACCATCATGATTTATATGATATTGACTATTAAGTTTATCCATATTATCCATGGTATATTTTTCAATCCACTATATATTATAAAAAAGTGATTGTGTTAATAGTGGAACGTGAAAAGCTATATGTAACACTGGATTAGGACGTGATGGTGTGAATGACACCTATTATGAAACCTAAATATACCTCTAAAGTAATGGTTGATGAGTAATGGTCATATTATAAAGTCAAGGATTTTTCTCTAAATTTATTTCATATAATGAACCTAAATTGGTTGTATATTTGGCTATATATTAATTTTATGAGGGGAAGTCTTTAGCTGAATAAGATACTCATGGGATAACCTATAAATATAACCACTCTTATTCTATGTTTATAATTGAAACATATGTACACTAAATATGGTAATACATGGATATTATGTATCCAATGATTCCATAATAACATGTGTAATCCCCCTATACTCAATATAGCTAACAATAAAATAGATACTATTATAGTGCCTACCTTGAGTGGTAGTGCAATACTCCTAAAAGGGTTATGTTTATTTATTTAAAATAATTTCAATATATTATTTTACCAATTAAATACTATTATTTATATTTTTAATGAGTTCATAGTGTAAATGGTTTCACTTGAACCATTATTGATGGTGAAGGATTAAGTAAAATCAAACTTGCAACTTGCTTAAGAGAGAAATAATCAAGCCTACAACCTTATTGATAGAAGTTTTTAATCAAACAACAATTATTTATGATTTAAAATAATCTTAAACATTAAATATATGTTATCTCAACTCACAATGTCAATTTATATCTTATTCTAAACTTGAAAATATAAGAAACTATTAAATAGGTTTTGTAGCCTTTATAATTAGGCATGTAGACTAAGAATATTTAATACATTCCTCTATCGATGATATAAAACCTAAAAACCATTTTAAAAATCTAAAATACATATTATTACACTCTCATAAAAAATATCAAGAAAGTTTAAAGGTTAATCTTTATTTTAAAAGGAATTTAGTCCTTCAAAACCGTAGTTTAGGGTATTTTACTTGTGTATAGGTTGATATCACTAAATAAAGAGTAATTTAAAATGTGAGACCTTTTTTTTGAAATATTTCAATTTTATAAAGTCTTACACATAATTATCATTTTATATCATTAACTTATACACCTTGAACAATCTTGAAAATTGATAAAAAGTTGTAATCATATAAAATGTCAAAATTGGTAGTTTGAGTGTGGCTTGTGACACCCAACCCATAGGTCCCTCTTGCATGCTCTCATGACCATTCTAGACATATTTTTCATTATTCCTAGTCATCCATAGAATTTCAATACCTAATTCTAGCTCAGTCAGGCTACTTTTCCCATGCTAATTCCACCCCCAAGTCTTGTACCTATAAGAAAATAGTGCCTAACTTGGACTACAATGCTAGACCCTAGGGTGTCCCATTTCTAGTGCTCCTATCCAATCATATTTATAGTCCAGATGATTGTTTCCTTTCAATTTCTCTTCTTCATTGTGTAGACCTAATATGAATGCATTTACACAATGACCAATAGATCTCTATAAAATCCCATTCAAAGTTCATTTAGAAGGGGTTGGAAAATATTACAAAATTAAACAAGAATACAAGTAAGACCACTAAGGAAAATTTCCCTATTCTCTATGTATAACCATCTAATATAGCCACTATCATATTTAAACCCTCACACTAGTCCCTAGCCTCCTTAAGAATGCCTAGTTTAGCATTTTTGCATCCACACAACACTATTTCACAAAGCACATCAAGTGGGAGAACTACATATGGCTTGATCCCTCTTCACAGTATTGTTATGTAGGTAGCATGCCCACATGAAGGATGTTGATACATGTTCAATGATCTTACACACACTAACCTACCCCCCCACTCACCTCTTTTTTTATTTTTATTCAAGCATAATTAAGTTTTAGGGTTTGAAGATTAAATATTATCTACAAGGAGCTCCATTGACATTCAAGATCCAAATTTTCATAGGCAAGCTCACATAAGGATAATAGATAAAACCTAGAAAACTTAGATCTATATGACTAGTTTGGACAACAACAATAAGACCTAAAGTATAACATCAGACCCTAAAGTTTCCTATTTTTAGTGTTCTTATCCTTTCACTGAATGAGAGTTAGATCCTAGTTCATGACACTATCCCAATCTTGCACAACCAATATCATCCTCTATCTCAGCCGTATCAACATAGTTTTAACATAAATTACATTTCTCCTCTTTTATTCCTATTTTTAGAAAGTTACGAAAGTCAAATAAATTATACAAATTAGTAGTTAAATTATTATAATATTTTTTACTGATTTAGTCAAATCAGACCTTTAACTAAATTAAGAATAAGACTCTAATATTCCCAATACTATTAAATCATTTGGTGAACTTGACTTACATCATTTGTACACAAAACCCTTAGAAACCCAAGGGTAAATTCCTTGCTATTTTTTTCCAACAATTATATGATTTTTCCTCCATATTTTAAATAAAAAATTCATAATTCATTTTAAAAATTGCTTAGTAATTTTAAAAATTATTTATTCCAAACCCTAGTTTAATTTACTAGGTCATTTTTCACATAAAAAGCCTAGAAACCCTAGGGAAAATTTCTTTATAATTTTAGAAATATTTTTCTAATTTTTTACCTAAATATTTAAATAAAAGGTTCATAGTAATTTTTAAATTTCCATAGTAATTTTTAAAAAATCATCATTTTTTAAAATCTTAGCTGTATATACTAGGTCTCATTGCTTTTGAGGTATCACCTTACATGTTTGTGAGCTTCATATCCTTTTTATGAATTCTCTAGTTTGTTATTTTTATGAATTTACATTTACTATATTTGGTACTTTCCTTCCATATCACTTTTATTATTATAAATTATTACAAAAAATTCAATCAATTTTCAATTTGTTTTCCTACTTTAACAATGGCCTAATACATCAGTTTTGATGAAATTGATAAAAGGGAACTTCAAAAACTCTTAAATAAATGCCTTGAAATGAAATATAATATGATTAAAATACTAAAAGAAGAGAAAAAAATTAAACAATGGTCAATCCTCTCAAACCATAGAGCAATCTATTGTAAATGACACTACAGGGGAAACTGTGTCTCAACAACCCCCTATAGCAACCCAACCTTCTTATTTGCCACCACCAGCTATAATTAGTACATCTTTGTCTCATGATGTGTTTACTCTTATGCAAGAGATAAAATATCTTCAATCCAAGGTGCTACATCTCAATCAAGGTGCCTCTAGACCTACACAAGCTTTGGATTCTCATACTCTACTTTATACACCATTGACATGTCATATTACTTTGACACCCTTGCCATAAGGTTGTGTTAAAGCTAACCTCAATTTATATGATGGAAAGTGTGATTGAGAGACACACTTGAGATATTTTCATGCAGCATGCTTGGACTATGTGCCAAATGACTTGCTACTAACCAAGTTATTTCCATAGAGTCTAAAGGATTATACTTTACAATGGTTCTATAGTCTATTAAATCAGTTGGTAAATAAATTCAATCCTTTAGCTAACATTTTCTTAGCTCATTAAATAATTAACATTGGTGATAAGGTTTCATATGCCCAAGTTGTACAATAGAAACAAAGGTCAAATGAACATCTCACAGATTATGTTCTTCAATATAAGACTATCTTGGCTAAGATGACTATCCCCATGGCCAATCAAGAGCTATAAGATATATTGAAATAGAGTTTCCTACCAGTCTTGCATGAATAATTAATGTTAAAAATGTTCTCTTCCTTCACTGAGTTATGTCACACACTAAAGGAAATGGAAGCCAAACTACATGAGTATATCCAAAACAAAAATATAAGAGTAACAACAAAGTCCCATAAAAAGTAAAGGTCAATGATGGTAAAATTCAAAATCAACCAATAGTTAATGTAGCTTTAGATCCCCCTTAGAGATTGGTTTTATTTATGCCTCCTTAGTGAACTTTTTTCAATCTGCCTGTATCCCCAACTAGAGTATTACAATAGATTTTGGAATGTAATATCATATCTCTCCTTCTAATTCGATA
This sequence comes from Torreya grandis, assembly GCA_037957365.1. NCBI lineage: Eukaryota > Viridiplantae > Streptophyta > Pinopsida > Cupressales > Taxaceae > Torreya > Torreya grandis. The sequence continues at coordinate 1,237,491 of JARHVA010004112.1, forward strand.
AGTTGATCCAACAAATCCTGTTCCATAGGGATATGATCAAAATTATTTATGAAATTTTCACAGGGCACTAGGTTACATAATAAATAGATGTATTAGTTTGAAACACAAGATATAGGACTTGATAGATGGAAATGTTATTTATCTTAGCAATCTAGTTGAGCCTCCTTAGGGAAAGCAAACATATGACAAAGCTTTGAAAATATTCTTATATCCTTTTGCATATAATTATAAAAAAGAGATAGGGGATACATCAGGTATTCACCATGCATATCATGCACATCCTCCACCAATTACATATCAGGCACCTTCAATTAAGTTACACTCTTTGAGAATCATGAATTATGTATACAATTATAGAGTTCTAGCTAGACCTTTGATCTCCTTCTTAAAGTAAGAGATAGTGGAGGATGATTCAGATTATCATGTACTCTTTATAAAATCTTACATTTATAATCATCCTATTCATAGTGTTATCATAGATAATGGATCTAGTATGAACATGTGTACTATGACATTATTGTAACATTTGGGATATTCAGGGCAAGATATTACCAAAATGGACATAGTTATCAATGGATTCAATGGGCACATAAAGAGTTCATTAGGTTAGATTTTACTTCCTCTATAGGTTGGTCCAACACATGTGGCCACACCATTTACTAGGTGTTTTCAATATATTAATTGGTTGGCCATGGATTCAAAAAAATTGAGAAGTACCTTCTACAGTTCATAAATGCATGAAATTCATTCACACTAATCAAGTTGTTATAGTTGGTAGAGTTCCATGTGAGTTACCACTCCCCACTTCATAGCCATATAAAATTTTGTAGTCATCAATTTAAATTCTACCATCAATTTCAATTCTTCTTATAGTTCAGATTTAGACATAGTCGAGGCCTTCATTTCTAGCACAAAGAGTTCATACATTTCCATAGAGGTCTCTTTTAGAGAAACCATAGTTTTACAAGTCTAGATAGCTTCTAGATACAATATTCACACCTAGGATAGTATCATTGAGGTCTCATGAATATACACACATAACACATATTCAAAGAGATTCTCTTACTACCAGATGGGTCCCTAAAAGACCTATAGTTTCATCCACTTCTCAGAGTTAGAGGACCCCATTATTGGTTTCCACTATTGAGATTTTAGATAATTTATAACATACACAACTTTCAAATCCACAGTCTCATCCCTTCCATCATGTTTCATGATCATGCACAATAGCTTTCCTAGATACAAGACACCATGATAGGGATTCTCTCATGAGACTCATCAGTTAGTATTATTTCTTCCCAGTATTGCTTGTATATTGCTTCCTTTCAATTACTTGTACATAGTTTATTTTTGTTTACTTGTACATAGTTTCTTAGTATTATTGTACATAGTTTACTCATGATTTATTGCACATAGCTTATATGTCAAAATCCAAAAACAATACAAAATTTCAAAATCCAAAAAAAATACAAAATTCAAACTCCAAAAATAAAACAAAACAAAATTTCAAAATCCAAAAACATTAAAATATGTCAAAATCTAAGAAGAATACAAAATATCAAAAAAAATACATAATTTCAAAATATAAAAACATTCAAATATTCAAAAATTTAAAAACATTTCAATTATATGCATCATCCATGCTTTAAATTTCTACCACCATGATAGAATTACATTTGCTATTCTATGATATTATTTGTTGATTTATCTACTTTACCATGCTTCACTTGATCTTATTTGAGTGTGTAGTGACATCTAGATCCTTGATTGATTCACTCTACCCATTGAAGTGGCATTCTACTTCTAAATTCAAAACATACATGGATATATCTACCCAATGGGGGCATGTTCTACATGACTACACCATCCAGGTTATGTCATTATTACACCACACACTCTATTTATCATGTTAATGTACATTACTTACTAGCTCACATAAATTACACTATCAACACTCACTAGTATATAACACTTATGAATTTCTTAGCATCTACCTTGTCTTTTACTACATGTCTTGCATACTTTCACTTCTTTCTTTGATTAGTTAGATGTAATTATATTTCTAGCATATTACATGATTTCCTTCCTTGCTTTGTGTATCTATATGTTATTACATTTATTATTTCTTATTTTGTCTATTCTTGTGTGTACCTTAGGAAATTTACCAATGTCCTTCACCTGCACTCTCATATGTGATTATGGCCCTCATGTCAACCTTATTTGTATTCAATTGTATGTGTATGTGGAATTTGAACATGCCTTGTATGATTCATTTATAATTTGAATGACATGTGCCCATGTCCCTTGTTTTCTTGGCCCCTTGGCCACCCTTGTATGCTTCTTGCCTTGTGTGCTCGTTGCTTTTTTGCTTCTCACTATTTACAATGCCATGATCCACATCATGCATTTTCTTGCTATCTTGGATGCCATGATGGACATCATGTTCCATCCCTCCTTGAAAACTAATAACTAACAACTAACATTTCTAGTTTTAATTCATTATATTTCACACGCTATTACACTATTATATCTATCAAGGCATACCTCTATTGATCAAACAATCTCCAATACAAACTAGCTATATCTTGAGATTATTTTTTGATTATCATGACTATATCATGTATTTCATAGCATAACACACTTGTAGGGATATTTCTTCTAAGGGTGGTCATTACAAGGTCTTCATTCCTACTATCAAAAGAGGGTGAAACAAATAGGGGTTTTTTCACAAAGATCAAAGATCCTACCGATCAAAAAATTATTTTTTAGAATACTCAAAACAATAATAGTGGTGACTAAAAAATATTGATGATTACATAATAGTGATTAGATTCAGTAAAAGACAAAAATAATAGATAACATGGTGTCTTATTTTTGGTGCTTTTCTCTAAACATCAAAAAACCCAAATTTTTAAAAAATAGGTAGAAAGGCAAGCTCATCTATAGTTTTGTCACATACATATCAATTCAAATTAAATAGTTTTAATATAGTTTTTCTTAGAGAATCTAGATATAGGGGCATCATGCATAGCATGATGGCTATTGATTCTAGTTTTATATTGGGTAGTTGGTATAAATTCCTAATTATAAACCATGTTTCAGACACTAGTGATTGGGGGAAATGTGTGTGACACATTTGACTTATTTTCTTTTTGGGTTCAATACGTTACCTAGGTATTATTAGTAGTTGTGTGCCTTATTCTATCTGTATATCATTGGCATCATTTCTTAATGGCTTCCACATAAGACTATTCACCAATTTTAGAGTGGATTTCATACAATCCTAATCTCTACCATTTTTAAGTGGCCAAGATTGGCCTAGTTTCAAGTACACATTCAAAAATCCATACCACATTATCAGATTTTAGAGCATTCATGGGCTTCAGGGGCCATCTCATATAACACATATTCATATTGATATCAATTCATAACTTCAATTAGTGAACAATGATGGAGCCAAATTATTAGCTAGCCTTTGTATTATATATTCACCTACTTAGGGGGATTGGACATATAGTCCAAACATCGATTAGCACATGCATGATCACATAGGTTCATTTGGTAGGTGACCATAGAGCCAAAGGGATAGACTTTAAATTATTGATCCACTCTTAAATAATAAACACTCAAATCCATTCATGATATTAATCTTGGTACAGACATAATCAACATTACTCAACATCATCTAGCCTCACTCAACATCATAATAGGTTTTATATTAGTTTGTATACTTGGTGAGGTGTATTAATTCCTTTCTCTTCATCTTTATCTTACCCAACTTTTTATGTTATTATTTTAACTATGGATTATCTAGAAATAAATAATATACCTTTGTTTTCTCTTGTAGATATACACTTCACAATGTCCTCTCTCTATGCACACCCAACATCACACAACTTCATGGGCTTCACCCTTTTAGCTAAGTTTAGGTACATTTTTTACTTTTTATTTATCCTATTATTTTTATTTTCTACATCAATATAATAAATGGGGGACAAATGTAGTCATATAAAATGTAAAAATTGGTAGCTTGAGTGTGTCTTGTGACACACAACCCATAGGTCCCACTTGCATGTTCTCATGAGCCTTTTAGACACCTTTTTATTATTATTCCTAATAATCTATAGACTTCTAAAACCTAATTATAAAATAGCTAGGCTAATTTTCCCATGCTAATTCCACTCCCCAAGTCTTGTACCTATAAAACAATAGTGCCTAATTTGAACTATAATTCTAGGCCCTAGGGTGTCCTATTTCTAGTGATCCTATCCAATCAAATTTCAAGCCTAGATGATTGTTTCTTTTTAATTCCTCTTATTCATTATATAAACCTAACATGAATGCATTTACCCCATGACCAATATATCTCTATAAAATCCCATTCAAAGTTAATTTAGAAGGGGTTGGTAAATATTACAAAAGAAAGAAAAAATATAAGTAAGACCACTAAGGCAAATTTTTCTATTCTCTGCATACAACCATCTAATATAGCACCAACATATTCAAACCCTCACACTATTCCCTAGCCACCTCAAGCACATTCAATTTAGCATTTTTTCATCTACATAACATTATTGCACAAAGCACATCAAGTGGGATAATTACATATAGATTGATCCCTCTTCAGAGTATTGGTATGTAGGTAGTGTGCCCTCACAAGGGGTGTGGATACATGTTCAATGTATATTACACACACTAACCCACCCCTCTTTTGTAATTTTCATTCAAGCACAATTAAACTCTAGGGTTTGAATATTAAATTTTCTCTAAAAGGAGATCCGTTAACATTCAAGATCCAAAATTTCATATGGAGGATCACAAAAAGATAATGGAAAAAATTTAGAAAACTATTATCTATGTGACTAATTTAGATAATAAAACTAGGACCTAGACTATAGCACTAGACCCTGAAGTGTCTTTTTTTTATGCTTATATCTGTTTACCAAATGAAAGATATATCTTGGTTCATGATACTATCCTAGTCCTGCATAGCTGGTATCAACCTCTGTCTCAGTCATATTAGCATAGTTATAAGATAAAAATTCAAATAAATTATACAAATTAGTAGTTAAATTATTGAAATATTATCTACTGATTTATTAAACTCAAACCTTTACCTGCATTAGGAATAAGACTACAATATTCCCAAAACTATTAAATCAAAAGTCAACTTTATTATACTATAGAAATAATTTCTTGACTATAAAAGACTTATATTTTGTCTTGATACATGAAATAATATTTTTTTTAAAAAAATCACATAAATACTCATATTGATTTTATAAAAATAAACTCAAATGAAGCAATCTTTCATTATTTTGGTGCAAACTTATTATGGAATCCAACCAATACCCTAAATTTTAGATATTTTATTAAAAAAAATTAAAATATTAGAGTTTCTTGATCTATATTCATTTTTTATCCTTATCCACACATATACATTCTCACCTTTCTTCCCTCTCTTTCATTCTAAAACTCTTAGACTGCTTAACACACTAGGTAAAGTCAACTCAAGCTTTTAACCTCGACTAAGTTTTACATGATTAATAATGAGTTAAGTCATTAGGAATATTCAAGATATGTAATAACATATTATTTTATCCATATATGAATTATCATAAAATAAAAAAACTTTAAATATGAGAAAAGATTTAAAAAACATTTGAAATAAGTTTGAAAATTCAAATTTCTAGTTTTGGTAGGAAAATTGAAAACAAGCTAGAATGTCTAAAATAGATAAAGGTGAAGAATGGAATAAATTTAAAAATAAAAAACATGACTCCTAAAACATATTAAATACAAAAAAAGGAAAAACTAAAACCTAATGCTCATGTATCAGGCTCCATGAGTATAAAAAGCATTCATAAGTTCTTGCTTTTGAGATCTTCAATAGTGGTTCCATAGTGAAGTATTTATGATAGATTCAACCAAGAATCATCTTTAAGTGGATTATTATTTCACTTGAATAAATATTTTAAGTAAACCTTAACTATGGTTCTCTTGACAACATGTTTATCCAAAATAGATTCTAGCTCATCCTTCTGTGCCTTGGGTAACTATTGTTCCCAATCAATGACCTATTCATTATCATATTAAGGTGATTTTATTGTACCATATCCTAATATATAATGATATATGTATGATTAATTTAAAATATGAGACATTCCAATATCAGATAGGTCATATGCATTAGTATAATTTTTTCTCAAGACCTTACAAGGTCATATCTTCTTCAATTTTAGTTTATTGTATTCACCTTTAAGAAATATCTCTTTCCTAAGGTGTGATAACAAAAAATCACCTACCTAAAAGTTTAATTATTTCCTTATTTTGTAAATATGTCCTTGATAATTACTATCATTTAACTCCAATTGCTTCTTGACTTGCTCATGCAACTCTTGCATGGCTATAGAAAAGCCTTCACTTTATCACTCTTGTTCTCTTGTTGAACATAATATATATGATCATAAAAACCTCTTATATATATCTAATAGACAATATAAAATGTATTTAAACATTAACTTGTATTAATTGAATCATTATATGAAAATTCAATTTAGACTAGAACTCGATCCTAGTGATTTGGATTATCACTTACCAAACTAGTAGATTACCTAAAATTATATTGACAACTTCAGTCTGACCATCATTTTTGGGATGGTAAAATGAACTAAAACTAAGTGTGGTTTCCAAATTATTCCAAAGTGTTCTCCATAAATGTCTAACAAACTTTGTATCCCTATCAAAAATAATACTTCTAGGAATTCTATGTAACCTTATCACTTCTTTAAAGAACAAATTAGCAATGTTGCTATCATTTGTCTTCTTTCATACTATGAAATGCAAGAAGACAATATATATATATATATATATATATATATATATATATATATAAACAAAAAAAATGGAATAATTACCCAATTATGTTCTTGGAAAACCTAATACAAAATCCATATTGACAAAAATATAGAATGATTTTTTAAAATATATAAATGAAAAAAATGGAATAATTACATAATTACGTTCTTGGAAAACCTAATACAAAATCCATATTGATTTCATCTTGTGGCTTGCTTGGAATATGTAATCCCTGATATAGACTTACATTTTGACTATTTCCTTTAGTATGTTGAAAAATATTGCATATATCCACAAATTTATTGGAATCAACTTACATTATTGGCCAATAATAATATTCATTCAACTCATTAAAGGTCTTTGTTAATCCATTTTTTTTCTAAGTTGTCACTATGCTTTTCTTCTAGTAAATTGTTTCTCATCGACCCCCTAGGTATGCATATCTATTTTCCTTTGAATAACAATCCTTCTTGTATCATGTAGTCCATCCGTGGACTCATATCCATGCTTTATATATTCCTACAAGCCTCACATGATTCCTTTAAATCTATATCTTCCTCATACAAATATTTTAATAAGTCAAATCCCAAAATACTCACTCGTGACTCATGTATGATCATACCCCTCCTACTCAATACATCAAATTATGATTGAAAACAAAAGATAATTTTTTTAATAACTCTATCCATTTCACATGTCTTTTACAAATATTATTTTGGATATTGATGAATTTCAAAACATGATTATCTATATAAATCACAAACTCCTTAAGAAATAAGTATTGTCTCCATTTATTTTATGTCTAGATGATGGTATAGAACTATTGATCATAAGACATATTTATTCTTAATTTTATTTATATTTTCATTAAATTAAATAATAGACCTTCCTTTATTAGTTAGAAACATATCTAATATAAAATCCGCTAGCATCACATTCAAGTTGAAAGAGTTTGCTAAAGTTAAGTAAGGCTAAGATAGGCTACTCAATTATCTTATTATTCAAAAATTAAAATATTTTCTCAGTTGATTTAGTATAATGGAATTTATTATTTTCACCCTATAAATTTTCAATAATAGGTGAAAAATGCCACTAAATTTTCTAATGAACTTCCTATAGAAATTATCTAATCCACGAAAACCTCTTACCTCAAAAACATTTCTTGGATTAGGCTACTCTACTATTTCTCTTACCTTTTCTTGGTCCATCTTCAAACCATATTTAGAAATTACAATCCTAAGTAAATTAACTCTATTTACATGAAGTTACACTTATTTAGGTTAATCATTAATTTATCTTCTTGTAGTTTGGTTAACACCATCCTAATATTCTTGGTGTGTTCCTCCTTTCATTGGATGAAAATAAAAATATCGTCCAAGTAAAAAAATAACAAATTTACCTATAAATGGATTTAACACTTCATTAATTAGACTCAAAAATGTACTAGGATAATTTATCAATCCAAATTTCATAACAAGCCATTCATACAACCATCATTAGTCTTAAAGGTTTTTTTCCACTCATCACCCTATCTATTTTTGATTAGATGGTAACCACTCTTCAAATTTATAATTGAGAAATATTGTGCTCAACTTTAAAAATCAATTATATCATTCATTCTTGGTAGAGGAAACATATACATGATAATTATATTATTTATGGATCTATAATCTATACACATTATCCATTCTCCACCTTTATTAGGAATTAAGACCACTAGTAAAACACATGGACTTAGACTCTCTCTAATCAAACCTTTATCTAATAGATCTTATACTTTCCTTTTGATCTCTTCATTATCCTTATGTGTCATTATATAGGATTATTTTTTTGTAAAATTATCTCTTGAAATGAGATCCATATGATGACATATGTTCCTCATTAGTGTAAACTCATTAAGAAACTAATCAACCACTATATCCACATACTCATCTAATAAATTTTGAATTTCCAATGGTAAATCAGTCAACTTAGTGGTTGTAATGATTGTCTTGGGTTTGGAAACAAATTCAATACTAGTCTCTTCTTTATCATCTATAAAAAATATTTTAAACATATTATCAACACCTTAGTATCATTTTAATCCACATCATTACCATATTTCAATGGTGTCAAGGCATTCTTATTTCCATCCTTATCTAATGTATATGTGTTCCTCCTTCCATCATGTATAACCCTCCTATCAAAATACCAAGGTCTACCAAAAAAAACATGGAAAAAATACATAGGTATAATGCCATAAAGTAATTTCTCCTTATAAATAACAATTTCAAAATCAACTTAGATTGGTCATTGAATAATACTTGATGCCCCTTTTGAAACCAAGATACTTTATACAGTGTATGATGAGTCAATAATTTAAATCCTAGTTTCTCAACCATTTTTTAAATTTTATTTATCTATACTACCATTGTCAATAATAACCTTAAAACACTTACCTTTTGATTTACATCTAGTACTAAACAATGTCTTCCTTTGGGCTAGTTCCTTTACCTCCTTATTTAGCTTTAGCAGTACTCTCTTCATCAATAAAGATTGTATCACTTTAGGTTCTTCCACATGTGATGTTGACCTTACAATTTATTATTCATCTTGAAAACTTTATTGATGCCTTTAGTTCTTGTATGAATTATTTGTAGATTATCAAGCCATTCATATGACATATGGCTAATATACTTGTTACATTTGAAACATTTTTCCAAAATTCTCTTTATATACCTATTGTATATTATTTTCTTCCTTTATATGAATATAATCCTCTTTTAGTATTAATTTGGCATTTGAGAGTTGATTTATTATTCATTATGAATAAATAACTGACTTTTACCACCTTTTTTCATCCAGCTCTAAAATTTTTACATCTTCCTATAAATTGTTGAGTTTGTTTTCTAGAAAAATTCTCTTCTACCTTGAGAGAAAAATGATAATCATCTTACACAAATTTTTTTGAGAATAAAATGATATCACCTTAAATATTGAACCTCAGAACATTAATATATCTTGTTATTTTCTCAACATATTCTTTTATAAGACTAACTCTAATTGTAAACTTGTACAATTCTTTAGTGTTGTCCTTTACACTCATGTATTTTTACTTAAAATTTTGGAGTTTCTTAAAAAAATTATATGGTAACCTATAGGCATAAATATTTATTTGATTTTTGATACCATTCTTTCATTGACTTGAATTTATCTTTACCTCTTTTCTTTCTTTCCTCTTGGACACTCTCCCACCAAAGGGATGCATGTCTATTCAATATTTTACAATAAAAATTAACCATATTGTCTTCATATATTCATAAAATTTCAAATTATTTTTACATTTCAAATATATAATCCATAAATTATTCAAAATTTAGACTACTTTTATATACTAAACCTCCAATTTGGGTTTAGATCTTATTCCTATAACTAATTTTAATAGTTTTTATTTCATTTTTTCTTCCCTTTTCTTCTTCTATAACCTCTTCTTATAGTTATTACTCTCCTTCACTAACATAAATTTTCACAACAAATCTTATTTTATTAATTTATACTTTATCTGAATGTGTTTGCAATTTTATTATCTCCTCTTGAAACACATATTTTTGTTGTTTTCTTAGACTTCCTCTAGCATCATCTCTATTGCTCCTCTAAGTGTCATTTTACACTTCTTAAATTTGTTTCAAAAAAAACCTACTCTTCACTCTTTTTAATGAAATATTTATCCTTAGATCACCTTGAATTACAACCAAAACCCTACTCTAATACTAGAAATGATGCGAAGGATTAAAGAAAATCAAACTTGCAACTTGTTTAAGAGAGAAATGATCAGACCTACAACATTATTGATATCAGTATGTGATAAAAGGAGTATTTATGATATAAAATCATATTATACATTCATTATATATTTTTTAAACTCAATATGTCAATTTATAGATTTTTCTAAACTTGAAACTATAGAAAACTATGAAAATAGGGTTTGTAGCCTTTGTAATTAGGACTACAGATTGATAATATTTAATATCTTCATTTTTATATGATATAAAACTAAAAAAACAATTTAAAGCCTTTAAATACATCATAATACAAAGTTTCAATAATTTTTAAGGGCTAGTTTTTCTTTTATAAGGAATTTAGTCTTTAAAACTCTAGTTTATGGTCTTTTGCTTGTGCATAGGCTGAGAGCACTAAATACATAGTAATTTAAAAATTTAGATCCATTTTTGAAATATTCAAATGTTCAAATTTCTTACACACAATTATAATTTTCTATCATTGACTTATACACCTTGAACAATACTTAAAAGTGATAAAAAAGATAACTTTACTCGATTTTATAAAAGCACTTCCTTGACTATAATAGACCTATGTTTTGTCTTCAAACCAAAAAATGTATGTAATAAATTTTAAAATAAATAATATTATTAAATAAAATAATAATATTGACATAAATAATTATATTTATATTTCAAAAGTAAACTCAAATGAAGAAATTTTTAATTATTTTGGTGCAAACTTGTTACATAGTCCAACCAATACCCCATTTTTAGAACTTTTCATTATTTTATTAAAAATATTTTATAATATTTTAGTTTATTTATCTATATTATTATTTTATACTTCTCCACATGTACCCCTTATCCACTTTATTCTTAATTTTTCATTCTAAAACTCTCAAACTACCTAACCCACTAGGTAAACACAACTTAAGCTTTTAAGCTCAATTGAGTCTTACATGGTTAATTATGAGTTAAAAAATTAAGAATATTAAATATGTGTCAAAAAAAATTACTTGACCCATATATTAATTATAATGACAAAACAAAACCTTTAAATATGAGAAAATCTTCAAAAACACTCAAAATAAATTCATAAATTTAAATTTATAGTTTTGGTGAGAAAACTAAAAACAAGCTAGAATGACCAAAAAATATCAAGGTGAAGTAGGTAAAATATTCATAGAGACAAAAAATGACTCATAAAACCTATTCAAGACAAAAATAATTCAAAATTAACTACTAAAACCTAATGCTCATGCATCAATTATCTACCATGACCTTGTGTATAGGTTATGAATCAATGTAGATGTGCAAAAAAAATGAAGTGTAAATAAAATCATCACAATCTTATTTTCATATTATTTAATTTTTTATCATTTTAAAAATTTACATGTAATTTTACCAATTATATTTTCTATAGTATGATATTCCTCATTCATAGAAGGGTAAGATGGTAGAGGAGGATGTGCTTTTTAAATCATATTATTCTAAAGATTAGTCTTAGTATTTATTTCCAATTTATTTGAAAAGGAATTGGAAAATATTTTCATTTTTTCATTACCATTAGGTTGTGACACTCAATCATTTATAGGTTTATTTATACTATTAATTTAAAGAGTGTTGTCATCAATGTGATCCTAAATCTTACTATTCTCTCAACACATATGTTTGTAAAGTATCCTATGTACCTATGATAATCATGATATGCATTATTAAGGAGGTTATTTGATCCTTTAAAAACCTTTTTTCACTTATCCCTTAGGTAAATGCATACTCATATCACCCTATTTTGTAAGATGAATAGATATAGTTTTCCACTCAAGTAACTTTTGTAATATCTTATGAGGTTCTAATAATCATGATAATTTCCACATTTATAGGGATAAGAGGACAAGCTAGTTATTAGGCTACACACCTGCATTAACTTTTAATTTGGTTCAATTTTAAACTTTACACTTAAATTAATTTTAGGATTAACCACATACTTAATAGTATTCATAGATACAAGCTTAACATCTCAATCCTTAATAATATGGAATCAATTATCAAATGATTAGAATTTATTAAACATAATAGATTCATGTAGAAAAGATTTTTTAATTCTTGAATATATTTTTTAATTCTTTTTTATATATAGGATATTCATCTTAGAGATCATGGTATTATACCAAAGCACATAATCTTGGATTCATTCAGTGAGTCCTTTTTAAGTTTCAAATTTAAGCACAATACAATTTCTCGTTGATACTAATTTGAAAACATGCTAATAATTAATCATACAAAGGATTAAATACATGAACTTATTGTGATGGTATATCTTAGTACCATCAAAAATTATAGGCCATAAAAAATTATGAAAATAACTTAGTCAAATATTTGTCATTAGAGGCATAATACAAACATACTACATGAAATGATCTTAGATGTTATTATGGATTAAATTTACAATTTTATAATGTAATATTAGATGGTATGAATATTTTAGTCTAGGTATAAGATAAATTATTTGGGTTCAATGGATTATAAATCAATTATTCAATATTAGTTCAATGAATCACTCTAAAAGAACCCTATTCTAGTTATAACACCTTAGCTTATAGATTTAGGATAGTATACATGAGATATTTTATGGTAAACGTGTATGATGATGTCATATGAGTAGCGATCATAGGAGGCACATAAGTTTGTTGTGTAGATATAGGCATATAAATTTGAGGTAAAACTTATGTTCCCCCATACCATGGGTGGGTATCTCATGTGTAACCATAGGTGTAGACATAAGAATAGTAGTAGTGGTATGAACACCTAGTTTAGAGTTGGTACCTCTGTAATTTTGATGAATGTCATTGAGGGGGTCATGTTGTTCCTCAAATGTGACACTATTATAATTTTGAGCATTTATATACTTTAGAATTAACTTTAAGACATTATCTAAGTCATGAGGTTACTAATGAATTTGATTTAAAAAATTATACAATGATTCAACTTGCGAAGGATCTACTCATCAGGGGTCATTAGGATGGATTCTATCTTGATATTAATTATTAAATTTATTATCGTCTTCTAAGGGAGCTAGCCTTCTTAGATGTCATATAATAAGATCATGAAAACACAAAAAAGAATCATGAGAACTTGAATAATTCTAGGGCCAAGATAACATATTATTTCTTTAATGTATGTGGAACTAAAAAATCAAATTTTAGCTAAAGAAAAAGGAAGAAACACTAAGGGAAAACCTAGAGTTTGACATGCTCAAGATAATGGTTAGGGACACCAATATATTCTACCTTATTTTTATTAATGATCTAAACAACATAAAACTATGAATATTTATATTATGCAAAGTATACATAAATTATAAAAATATTTATGTAAAATAAGACATTCAATTTTAATTTATTGTTTATATAAATGACCAAGAAGACTAGAGAACCTAGATTATTTATATTATAATATGATTAAGACTTTTGTATAATTTATATAATTGGATTAAACTATATTTAGAGTCACTAAGATATGGAAACTAATTATTTACAATTGTTGGGACACTTATAATATGATAAAGATAGCCACATCATCTAAATATGACTATTATATACCATAAATGTCTTTTATACTATAACCAGTTTATTTTATTATAGGTCATTATGCCTACTTATAATATTATTCCTATGGAATATCAAATATTCATTTTAATTTATAGATAAATAATATTTCTTCCTTCAACGTAAAACCTTATCTCAATTTTTGACACTAGGTTTGTCTAAAAATATGGGTTGGATAATTTGGGTTGAGTTGAGCCCAACCACCCCACATTGAGTGGTTTAGTGTTCTTTACACTGCAATAATTTGAATAGGTCTCAAGCCACATGTAATTCTCCCACTTATGTGTATGTGTTAAATAGTGATCCACTAGTATGGATGTTGTGATCAAGGAATCCAAAAAGGGTGGTTAGATCATATGTTAGCTTCACAATGAAAATAAATCAAAATGAAAACAAACACACTAACATGCGTAACACTATCATACCTAGATCAAAGGGAGGAATATTATGAAGAAACCCAATTGAAAAATCACAACTATAATTCAAGAAAACATACCTTTCTTCCCTTCCTTAAATGCTCCAAGATATTTATTCATTTGGTTTACTCAGCTTGTGCTCAAGAGATATTTAGCAAATGAAGTTGTGTGGCTCCTTCTCCCATTAGAACCATGGTTTGGTTCATGATTTATTGATGTATCTTCATGGATGGTGATGTATTGGATTTTGTTTCATAATTTTGTCATTATATCCCTATATTTTTCATTATTTTCATGAAACTAACATTATAACACTACTTTATCCAAGCTCTCTAAATAGAGAGGTCTAAGCTTGTATTTATGGGGTTTAGCAACTAACCTCAACCTAGGGTGAGTTAAGGTGTAGTTTGGGATTGGAATGGGTTAAAACCTTACCCTTTTGAGTTAATTAACTCTAGTGGAGTTAAAAGGTGTCCAAACCTCATGATTAGTAATGAATAGGCATGGGTGGGATATTTTGGATTTTGGACAACTTACAAAAGGTAATGATGAATTCCTTCGATAATCTTTGATTTTTGAATTCCTTTTTTGATAATTCATTTAATTGATCTTGGATAATTAAATTTAGGAATCTAATTTGATTTTTCATGTTAATTAATTAATTAATTTTAGGCATTTTGAAATTTTTGATTTAATTCATGTGTGCATTTGTCCCATTTAATTGATTTATAATCCAAATTGTATTTTATGAACCCAAATTTGAGACATTTAGAAATTATTAGGTTGGATGTGCAAAGGTTGGTAAGAATTTATTAAAAGTTTGTTATGAATCCATTGGTGGCAAATTTTATATGTTTATAATTTTCCCATGTTTGGGAAGGTGTTGCAAGTTGTAATCATAGTAACATCTTCTCAAAGAATAAAAATGTTTTGTTTGATTATGACTTCAATGATAATTGATGAAATATAAGGTGCCCCATCAAGGGAGTGGTTGGAAAAATGGGTTGGCAAATATTCCCTCTAAAGATGGAAAAAAATGGAACAAAAAGGTGAAAACATAATGATTAACCCAAAGTTAGGCAAAATCACTGAGAATGCAATTGAGATGATGCACAATGATTTGTCTAAAGGTGGATATAATAATTATACCCTAATAGTGGAAAATATGCTATGAAATATGTAAGTGAGATGGTATACAATGATTTTCCCATAGGTGGTTAAAATCATTAGTATCCTAATTATGGAAAAGAAGACCTTGTTAGGTGGAAAAAAGTGAATGATTTGCCTAAAGGTGGTTATAATAATTAACTCTTAAATTGGTGGAAATTTAATGATTTTCCAAAAGGTGGATATAATCAATGTAAATGCAAGTGGGATGGTGTACAATGATTTTCCCAAAGGTGGTTATAATAATTGTACTTTGATAATGGAAAACATGATATGAAATGGTGATGGAAAATATGTGATGTAAGATTGATATAGAGGATAAAGATAAATTAGGCAACATACTAGTATGGAGATGTTAGTCTAAACTAACAAGGAGGATAATTATTTCATTATTTAATTACTCTATTTGGGATATGATTTATCTTAGGTCAAAATGGTTGTTAAAGCTACTGCTAAGGAGATATCATTATTGCATTTGTCATGTAGACTTCTTGAAGCTAATTTTTGCTATAGCACTTAACAGTAGGCATCATGATAGAACACTATGAGGACTTGGATAAAATATGCATGAATACTAACTCCCGATCCAATACTTATTGGAAAACAATGCACCAATGATAAAAACCATGATGATAATGTTTACAAATGAATATAGATTGATTCAAGAATAATGCACAAGGAATCACCCAATGAACACATATATACTGAATCAAGGAAACATTACTAAAATCAAACAAACAAGTAAACAAAAAAATAAACAAAAAAAAGAAAACAAAACAAAGAAAAACAAAATAAATAAATAAATAAATAAACAATAGTTAGTCATAATGTTAATACAAATATGATGACTAAATGTGATGATGAACATTACCCTTAGAAAATAGATGACAAGTTAACAAAAAACAAGATGGGGAAATAGAAGAAAAGAAAGGCGGTGGCCAAGTTGTCTCCATATGCACTAGGCAAGTGGGTGCTTCATACATAGTTCCATAGACATGATATCCAACAAAAACTTTAGGCTAAATGTAGTTATCCCAAGATATGGGATATAAGAAACATGATGAGAAAGAAAACATGATGAATGTGATATAATAATATGGGATTGAACTCAAAAAATAGCAAGAGCATGGGATAAAAATGAAAAAAAGATGGGGAAATTAAGTGACAAGTGATATCTTGTGACTTAATAAGGGTTTCTAGAATCCTTAAGGCAAAGAAGTAGTCAATGTTTTTAGTTTTTATAAACAATTATACAAATGTTTTTAGGATTTTGGAGCATCTCAACTCAATCAACAATGATAAGATATTAAATGGTCCAAACTCACAAAATGGTGAGAGTGTTTAAAATAAAAGGTTTCTCACAAAAAGGTGAGAGTGTGGCTAAGGGGTACTGAGATGACCTCAAAAAGTATTGATAACTACCAACATAGTTCCAAAATAGCCTCAATTCATAGTAGTTCCACCTTAAAATGAAGGAATATGACTAGTTTAGTAGCCAATTAAAAAAAAAAGGCATAGTTGGCATAATGTCACAATAAAACATAGGAATAGAAAATTTGTATGTTAAGGCACAATAAAAAAAATTCCCCTAGTTTGCCCATAGGTAGTTATAACTAGGACACAATGGATCATATCAATGATACTAATTTGACCATAAGGTAGTTATAATTAGTAACAAGACTGGTGAGACACTGATTTACCCATAGGTAGTTATAATTAGGCCCAAATAAATAAAAATGATATAAAACTAAATAATAAATAAAGGATGCAACTACAAAACTTCTATCATACTGCTCCAAAATATGGCCTCTATTTGGAATACTTGAAATAACTTTTGAAACTAATCTGAATCTACATGCTAAAAGTTGAATCAATGGATGAATGAAGGTCAAAAGAACTAGGTAGGTAGGGTAAAAACATATGGGTCAATATAATGGAATGGTATAATGGATAAGTGATAGGCAAAGTGATTGGATGGTAGGATGGTAGGGTGATAGAATGATATAGGGGTATAATAAAAATAATAATATTGATAATATGGTACAAATTTAAGCAATCCTTATAGACAATATACCAAGTCACTCAAATGTAGTACCACTTGAGGTGTATAATGTTTATTGGATCATCAATTTCATCCCCATCTAGTATGATGAGCCTGTATTCTCTAGTTCCATAGTATGCTAGAATGATGAAAGGAATTACCCAATTAGGTTTGAACTTTCCTTTAAAATTCTTTTTTATTGTGGTATTCTTTTGGTTTTCTATAAGAATAAGATCACCAAGCTTAATTCTCTATGTTTCATGTGTCGATTATAGTGGCCATGGAGTCAGTTATGATATGATTAAAGTTTTTTGACTGCATCCATGCATTTTTCATCAAGTAACTCCAAATATTGCAATTGTGCTACTCAATAGTGTTCATCATCTAGGACATGATTTAGAGAGATGAATAATGAAGGTAACTCAACCTCAATGGGAATAATACCTTTAACACCATAAAAACGTGAGTATGGAGTGACAATTATGGGAGTGTAGTAATTGGTATGATATGCCTAGAGGGCATGGAATATTTTTAAGTGCCAATCATTGCTATCATCATTGATAATATTTTTGAGGATGTTGATAATTGTTTTGTTTGATGCTTCTACTTGGACATTGCCTTGAGGGGTAATATGCTACAGAAAAATGTTGAGTAATCTTGTAATCATCACATAAAAATTCAATATCTTTGTTATTAAATGATTCACCATTATCAGATATAATGTTAGAGGGGATACCATAATGGCAAATGAGATTGTTAAAGATGAATTTGGAAATTTACTTTCTGGTCATGTAAGTGAGGGGTATAACTTCAACCCACATAGTGAAATATAATGTGGTGGTAAGGATTTTTTATGGTTGTATGATGAGGTGGGTTTATATTCTTAATAAGATTGATGACCCATGTTGAAAATGGCCATGGTGTTAGCATTGGTTTCAAATTCTTGGTTGAGGCATGTATCAGATTGGCATGTCATTGACATTTATCACATCTTTTCACATATACAACTACATATAAATCTATCATTGGCTAGTAATACCTAATATGTAAGATATTTTTGGATAGGATGGACTCATTGGTGTGGGATCCACATACCCCCTTGTGAACTCATAATAATAGTATATATTTTGTCGAAGGTAAACAATGAAGTAAAGTTTCATCAAAACTTTGGTCATATATGGTTGCTATGAGTAAGTTTAAATGTTGGGAATTATAGATGAAGGCTTTGAATTATTTTTGGGATAAATTTGGTGGTAAAAAATGGTCATGTAAATAGTCATATAGGTATAAATACCAAGTATATTTGGGACCAACAATATCAGATATCATTGTGATATTTGATGGTTCATGAGCTGGCACTAGTAGATTTATAATGAGAAACTAGTATTTTTTGGCTATATATATTTGTAAAATCAATGATCCAATGGTATTTATGCATATATTATTATATTACTATCCCTTTGTATATGTTCAAACTAGATATCAATAATTTTTTACTTGAGAGTGTCGACCATGGCCTTGTAGGGAACCAACTTGTCATCTTTCATTTGAAAATGGTATATAACCTAATTAATGATTAACTAAGAATCAGCATAAACATTTAAATGTGATATTTTAAATTTTACTACTTATAAAATCCTTTTAATGAGTGATTCATACATAACCATGTTGTTGGTGCAAGGAAAGTTGATTCCAAATATCTTAAGGATTAGATCCCCTTATGGAGTGATAAATAAAAGGCTTGCCCCTGATCCATGTGCTATGAATAAACCATAAAAATACAGTTTCAAATTATTATACTTAATACGTGTGTCAATGATGGTCATGATGGATTCATCAAAAAATTGGAATTTTAATGGTTATGTATCTGCAAGGGGTGATTCAACAAGTTGATCTGTAAGAACTTGCCCCTTGATGGATTTTTGGTTCGCATATTCTATCTCAAACTCATTGAGAAGCATGATCCATTTGGCCATGCAACCTTGTAAATATATTTTATATAGTAAGTACTTTAGTGGATCTACTTTTGAAATTATCACGATTTTATTGTTCAACATGTAATGTCAAAGTTTTTGAGCTATGAACACCATAGCTAAACAAGATTTTTCAATGGGTGTATAATTGGCTCATATGTGAAAAATGTATGGATTAGATAATACATGGCATTCTCCTTTCCATTATCATTGTGTTGAGCTATAAGTGCCCCCAAGGTGTTGTCTATCTTTGATAGGTACAAAAAGAATGGTTTTCTTGGCATAGGAGGTAATAAAATTTGTGGATTTGTTAAATATTACTTTAGCTATTGAAAATATTTTTGAAAATCATAATACCAAAGAAATGTGACACCCTTATTCAAAATATGTGTAAAATGATGACACTTTCTATCCAATTGAGATATGAATCATATAATAGACTAGATCATGCCCTATAAAATGTGGAGCTTCTTTAAATTGATCAGTGGTGGCATCTCTATTATGGCTCATAGTTTAGCTGGGTCAACTTCAATGCATCGATGAGACACTATAAAGCCAAGAAATTTGAATAAAGTAACTACAAACACACACTTATTAGGGTTGAGCCTAACTTTGTTTTCACCTAGTCACTTGAATATCCTCCTTAATCCTGCTAGATGATCAACCCTAGTTTTTGATTTTCCTAGTATGCTGTTGACATAATATGGAATAATGACATGCATCATATCATAAAATATGACTATCATGGATTTTTTATAAGTGGTCCATGAATTCTTAAGACCAAATGGAATAACCTCATAAAATAATGTTCCCCATATATTGGTGAATGTTGTTTTATGTTGGTCTTCTAGTGCTATTCAAATGTGATTGTAGCCTGAAAATCCATCCATTAGTGAGAAGATTTCATAACCTATTTTGGATTTGACTATCATGTCAATGTTTGAAAATGGAAATTCATCCTTTGGGTAGTCTTTGTTAATGTCCCTAAAATCTTTATATATTTTTATTCCTTTTTTCTTTTTACTAATGGGTATAACATTAGAAATCCATTCATAATAGTTGATTGGGCTAATAAATCTCACTTATAAGAGATTTTATAACTCTTTATTGACTAATACAACAATACAAAGATGAATTTTGAATAATGTTTTTCACTGGTTTGGCATTAAGATGTACCATAAGGTGGTGAAAAACCAATGTAGGGTCCAAAACAAGCATGTCAAAATAGGCCCATGCAAATATATCTATAAATTCCCTCAAAAGGGCTACAAGGACTTCATGCTCCTTAGTGAGGGATGATCTTAATTTAATCCATTTTGGGTCATTTTTAATCTTTATATTTTATTTCTAATAATCCTCCACTAGAAGGGTTAAACCATCTTCAAGAATAGTGGGCAAAGATTTAAACTATTTTGCAATGTCAGAGTCCTTTGTTAGGACTAGTTCTTCAAGTTAACTTAGGCAAGATGAACTAGAATCCCCTAATGGGAGGAATGAACACATAAAAAATGTTTTTAGGAACTCATAAATGATGTGGTCAAAATCTTATTATTCTTAAAGATTGAATTTGGACCCATAGGCAAGTTAACCATTATTGGTATCCTAAATGATTTGATCAAAAGAATGTTATTATTCAAGACTAAACTTAGACCTATAGACACATTCATTGTTGGTGGTCTCCTAGTCTATATTTGAAGAAGGTTAAACACCCCCATCTAGTGGCACCTAAAACACATGTTCACAACTAGACTATCCTTTATCTTTACTTTTTCCCTAGTTTAAAAGTGCCTTAAAGAGGTTTTCACTTTAGGACCTCAATGTTTTTTTTTCTTTCTAATAGGGTGTTTGCTTGATCTCCAAAATAGGATTTAGGATCCAACTTGAGTGAGAATCCTTTTTTGTGATCTCCCAATGAAACATTGTCCCTAAGGCCTAAAAATTTGTAAAAGGCCTCATCAATCAACACATTGGATTTTTGTTGGTCCCAGTCTACTAGTTGGGGATAATATAATGTTAATGGATTATGATGAATGACTGGTCAAAGGATAAAAATGTTGTTATTTTCAAACAAATTGTTATGTGCTAGGTCATAAAATGGGATATTATTAGACTCTACTTCACTACTAGCATCATTGTCATTAGTCATTGGCAATGGAACTTGAATAAGATATATGGAGTTACCCATAGGTAGTTTAAATCTAAGTCCATATGTTCCTTTGTATTTCGTCATGGATATTGGGTCAAGTTTTCCCTGTTGATTCAACCTAAGGACTCCTCCTTCATAGTATTTATTTTCCGTGCTCTAATTCAGAATGGGATACTTGGAATTTTTGTAAAAATTAACCATTTTGTCATTATATAACCATGATTCATCACCTTAGAGAGGATCTTATTCTTAGCTAGAGGCTAGTATGAGAGCGATAAGTGATAGAATATACATATGACCTTTTCACTTTCTTTTATATTACATGAGTGGCTTGGATTCTAGTCTTCTAAAGGACTTGGGGTTCTATTGAAGCTTTACAATGTGAAAGGTGTCATGGGTCAAATACTCTCTTGGGCCATTAGCCAAGATAGTGTAATGATTGGACATCTCAAGAGGTAGCATGCAAGAAAGGGAATCAAGGGTATCTAGGTTAATGAAGTTAGCCTCTAGTGAATCAATAAGTATTTTCTTCCCCTTGTCCTCCTTGGTAACTATATTCATGCCAAAATGCTAGTTATAGATTTTGAACTCAACCTTTAGATGTTTGCAATGCTTATAAGGATATAAATCTCTTAGAATAGTTACCTTCATTCCTAAATGGGATAACTTGATACATTGGTATAATGTAAATGGTATTGCATGAATGTCATGTATCCAAGGTGCACCCAAAAGTGTATTATATGACAAGTCAAGATCTAACATATGGGAAAGTGTATCATGGGTTAAAAACCTAATGATAACTAGTAAGCTAATAGTGTATTGTGATTATCTTTTTTCATTAGCATAGGTTTTGATGGTGATTGTTTTTACTTAGAGATCTATTGTTGTGTACCCAAGAAGCTTGATGAGATTAAGAGACACAATATTTAGGCTTGATCCATTATTTATGAGGATGCGTTTCACTTTATATCATGTTATGTAAACCTTGATGTACAAAGGATTATTATGAAGTGGGCCAATGGATGACATATCACTTTGATTTAAGGTTATTTTTTGGCTTGGAGCTAAGTGTCCAACCAAAGCTTGAAATTTATTAGGAGAGATATCATTGGGAAATTTAGATTAGATAAATAACTCTATCAAGATGTTTTTGTGGATGGTAGATGTATACAAGAAATCTAAAATGGATATTTTTGCTAACATCTTTTTCAATTATTTCATAATGTCAAACATCTTTTTTGGGATAGAATTTTTTTTTTTTTTTGACATAGAACAGTTGGTTGGATGATGGGTGAAACGATAGATGGTTATGGGCCTAGTATCATAATCCTTGACTACTGAGTTATGATTGCATAATTGGGATTAGGTACAAGACCAGTGTTGCTAAAAAATTATTATGGAGGGGGACTAGATAAGATAAGTCTTAGTTGTCAGTGCAGTTGTGCATGGTCACAAGCTAACCATAAGTTATCAGTATAAGGTCCAAACATGGGAATCCCTACTTGCTAGTTCACTTATATGCATACCCAGGTCAAGGAAGCATTAGTGGTATGGGTTAGTTGATTGGGTATGATTAGTAATTGTATTTTTTGATTTATACTTGGTCTTGGATTAATGGAAATGGTATTAATGTGACCTCCTACAATATGTCACACAACCAAGTTGTAGTCATGTACAATTGCATAGTAAGTATGTTGGTTGTTTGTAATTGTTCTGACCTTGGTTCTATCTTTTGTTTTTATGTTGTTGATTTTATTGATTCTATTGGTTTGGCCTTGGTTGTCAATATTATTTTTGTTGATGTTACACTAGCCACTATTACTATTATTATTGTTGTTGGTTGTTATGTTGAGGAAATGGATTTTGATAAATGCCAATGTTATGATTGGATATGTAAGTTTCATGATCCAATGAAATATTTATATTTTCAATGATATTCTTGATCACATGTTTAATCTACACACATCATTACAAATTATGGTCATTGACTTGATGATATTCATAAAATTCATTTGGCCCATACCAGTCTAGATAGGTAGCACTCTTGAAAAGGTCCTTCAAAATAGGCCATATAATCAAATTAGTTTCATCAAGTTTGCAAAACATAGTCTCAATAGTCTCTCAAAGGTTGATAAAAATATGATACATACACATAGTCCTTCTTGGATTAGTGTTTTTCAAAGGTATTTTTTGTGTTTGTTGTATTTATTGTGATGGTTTGGGTTGTTGTGCTTATTATGCCTACTAAAGGGGTTTTTGGGTGGGAGGTATGCACATATGCAACATAGGATGTACAAATGGTGGTTTCACCATTTGAACATGTTGACACTCTATTTCTATATTACTCATAACATTCTTATTGTAATTGAATTGCTTGGGTTTATCGAAATTATTGGTTTAGGTTTACTATGATGTTTATGCTTGGATTAGATTTTGATTCTAACTATTATTCTAATTTCGGTTTGGGATTTAATTTGATGAGGCTATTTTAATGTTACATTTATTAATATATTTTTATCATCAAACCTTTATCAATGATCTCTTTGAACACGTGTATAAACTATAAATCTAAATTGTAAGATATCTCACTATGTAGATTTTTGGTAAACATGATGGGTAGTTGTTTATCTAGTATATTGTGGGTGAAACAACTTCAAATCACTCTCCATAACTACAAATAGCTTGTGAATATTTCACCAACTTTCTATTTGGCCTATGTTAAGTCTACTAAATAAATCTCATGCTCAATATTGTAAGAAAGGTGCTACATGAACTTGTCTAAAAGATAATTAAAAATAGATACTAAATTCTTGGGAAACTTCAAGAACCATTTTAATGCTTGACCTATTAGGTTCCTTGGAAATAATAATAGGTAAATATTTATATATACCATTGGTTGGCATGCGATAAAGAATTCCATCAAATGGGCCTTAAGGTCACTTTTCCCATTTTATTTTTCAAAAAGTTGTGGCTCATATCCTAGAGGAAATGGTCTCTATAATTATTCCATTTTGAAAGGGTAAGAACACACATTGTCTAACTTGAAATTTTTTTATCTATTTTCCCTCTTAAAGGAGGGAAACTATATCCTTCATTTATTGTATCTCTTTTACAAGGAAACCAATGGGATCATTAGCATATTGAGGTGGATGTTATGTGGTCATAAGTGGATTACTTTGACAAAGGTATGATGGAGGCATTTATTCAGGAGTGTTAGATTGGTTGGGAAATGGACTAAGAATACACATAGCAGGTTTGGGTGCAATTATTGAAATTGCACTTATGGTTATGAGATATTATGGTTGGGTTTTGGTATGTAGGCCTGAGATCATGAATAATAAAATTGGGATGGAGTTATATAGTCATACTATGACTAGTGAGGCTGAATAGGGACATGCTTCTAACTAATCATACTTTGTTGATTAAGAGGGACTTTTGATCCAAGACCCTATCATTGAACTTATGGCACATTCTGCATGAAAGGTAATTATTT
Organism: Torreya grandis; assembly: GCA_037957365.1. Classification (NCBI taxonomy): domain Eukaryota; kingdom Viridiplantae; phylum Streptophyta; class Pinopsida; order Cupressales; family Taxaceae; genus Torreya; species Torreya grandis. The sequence continues at coordinate 1,262,954 of JARHVA010004112.1, forward strand.
CCTAATAGGTACTTGAGGAACATTATAACTTATTTGTTGCATTAATCCTTATTGAGAAGTGGATGCATGCTTGAGATTCAACATTTATTGTTGAATAATACTAGTATGTTGTTGGTTAGACATAATTTGGTTTTTAATTAGCATGTTAGTCTATGATTGGAGAGGTATGTTTGTTACTACCTACTGAGGTGGAACATTGGTTTCCTGCTATTGAGGTGGTAATATGCTTTTCCTTAGTTGTGTGGGTATGTTTGATAGTACCTACTATTAAAACATTACCTATCACCTCTTAGGGTGGAGTAAGATTCATTACATTTTTTTATGGCATGACACTAGTCATAGGATGACTACTTAATCCTTGATGTCGTGTGCTTAATGAAGCAATTGGTTGAGGTTTAGAGGTAGTTAGCTGAGGTTGGGAAGTAAAAATTCCTACTTTTTAAGTTTATGGACAACTCATGGTGTTATTTAAAGGTAAATTTTGTTGTTGACTATGTGTTTGTATGCTAACACCACTTTGGTTTAAATTAGATGCTACTGGTGTATTATCCACTATGTTATACTCATTATTATACGTAAAATTAGAATACACTTCCTTGATAGTTGGGGTATTGAACATGTTTTCTTATAAATTATTTTATGTAATTAGGTCCAAACCCTAATTTTCTTAACCTTTAACTCAAATAAGAATCCTATTGAGGGGAGTGATTGAATAAGAGGTGTATATGACAAGGCCATATGATTAAAGTTATGTGTTAGGTTTTGATATGTTGTATACATTTGAATGAAATGGTCCTACATGAGGTCTCTTTTTATGACAAACATATGTGGATCTTGATACGGTATCATTACAATGACATTAGGATTACTAGAAAAGGGCTATTCATTATAAGGCATGTTATAAGGCCCTCTTACTATACTTGGCAAGTTGTCATGGGGAAAGTATACAAAAAAATAGCCCCTATCTTTGTGGCTTTGTTAAGATCATAGGTTGATGGAATTATAATGTAATAAGGTTGTTGTTGAAATTGTTCTACAATTGAAGTTATGCTAGCCAAATATTGGGTCATATGATCTTGGACTTTCTCCATGTATGGAGGAGTACTAACCAAATAATTGGCTAAAGGATCTTGAATTTTTTACCTTATTTGATTATTATATGGTGGATATGAATCCATATACTAAACACCATCATCTCCATAAATATCTTGAACAAAGTCCTCTCATGTGATAATATTTCCATATCTTGGATTATACACGGTTCCACTATGTGTATAGTGAGATAGTGAGACATGGTAAGATCAAATGGTAAATATTCCATGACAAGAAAGGATTAGAGTTTTAAAAAATATAAAAATCTATTTTTAAAAAGATAAAAGGTTTAACTGGGTCTAACTTGGTCTAGATGTGGAGTTTTATCTCCAAAAGGTTAGTGATAAGATTTGGTAAAAAAAGTATAATGTAAAATGACTAACATTAAATGTTTCACACAAACAAGGTCAAGTAAAATGAATTAAAAATAAAATTCCAAACTCTAAGTCCAAAGGTGTTCCAAATAGGTCTACAATAGGAAAGGGAATGTTACTAGGTCTTTTGTAAAAATGTGGTGTCAAAATCTAGGCTCAAAACAAGGCATGTGCTATGACTTTTGGCCAAACTCAACATCAAAATATAGACTTGAAATAAAGGATGATGATTTTAATATAACAAACTTGGAAAAATTTGGCATAAAAAAGACACTTGATTTGACATAAATGTGATCAAACTGGTATGAGGTACTAAATAAAAGGTATTTAAAGATAGACTAATTTTCAAAAATGAAGGCACAAACATTATAGTTTTTAAAATTTAGGTCAAAAATTAACCTAACTTATGCAACCTAAAAGAGAAAGATTTATGTATCAGCCCCTACATGTCAAAGCCTAAATAGAAATGAATCAATGTTTGGATCTGAACTTGGAAAAGTTAATTGAAGACTCAAATTAATAAAACTCAAGATTTAATGCCCAATAATCTAGCAAAATTTTGAATAACATGACTATGTTAAAAAATGATCCAATAAGGTACAAATGATTGGTTAAAATAATGAAAATTTGGACACAAGACAAGATGAGTCTTTTTGAAATAATTTGGGCAGTGTAATGATATTAACGCTCCTAACATATATGACAATGGTTTGTTTTAAAGACTTATAAGGCATGAAACTTGAATTAATTAAGGAAGAATATCATTACCCATTTCAATCAAGTGACACACACACCATTTTTAACACAAATTTTTTTTTAGTTAAAGCAAGGTGTCAAAAGGACAACATAACACCTCTTCAAAAAATGGAGTAATATAGACAAATAAACTCATTCAAAACATGGTATAAACAACAAAGTTTTATATCCAATAAAAACCTTAATATTTTATTTATTTATTTTTGGCTAAAGGTATTTACCCACTCTCCAAAATAGGTTTTAGGATCTAATTTGATTGAGCATCCTTTTTTTTGGTCTCCTAATGGAACATTGTCCCTAAGGCCTAGAGAATCAAAAAAGGCCTCATCATTCTAAAACACATCAATCGACATGTTGGATTCTTGTTGGCCCTAGTCTATTAGTTGGGGATAGTATAATGGTAATGGATCATGATGAATGACTAGTGGAAGGGTATAAATGGCATTATTGTCAAACACATTAGTATGGGATAGGTCATCGAATGGGCTATGATCAGATTCTACTTCACTACCAACATCATCATCACTAGTCATTGGCGATGGAACTCAAATAAGATATGTAGGGTCACCCCCAAGTGGTTTAAATATAAATCTATAGGTTCTTTTATACTTAGTCATAGAAATTGGCTCAAGGGTTCCTTATTGATTTATCCTGAGGCCTCCTCATTCATAGTCTTGATTCTCCATGATCTGATTTAGAATGGTATATTTAGAATTTTTGTAAAAATTAGCCAATTTGTCATTATACAACCATGATTCATAACCTTTGAGAGGATATTGTTCTTATCTAGAGGTTAGGATTAATGTGACAATATTGGACTTTACCCTTTATTTTACATTAAATTAGGGGTTTGGATATTGATCTTCTAAAAGACTTGGGGTTCTATGGAAAATTTATAATGTGAAAGCTGTCATAGGTCAAATACTCTCTTATGACATTAATTGAGATAGTGTAATGATTAGACATATTAGGAGGCATTTTATGAGAAATGGAATCAAGGGTAATAGGGTCAATGTAGTTAGCCTCTAGTGAATCAACATGTATTTTATTCCCCTTGTCCTCTTTGGTAACTACATTCATGACAAAATAGTAGTTTTAACTTTTGAACTTGGCCTCTAGATGTTTCCAATACTCATAAGGATGAAAATATCTTAGAATAGTGACCTTTATTCCTAAATGGGAGAACTTGATACACTGGTGCAATATTGATGGGATTACATGAATCTCATGTATCCAAGGTCTACCCAAAAGCATGTTATATGACAAGTCAAGATTTAACACATGGAAAGGTATATTATGACTCAAAGGACCATTGATAAATAGTAAGATAATGGCGCCTTTTGATTCTCATTCTTCATTATTTTAGGATTTGATGGTGATTGTTTTAGATTGGAGATTTGATATCATGTACCTAAAAAGCTTGATGAGCTTAAGAGACACGATATTTAGGCATGATATATTGTCTATGAGGATCAGTTTCACTTTGTGTCACATTATGTAAATCTTGATGTATAAAGGATTATTATGAAGTGGGCCAAGGGATGAAATATCACTTTGATTGAAGGTTAGTTTTTATCCTAGATCTAGATGTCCAACCAAAGCTTGAAATTTGTCAAGAGATATATCATTAGGAACTAAGGAACTCTATCAAGATGTTTTTATGGATGGTATAAGTACACAACAAATCCAAAATGGAGTTTTTTGATGACATATTTTACAATTGTTCCACAATGTTAAACATCTTATTTGGGATAGTAGGAAATGGTTTATTCCAAGGTAAAACTATTGGTTGGATGATGGGTGAGGTGGCAGATAGTTGTGGCCTATTCTGGTAATCCTTGACCATCGAGTTGTGATTAAATAATCAATATTAGGTACAAGACCAGTGTTTCTAATAAATGATGGTGGAGGGGGACTGGATAGGATAAGTCTTAGTTGTTGATGTACTTGTGTGTAGTCACAAGATAATGACAAGTTATCAATATAAGGTCCAAACATGGGAATCCCTACTTGTTGATTCACTTATGTGTAGTCTATGCTCAAATAAGGATTATTTGCATGGGTTGGTTGATTGGGTATGATTATTAATGGTATTTTATGATTCATACTTCATTTTAGATCAATAGAAATGATGATAATGTGATATCCTATAATATTTGATATAACCAAGTTGTAGTCATCTACAACTACATGGTAAGTCTATTGGTTATTTGAACCATTCTAACTTCGGTTCTATCCATTGTTCTAACATTGCTGATTCTATTACTAGTTCTATTTATTTTGTTGGTTTGGATTTGGTTTTTTATATTGTTTTTTGATGTTACATTGGTCATTGTTGTTATTGTTGTTTTTAGTTGTTATGTTGAGAAAATGGATTGTGATAAATTCCAAGGTTTTGATTAGATGAGGAAGCTCCATGATCCAATAAAATATATCCATTTTCAATCATATTCTTGATCACATGTTTAATCTACACACATTACTATAAATTATGGCTATTGACTTGATGACATTCTTAAAATTCATTTGTCTTATACCAATCTAGATAGGTATCACCCTCAGGAAGGTCCTTTAGAAAAGGCCATGTAATCAAATTAGTAGTGACAAGTTTGAAAAACATAGTCTAAATAGGCTCTCCAAGGTTTATAAAAACATGATGCATAGGCATATTCTTTGAGGAGGATTTTGTAAAGGTATTTATTGCATTTTTGTATTTATTATGCTAGTTTAGTTTGTCGTGCTTACTACACCTACTAAAGAGGTTATTGGATAAGAGGTATGTGCATATGTAGAATAGGCTATGATAATGGTGGTTAAAACATTTGAACATGTCAAGAATTTATTACTCCATTACCCACAACCTTCTTGTTATGATTGAATTGCTTGGGTCTATTAGAATTATTAGCCTAGGTTTACTATAATGCTTGCACTTAGACTAAGTTTAGTTTTAATTTTGGCTATTATTATAATTTTGGTTTGGAATTTGATTTAACAAGGATAATTTAATGATCCATTTATTAATAAGGTCTCTCTCAATCATCAAATATTTTTCAATGATCTCTTTAAATGTGTGTGCATACTGTAACTCCAAATTCTAAGATATTTCACTATGTAGGTTTTTAGTAAACACAATAACTAGTTGTTTATCTTGTAGACTATGGGTGAATCATATTGAAAGGGCTATACATCATTATAAATATCTTGATAAGCTTTCACCAACTTTTTATTTGGCCTATGTTAAGTCTACTAAATAAATATAATGCTCGAGATTGTAAGAGAAGTGTTGCATGAACTTGTTCAAAAGATCATCAAAATTAGATATTGAATTATAAGGAAACTTTAGGAACCATTCCAATGTTTTACTTGATAGGATACTTGGAAACAAAAATAATAGGTAAATGCCACTATAGGCCACTAGTTAGCATGCGATAAATAATTCCATCAAATGGGCCTTTGGGTCACCTTTCCCCTTATATTTTTCAAACTTTGGTGGATCATAATATGAAGAAAATGACATCTTTAATTAATCCATGTTGAAAGGGTAAGAAAACACATAATCTAAATTGAATGTTTTAGTCTCTTTCCTTTCTTGAATGAGGGTAATTGCATCCTTAATTTATTTTAGCTCTTGTGTAAGAAAAATAGTGGGATCATTAGCCTATTGAGGTGGAGGTTGTGTGGTCATAAGTGGATTAATTTGACCAAGGTATGATGGAAACATTTGCTGGGGAATTTTGGATTTGTTAGGGAATGGAATAGGAGTACACATACGTGGGTTTGGGTGTAATTATTGAAATTGCACTTGTGGTTGTGTGATATTCTAGTTGGGGTTGACTATGTAGGCCTGATGTTAGGAATATTATGGTTGGGATGGAAGTATATATCCATATTATTCCTAGTGAGGTTGAATAGGGACATGTGTATGATTAATCATACCTAGCTAATTGAGAGGGGCATGTGATCCAAGACCCTATCATTGAACTTGAGGCACATTTTTCATGAAAGAAAATTATTTCCTAATAGGTACTTGAAGAACATTGGAACCTCTTTATTACATGAATACCTATTGGGAAATGGATAAATTTTGGATATTTAGTATATGTTATTGACCAATACTAGTACATTGTTTTTTAGACATTATTTGGTTTTGGATCAGCATGTTAGTTTGTGATTGGATAGGTATGTTTATTATTACCTAGTGAGGTGGAACATTGGTTTTCCCTTGTTGAGGTGGTAATATATTTTTCCTTGGTTACATGGGTATGTTTGATGGTGCCTAATTTTGTGGAACATTACCCATCGTCTATAAGGGTGAAGTAAAAAATTTCACATTCTATTGTGGCAAAACATTGATCATTGGATGATTACTTAATCTTTTATGTTATGTACTTGACAAAGTAGCTGGTTGAGGTTTAGAACTAGTTGGTTGAGGTTGGGAAGTAGAAACTCCTAGTCTCTAAGTTTGTAGACCACTCATGGTGTTATTTAAAGGAACATTTTGTTTTTGACTATGTGTTTATATGTTAACACCACTTTGGTTTAAATTGGATGTTACTGGTATATTGTCCACTATGTTCTTCTTACTATTCTATGTAGAAATAGAAGACACTTCCTCAATGGTTTGTGTATTGAACATGTTTTATTTCAAAGTTTTTTACATAATTAGGTATAAAACTTTATTTCATTAACTTTACAACTCAAATAATACTCCTATTGAAGTGAGTGACTAAATAAGAGGTGTATTTGACAAGGTTGTATGATTAAAGTTACATGATAGGTTTTGATATGTTTGGTATGCTATCTGAATTTGAATGAAATGGTCCTCCATGAGGCCTCTTTATGTGACAAGCATACATGGATATTGATAAATCATTGGTATAATGGCATTAGGATTACTAGAATATTTTCTTCATTATAAGCCATGTTGTAAGGCCCTTTTACTAGATTTCGCAAGTTGTCATGGGGAAAGTCTACTAGAAAACTAGTCCCTATCTCTATGGCTTTGTTAGAATCATATTTTGATCACATTATAACATAATAAGTTTGATATTGAACATGTTATGTAACAAAATATATGCTATACAAATATTGGGTCATCCATTCTTGGTCTTGTTCCACGTATGGAGGAGTGCTAGCCCAAATAATTAGCTAAATAATATTGACTCTATTCCCGTATTTGATTATTGTGTGTTGGATAGAAATTTATCTCCCAAATAACATCATTTCCATAAGGGTATTGAATAAATTCCTCTTATGTGACAATATTTCCATATCCTAGATTATACATGGCTCAACTATGTGTATAGTAAGACATGGTAAAATCAAATGGAAAATATTCCATGATAAGTGAGGATTAGATTTCTATAAACTCTAAAAAAACTATGTCTAAAAAGACAAAAGGTTCAACTAGGTATAACTTGGTCTAGATGTGGAGCTATATCTCCAAAAGGTCAATGCTAAAATTTTGTAAAAATACTATAATGTTAAATGTCTAATGTTAAATGCTTCACACAAACTAGGTGAAGTGAAATGAGGTAAAAACAAGATGCCAAAATCTAGGTCTAAAGGTGTTCCAAATAGGTTTAAACTAGTAAGGAAAAAGTTGATAGGTCTTTTGGCCAAATGTAACATCAAAACCTAGGCTAAAAATAAGGCATGTGCTAGGAATTTTGGCCAAACTTAGTGTTAAAAGATAGACTTGAAACAAAGGATGATGATTTTAATGTAACAAAATTGGAACACTTTGGCATAAACAAGGTACTTGATTCTAGACATTAATGTAATCAAAATGGTATGAGGCACTAAACAAAAGGCATTTGAAGATGGACTGATTTTCACAAATGAAGGCACAAAAAATAAAGTTTTTGAATTTTGGGTAAAAAAATAACGTAAGCTATGTAACCCAAAAGAGAAAGATCTATGTATCAGACCCTGTGTGTCAAGGCCTAAATAGAAATCAATCAGTGTTTGGATCTAAACTTGGAAAATTTAATTGAAGACTCAACTTAATAAAACTCAAGATTTAATGACCAACAAGTTATGAATATTTTGAATAGAATGACTATGCTAAACAAAGATCCAACAAGGCATAAATGATTGGTTAAAAAAATTACAATTTGGACACAAGATAAGAAAAGTCTTTTTGAAATAATTTGGGTAGCATAATGGCATTATTGCTCCCAAAAGATGTGACAATGGTTTGTTTCAAAGACTTATAAGGCATGAAACATGAATTGATTTGGGTAGAGTAATGTTACCCATATCAATCAAGTGACACACACAACATTTTTGACATAATTTTTTTATAAGTTAAATATAAATGTAAAATAAATGTTATAACACCTCCTCAAACATTGGATTAATGTAGACAAATAAACTTATTTAAGATGTGGTATAAAAAACAAATTTCTAGATCCAACACACTAAGTAATAAAATAATAAATGATAGAAATACAACTAATTATATCATCTTAAATCTTATCAAGGTGTAGCAAGTGGGGTTGACTAAAACTTACAAGTTACAACCATCTAAATTGATCCCAAGTGTGGTTAACAAAAGAGAAGCATCACATCACTTGAGTTCATACTGATCAACTTATTATACAAGGGTATATTACTTTTCATAATGATACCATCATTGGACTTCTCAATGGTATCCCCTGGTTAACTAGACCTAACTTGGGCCTTCATTACTAAAGGAGAGGTTAGTTGATCAAACCCCTAACTCTAGAAATATGCGTTCTCATCTTTGTATACCCCATCATGAAGTGTGGTTGAAACACTACTATGAGATGAATCCCCAAGTCAATGCTTCCATAGAAAACCCATGAGAGGTAATGACATCCCCCTCACAAGAAAAAAATACATGAAAATAAATAATATGTATAAATATTTTAGGGTTGCTTTTAGATTACCAAATACCATGCAAGTTTTGGGGAAAGCCTAAGAAACTTTATTTCTATGCCTTAGACTAGGCACTATTGTGACATGGAATTTCACCCTTCTAGGGGAGTTATTCAGGATACCCCACTCCCAATCATAATATTTAAATAACCCCAAGCTATGGGTATCCTATGATAAGGTTAAACCTTTGTAGAAGGTTAGCTTCCTCCTTGTGGATCACCTAAACTAATGCTACTACTAGGAAAATGGTTAGAAAAATGGAAATAGGGCTTCTACGAAAGCTAACAAGGTGATGCACCAAATTTAAATGAGACATTCATATGCTTGAACCCACACTAGATCAGTATAAGATAATGTTAGTGTTGAGACCAACACCCCCACCCATCTTTCTTTTTTGGAAAGGGGACCCCTATGACTATTTCCAAAACAATTGTATTCTAAAATAAGTGTGAAGGATTGTTTGATATTGAATTTTAAAGGTAGGTCAATTTTAAAAAAAGACTTGAGTTTTGGTATATCTAATCCTAATCATATGTTAAGGATTAATGTTGTTAATGATCATCTTCAAGTTGATTAATTTTAGATTCCATGGAATAATTCAGGGTTCTCAAGTGGTAAGCTCTAAGGGTTTAAATTTAAACATTCATGAGAAAATATAGCATAAAAGTTTATACATGATCAGGATTTAACTTGAAATTCATGCATTTTTATAGATCTAATGCTTTATGTTTGTTAGTTATATTTGATATAATGGTTTATCAAGCTAAAATTATTTATATAAAGGCATATAGTTAATGATTTGGGCCAAAATAAAGATCTAATGATGATCACTTGATCAGAGGTTTTAATTTATTAGTGTGATTTAAAGCTAAAGCTTTAAGAACTATTGAGGGCTTTACACGTGGCATTCTATTATTAGATAAATAAATTACATTGTATAAAATTTAATGGGTTCACTCCCATCATTTGAAATTTATGAGGATGTATTTGATGTGATTGAACCCATCAAATTTAATCTAGACAATCCCTAAAGCCTTGGGAACTTCTGAGGGCTTTACACGTGGCATTTAATTTTTGGATCAATAAATTCCATTTTTTAAAATTTGATATGTTTTCTCCCATCATTTGATGTCTATGAGGATGTATTTGATGTGACCAAACCTATCAAATTTAACCTATATAAGCCTTGAAGCCTTGGGAACTCTCAAGGGATTTAAAAGTGGTATTCAATTATTAGATCAATAAATTCCATTATATTAAAATTGATAGGTTTTCTCCCATCATTTGACATCTGTGAGGATTTATTTGACATGACTGAACTTGTCAAATTTAACCTAGACAATATTTTTAACTAAAAGAGGGGTAAAAATTTATTAAAGAGGGAACAAGAAACAACAAAAATTACAGATTTTTATCTTGGTCAACAAGTTGAGCCAGCTTTTGGGATAAGTCCAAGGGTAGCATCATATGATCCAAGATATTCTAGGGCAGGCCATGCTTAGAGGCCTATTTGGCCAAGCAGTCAGCCACCCCGTTCCACTCTCGAGGAATATACATAAAGGACACAAAATCCAAAGAAGTGCAAAGCTGAAGTACCTATTACACCACCCCAGCCAACTACCAATCCACTATCTCAAAATCCTATTTATTTAGCAAATTGAAAACTACCTATGAGTCAGACTCACAAATAATCCTATGCCAACCACATGACAGCACTATTACACAGTAACCAAGATTGCTAGAGCTTCCATGAGGTTATTGGTGTGGTAGCCCTTGTGGATAGAAAAGAAAAATTGAACATTACCAAGACTGTCATGCCCCACTCCACCAATACCCATAGACCCTGGGTTTCCCCATGATGATATTTGAGTGTTAATCTTGAGTCCTAGCCATAGGGGGAGACCAACGCCCTGTTTGATTGCCTAGGTGTGAATGCTACCTATGGTCACATGCCAGGGAATAGATGGCCAAAGTAGTGTCTCTAGATAGAGCCCAAGCAAGGTGAGAGTAGATCACAACATCACCCAGGTCCAAACCAATAGCCACATCACATTTAGCATGAAGGGTTTCCTAAAGAGAGTTAGTGATTCTCCCCCACAGGGCCTTGAGCTCAAAATATGCATCATGAAAAATCCTCCTGTTCCTCTCCAGCCATATATGCCATAAGATAAAGGAAGGACCAATGGACCAAGCAACCTAAAGAAAAGATGCCTTAGAAGGAGGGTGACCTAGTCGATCCCAAAATTTAGATAGGGAAAAAATGTGCCAGCATGAGCAACCCCACATGCTCCACTAGAGATGCCAAATCTGTTTGGCAAAAGGGCACTAAAAGAAAAGGTGAGAGATAGTCTCATCACTACTGTGGCATAGGACACATATGGAGGGCCCTTGGAAGCCTCATTTATAGATATTTTCCCAATTAAGACACCTATTATGAACCAAAACCTAGACGAAAAAATTACACTTAGGCCAAGAGAATCAATTCCAAACCTTCTTCCACCACAGGATCTCCACTTCACCAAAGAGTTGCTTTGTCAATGCAAGGTACTTAGAAGATACATAATACTTCCCAGAGGGATCACCTCCCCATGCCAAGACATCATGCTCTTACAGGGAGCTACATTCTCTAGATGCCAAAATCTGGGATAACTCTAGCTGATCTCCCAAAGAGCCACTCGACAACCAATTTGAAGAGTTCTTCCATCGATATCCCACAGTCATTCCCAAAATAAAGGCCTCCTTATAATGATCCATTATATTCCACCCAGTAGTAAGGAAAGAATCATAGAGCAACTACAAGTGTGGATGAGAAAATAAGAGAGGAGGAGACCCATCCCAGGAGTCACTCCAAAAAAGGGCAGCTGATCCACTATTGCAAATTTAGAAGAGGTTGTGTTTCAATAGTTGAGCTCCACACTTGAGGGTATCCCACACCATTGACCCTCTTCCCTCAAGCAAAAGTCTAGAAATATTCATAGGATCAACAGTTGGATAGTACTTATTAGATAGGATACGAGCCCAAAGGTGATTTTGATTGGAATAATAGTGCCAATAAAGTTTGGTCATGAGAGCTTGACTGCACAATATAGTAGAGTGTAGACCGAGGCCTCCTTCCTATTTTGGATGGCAAATAATATCCTAATTGAGAAGGCTCCATTTAGTGTTTTGTAGGTTATCACTCTAAAGAAATTGGTGAGAGAGAGCATCAAACTCATTAAGGAAATACATTGAGGTAGCCTGAACCATGCTGCGATAAATGGGAAGGGCTTGAATCACCGATTGTAGAAGTGTCACCCTACCAGTAGTGGAGAGCCACTTATGAGTCCAGTGGTTAACTCTTTGTCTTAGTTTGTCTAGCACATTCTGCCAAAAGAGCCTAGGCTATCTTCCCACCACAATAGGGAACCTTAAGTAAGTGAGAGGGAGTGACTGAGTCTGAAAACTCAAGATAGTAACAATCCTCCATTAGATAGGCACAAGGGTGTTGAAGAAAAAAATAGAGGAATGTGATCATTAATTTTTTGCCCAAAAGTATCCAAATAAGTGTCCAGGGTGAGCCGAAAAGCTTCTGCTTCACGAATCCAAGCTCTCCTAGTAAGGGTAGTGTCATCAACGAATTGGAGGTGGGACAAAGTGGGTAATCTATTCCCCTAGCACCATCCATGAAGCGTATTCTTAGAAACTCAAAACTTGATAAGTCAACCAAGTCCCTCTGCCAGAATGATAAACAAGTATGGGGAGAGTGGGTTTCCTTGTTGAAGTCCTCTAGATGTGCCAAAAAGCTCTGAGGGTGCACCATTAATAAGGATTAAGAAAGGAGTAGTAACATAGCTAAGAACCCAGTGAACCCAGGCCTAATTGAAGCCAAAAGCTAGAATAACTTTGTGTAAGAAGCCCCAATTAATTCTGTCATACACCTTAGCCATATCAAGCTTGATGAACATGGTACGTTCCTAGGAAGTACTCATAGAATGAATGGCTTCTGAAGTAATGACCACTCCATCCAAAATTTTCTTGCCTTTAATGAAACCCCCTTATTCCTCAGAGATAGCCATGGGTAAACAAACTTTAGGCCTCTCCACATTAATCTTGGTAATGATTTTATAGACCACATTGCACAGAGCGATGGGCCTAAAAAAATATAGATTATTGGCATGTTCCTTCTTCGAAATAAGAACTAAAAAGGTGGAATTCAAAGCCCAGAGCATTTCTTTGTTGGAGTAAGACTCTTGGACCACATACAAAATATCATGACTAATAACATCCAAGAATTCCTAAAAGAATTCCACTAGGAAACTGTTGGGTCCTAGAGCTTTGCCTTTACTCATGTTGAAGACCACCCCCTCCAGTTTGGGCCTGTCAATTGGCTGCATAAGGGAGTCACTCATTTTTTCTATCATAACATAGGGGATACAAGATAAAATAGTGTTCTCTATAATCTCATCTAGGGGTAAATCATTTGAGAAGAGAGTAGAGTAAAATCAAATAGCTTCCCTGGATATTGCTTGTGAGGATTCTAGGCGCGTCCCATCTGAAGTGAGAAGAGAAGAGATGATGCCCCTATTGCATTGAGCCTGAACAGAGTTGTGGAAAAATGTAGTGTTCTTGTCCCCTTCTTGAATCTAGTCTATATGAGCCTTCTATTTCCAGTAAATTTCCTCTCGGAGATCCCACTCAGCTAAATCCATAGAAGCTTGAGACTCAGCAGTACGAAGAGCTTCAGACAAGCCAAAGTAACGTACCTATCTGGTAATAATATCCAGCTGATCTTGAGCCCTCTTCTTCATAATGTGAAGATTACCAAAACAATTGTTGTTCTAATGCTTTAACTTCCATTTAACATATTGAATCTTCTTGGAAAGGAAAACATAATAGTACCATAGGCCAGGCCTCCATGCCTCCACCAGTGTGCCATTAAGTCATGGAGAGAGGAATCCCATAGCCACATCAACTAGAACTTGAATGGGGCATTCTTAAGAGCAGCTATATAGTTAATGGACAGCTTAATAGGCCAATGGTCAGACCCCCACTAGTCAAGAATTTTTGAAGAGAGAGAGATAGAGCTAGAGCACCAAAAATAGGAAACTAGGAACCTATCCAAGCATTCTAAGATGGCTGCATTCCCAATCCTTCTATTGTTCCATGTATAGAGCCCACTAAGGGTTTTGATGTCAGAAAGATGTAGAAGATCAATATTTTGTCAAAGAATCTTAGAAGAAGGTCCCAGGTGGGCTAAGCCACCCCTCTTCTTCTCTAAGCTAAACACCGAGTTGAAGTCCCCAACTACAACCCAAGGCAAGAATGGATGGTAGCTTCTAACATACTGAATGTGTTCTTAGAGCTTGAGCTAGCCAAGGAGATCAACAGGGGCATACACATTAGTAATAAGAATCAGCTCGTCGGTCTCAAGGGAGGAAGCAACCATTGAGAGGTCTGAGATACAAGATAGCTAGTGAAACGACATTACTTTCTTGGGATCCCAACACATAGCAAGACCCCCAGAGCTCCCTAGGGCACCAACACACTGACATTGGCCAAGAAACTAGATATTAGGATAGCAAGTAAACAAAGAGTTGACAAAAAGCTTGGTGTCTTGGATACAAAAAATATCAAGAGAGTGATCGATCACCAACTTATGAATAACTTTTTGTCCAGGGATGCTATTCAACCCCCTCACATTCCATGATAGAATAATCATTGAGTAGAGTGAGGAAAGTGTTCGTCTAAGGTCTTAACCACCCTGAATCTACTAGTAAATCCCCTATTATTTTATTTCTATCTTGATCCTTCTTTCGTCCTACTCTGGAAGGAGTAGAAAGGGAGACTTTCTTAAATGGTCACTGCATTAGGCCTAGAGCTGGTGAGGATCCCTATTCTTTACTAGGAGTGCCCCCATATTTAACCAAATCTACCCAAAGGACCTCCCTATCTTATGAAGAGGAAGCAACTGTAAGAGCCTTAGACTCAGGGCCATGAGCGGTCTCCAGAATCTATTGAATAGTAGTATCCTGGGAGCCATAAAGAATCAAGCTCTTTTCCTCTACTTCCAGAGTTCCGTACTGATCTGCTATAGGAATGCCTTCTTCTATGACCATACTATCAATAGTCTTGAAATGATTAAAGCCAGTGTCCCCTTGCCGGTCTAGATGTGAGCACTTTTGACCTCATCCTCTGGCCTGACATTGAACTAGAGTAAAACTGTCCCTATCAGGACCAGTAGAGCTGACTAGGCCTTGCCCCAAACTATAATTATTCATATGCATTTTCCCTTTTGCAGTGCTATTGGTCTGGTTGTTCCCATTTCCAAGATGATCAGGTTGACCATTCCTCATGCTATCATTGGTTGTCTGTGGACCAGATGACCCCCTACATGTATCGGTACTTTTGGAAGCATGGGGGCATTAGCATTGTAGATGTCCATACACATGGAAGATTTGACACTAGAAGGGAATATATTCATCATCTATTTATTGGATCCAGGATGAGGAGCCCAGACAAATTCCCATAGAATCTGGCAAAGGGTTGTTAATATCAATATCAACACAGATATAGGCATAAGAGATTACCTTTTTGTCCAGAGATTGATGCACAATTGTAGTTGGGGTCCCAAGCATTGTAGCAATCTAACATAGGATATCCTTGCACCAAAACTCTAAAGGCAGTCTCGGTAGGCAAACCCAAATAAGAACCCGTGATGGGAGATCCTTGGTAGAGTTAAACCCCACATGCCAGGGTTTGATGAAAAGACCAATACGATCGTAAAAATAAGGACTCCCCTCAAAAATCTGATTCCTATCAAATATGCAAGAGAAATTTACCATAAAATAGCTATTACCAGCCAGCATGATATCAAAATCACTTTCAACCTGCTATGAACGGTGAATCCAAGCTTCCAGGGCTGATAGGAAAATTCTAATTCCAAGAAACTTGTAGATCAAAGCATGTGAGGTCAAGTACTCCACATCTTCCTTCACCATCTCAGAGGGGATAACCAACACAAGCCTATCCTGACTGCATGAAAGGAAACCATTAACTTTATTTACCTTAGCTCATTTGCCCACATAAAAAGTCTCCTTCTCCTTCTCCTGCGAACTCACTCTGGGAAGAAATCGATCCCCAGTGGATGCTTCCACCTGCCTGGGACTCCTAGGGCCCTCATTCACAGTCGTCACTTCCGATCGGTCCTTCATCTCACCTCTCAAAAACCACAACTAGAACATGAGATCTCTACCTAGACAATATTTAAAGCCTAAACAAAGAGGGCATTTCTAAAGAACCTTTTAAGAAATTCCTAGATTTTTATGTGGGCAAACTTAGCATATAAAGACTTTAGCCTAAGTCATTTTGTATTTTTTAACATAAAATTTTAAATGTCATCTTTAATCCTAAGTTTCATAAATCATGGAACTATTTAAAAGGTACTCATATTGTAGGATCTAATGGTGATTGCTTGCTCATTGGATTTGATCCAATGGTATGATGAAGTTAAGGACTTTTCAAAAGCCTCACAAACTTGAAACATGGAAAAATTAGTGAGATTAAATATTAAAGGACCAATGAAATGCAAGGACAAGGATTCATACTTTCAAAATAAAATAAAAAGGACTTTTGAAAGCTAACAGCTAGCCTTTAACTAGCATTTATGAAATTTACCACAGAAGGCATGAAACCCTACCACATAAGCTCCACATAGGTATGGAAGATCAAAATGAAATATATCCTATGTTAAATAATTTAGAATACATGAGAATGAGGCCAAATCAAATTTAAGGCATGTATGAAATCAAGAGCTAGATATTTTTGCCATTAAGCTAAAAACCCTAAACCCTCTATAAAGGACTTAAGTCAGTTGAATTAATCACATAGCAATTAAAGTAAGTGTAACTCGAATTCAAAGCAAGTGCCTTAGTGAGATATTTGTTTTCATTAACTAAAATTAAGTGTTATTAATGGTGATGGGTAGGCAATAGATGAAAATTGAAGTAGAGCTCTATCTAACTTCAGATGGTGAAGGGTCTTTAGAGACATAGAGTTAGATTTGACAACATTGAATGTATATGAAATCAAGAATTTGTTTGAATTTTTCTTCTTTATAGAGGATTTAAAACCAATTTCATAGGAGGAAAAGAGGAATGATATGGTGCACCAAAGATACAAAGACCTAGTATCAATTCAACTTGTAGGCCTTCACCATGTGGCTGCTAAACTAGAGGTAATGCATTACATCAACCTTCTTGTTCCTATTTTCATTTACTACAAAATAGATGGGGAATGGATTATTCATTAAGGAGGTACCAATAAAGTTGCATGTATAACTCCCATGGCCTTTGAGGCTTATTATAAGATCCCTTTACTTCATGTCAATCTCCCATCCTTAAGAGAATATACAAATTCCAAAAGTTGGATTTAGTCCTCTCACCTTTGTTAATCCAAGGTTCCCATGTTTTTAAGTCCCATAATGGTGAGATTCCTATTGACCAATTTAGGGAGGGTCTTAGGGTAGTTATGACCTTATTGAACAAAGCCTTTGGTGCCTCTTCTACTACTTATTTAAGTAAGCTCTAGTCATATTAAGTACATTGCATGTTGGAGAAAAACTTAACCCCTCCCATTGGAGACTTAATAAGTTTTTTCTTGGCCAAAAAATTTACAACCATTAAGAGAAAGACCTCCAAGAAATTTTTTATGATGTCTTACCTCTTGGAATCACTCTTAACCTCTATTAATTTCCCTAGCATCCAAAATTTGTCCCCTAATGGTAGAACTACCATTTCCCATCATTACTCTAAATTGAATATATTCAAATACAGGAACCACATGCAATTCATATGTGATGGTATCTTCCCAATCATTTTTGAGGCAATCACTGGTATCCCTATGCCTAAGATTCATCCTCTAATCAAAAGACAAGTAGAGATCATGAGGGATGTGTGGTTATATCCAAATTTCAATACAATAAGGATAGAAGGAATCATAGTCCAACCATATAGATTGCCTATATATGTTCCCAATAAACTTGTAGAGAAAGAAATTGCTTATCAAATCATCTAGGGAATATATTGTATATTCAATAACAATAAGAAGGATCATGTTCATCCCTTTCCACTAAACATTGGTAGAATTATAATCAAGGATTGTAAATAGGTAGAGATCATAGTGGTACATAAGAACTCTTTTGATTTCCAATTGGATGACCTTAAGATGTGGGACTACAATGATAGAGTGGATAACCATATTCAAGATAAAAATGTCACAAATATTGAGTATAAACATTAACTAGGTGTGGGAGATGATATTTACACAAAGGAAGGAATTTTGAAGAAGTCCTATCTAGGGTTAGAAACTACAACATCAAATTAGAACATAGGCTAGTCAAGGATAATAAGCCCTCAAGATAAATATGATAACTATATCCCTTACATTATCACTTGTTGCCAAGACTATTTTGGATTGCACATCAAGAGCCACCTACTGGAGGACAATATTTTAATCCTCAATAGATAGAATTGACAAAGTCACCCTAAGTTGGATAACCTAAGGATGTAAAATGAAAAGTTAAATATGTGATTCAAGAGTCCACCATAGAGCATAGACCTAGTGAAGGTCCCCAAATTTAGGCATCCCCACTAAGGCCTTCTTCCATAGTAGAGTTTATTAGCATGATTACTTTAGAAATTGGAGAAATACTAGAAATTTCCCTTATCAACATCACAACTACCTATGGTTCTAATAAGGAAGAAGATCCATATGAGGAAGTAATCAAAGAATTAGTTCCATTAGATGGAGGAAAGAGACATGCAAAATTGGCCTTAGCTCCTATGCCACCAAGAAAGAGGCCTAGGTTAATTTTCACTCACCCTACTAGTGAAATTAACCTCTTAAATGATGAGAATCCTATTTATGGACCAACTATTCTTGATTGGTTTATTTATGGGAAGTTTCAAAAAATCCCATCTGTTTCTCCTTCATTGGCTTTGAATTGAGTTGACATGAATGTTTAGGATAATGTCAAGCCTTGGATTTAGGATATTCAGAATAGGCAAGTAGAGAGAAGGATCCAGATCCTTCACAATAAGGAAAGCCAAGAGATTTACACCCCAAGAGCTCTAGAAGTTAAAATGTAGAGATTATTAAATATCCATAGGTAAAGGAGTTTGACCCTTAGGTCCTTTTCAATCTAGATACATCAACTCTTGAAAGAGTAGTGACCAAGAAGGTTATTATTGGTACTAATGAGTTCACCTTTCACAATGTGGAACCATTTGTAGGCTTAATTCTTATTCTAGGATAGGTAGTAGGGGAGCATCCTATTTTAAGAAGATGTAGCTAGTATGGTACTAGCCTAGTCTAAAATGACCTTGGATAGATTTTAGTGAATGAAACATAAGATTATCAACTCCGAGAAAGAAAAATAAGATTTAGAAGCTCAGGTCCTTATTTTAATTCTTAAGGATGTATTGCAAGTGCTAAATAAATATTTGATAGATGCATTTGAGAATTTGAAAAGCATCAAGATTATATTGAGTTCTTTAAACCATCAAAATGAGATGGCACAAGCCTTAATCACTCAATGTTAGACTTATCAATCTTAGATGGAGGAGCTCATCAAGATACATAAGACAAAGCAAGAATTAGACTTCAATATTATCAAACAGACATATGGACATCCTCATGGTAGTTTTGATGGATAAACAAGAGGATTTGATCACCTAGAGCAATGATGTCAATGACTTCATCAATGGAGACACATGCCTTGTAAAATAGATTGAGAAACTTTTGGGGAATCTATTAGATAACCCTTCTCAAACCACTACTATAGGCATGATTAGTAATTAATAATTCAAGTAAAAGGTTGGTGTTCACATCTAGGGCATTAGAGACAGCAAAGGTCACTCAGCCAATGACAACTAGAATATCCTTGATATCATTATTTCTATATGGAATAAAATTTTAGAAGCACAATGTATTGAGGAACTTGTATCTCAAGCTGATAATGAATTTGACAAGTTAGTGGATCAAGAAGAGGATTGTCTAATGAATCTTGCAATGGATTTTGAACTATTCAAAGAATAATTCACTAGGGTGAAAGACTTCATTGGAAAAGGCTAATTGAGGGGCCCACTAGTGTTTCTATGTAGGGAGACTTTCTTTTGTAAAGCACATGTTAGTCTATAAGCATATACTCTTCCTTGTCAAGTTGACATGTGACCTTCCACATTGTATCTTTATATCAAGTAAAGCTATCCTTATCTGCAAGTGGATTTTTTAAAGGCTAATTAGTTAAGTGCCAATGTTTCCTATAAATAGGTAGATGTTTACCATTTTTAAGAGAGTTTTTTTGAGTAAAAATATACTATGAGCATTTAATACAACTAAGGAGTTTTTTAAATATTGTATATATATTTTTGTTAAATATCCATGCTACCTCTCAATTGTAGATAGTCATCTTGAATTTAAATGTTTATTCTTATTTTGAGTTACATTATTTATCATAGGGTTGTTAATTTGTGCTAAATGATAAATTGATTGTAAAAATCTCAATTATACTTCATTTTATTTGCTGTGTATTTTGATGTACTTAGGTTATTCAGATCATAATAAAAAATATTTAAAGTAAATTTGGTTATTACTTATGATTCATATATGTCCTTTTAAGTTTTCCTAATTTGTGATATAATTTGAGCTTATGATATTTTATAACATAAATTAGTTCAAATGTGCTTAAAGTAATTGGAATTTTGTCATAATATTTGTGATGAAAACTTGTAATCATGTTTCTTTCTTACTTTACCCTTCTCTTTTCTTTTTTTAATCAAGATTCACTCTAGATTAAAGATCATTATTAATACTCATTTATTTTATCCTCTAAGTCATAAAAAACTATTGAATATCTACATATTTAAACCCTGGTGGATCCCAACCACTAAATCAAACAAATATTGTTAACAGTTCTCATACTTTACTTCTATTCCACCATAGACATCATTGAATTGTCACAAACTACAACTCATGCCTTGGATTTTTTTAAAATCCTAAAATTAGTAGTGTTCATCAAAACTAAAGAGAACCTATGGTATATTTTTAAGCACCAATATTTAGTTAATGCAATATCACAAATCTGTTGATTGCATAATTATTTCATGAACTAGATTCACCAAGTAATCACTAAAGCAAAGAGGAATTCTAAGACTCACACTAAGAATTCATGAATGGAAATAAGAACACAAGTTCAAACCTACAAATTATCTTGAAAACACCTTAAAAGAGGCAAGTAGAGGGAAAATGGCTTAGAAATAATCTCCTTTAGAAGATCATCATACCCAAACTTATTAATACATTAGTCAAAGGTAAGAGATAGGTAAAAATCATCTTATTGTATCAAGAGGTAGTTCTTTCAAAATTTAATAGGATTTAGCCTTATCAAATGAGAGTCTCTTTCTCTCCTTTCCAAAAAATCAAAGAATCTATCTATAATTAGAGGGAGAGTCAAAAATCTAAGAGAGAGTTACAATGTGGAAGAAAATAAGATATATATATATATATATATATATATATATATATATATATATATATATATATATATATATATATATATATATATATAGAGAGAGAGAGAGAGAGAGAGAGAGAGATCATGCCATTCAATAATAATTAATGTGCTACCAATAGTATTTAATGAATGATAAACCAAAATTTTATCTAATCAAGACTAATCCATCATAGACAAAATAACCTTTGTTTATCCCAATAGCTTTCAATCTCTCTCACTGGTTGAGAAACATACGAGAAGACAAGAATTTGTTGAAGATGATGAGTCATGATCTTAATATGAAGAAGATCTGTCAAACCCTAAAAATCTATTAAATGCTCCAATTACAATCTCTAATCCCCAAATCATTCTCTTGGAATTTTATTTCATATTCCACTTGGCTTTCTTATAAGGGAAAAATCCTCATATCTTGAACTTGATTGAGCCATGACTATATCTACCTTGAGCAGCTATAAGTACCTACTTGTTGAGGAAATGAATATTTTTGAATATGAGACAATTATTCATTAATCACATATCTACTCCCATTTCAATATATAAGCATAGGTCTATTATAGATTAAAAACCAATCCATTTATTGGTTTTACAATAGTTATCATGCCAATGAAAACCTAAAGGATGCATAGCTTGGTTCCTGAATGATATTAAGTTTAAACAAATTTATTCTACATTTTAACCTTATAGAAACCAAGAACTCATTATATGAACAAATATTATTTAAAAAGGAATGATCATAGTCATATAACAATACTGCAACCCAACAAAATGGACCTTGTATGTTTTAAATCTTGACCAAAGGTCCTAACTGAGCTTTAATGGTAACTATACTTCATTATTGAAAATCTTAAATGTGTGATTGTGTCTACTTTAATTGTGATCAATATAATTCTAATGTTGTTATATGCCCTTTGAAATATTTACCCTAGTTTGATATGGATTGTATTTGTTCCCCATTTAAAGTTTCTTGGATTTGAATTTTAATATCAACCATTGATCTTGATCCATGATCCTTGATCATGAAACTTGTTGTCCTCATGTTATTTTTATGGGTCTTATAGTTATACTTCATCTAGTTCTTATGCTTACACCATATGGAAACCTTGTATTCAACCTATTATTATTGAATTTTTGACTTTGATCTACATCATTGAACTAATTTTGAATGGTTTTAATGTGCACCATTTATTTTCTCAAGAGTGCACCATAATCATGACACTTGGTAGCTCCACATTTGTCCTCAAGATTTGGTAAATTGTTTACCTCTCTCTCATTGTTGATCTTCCTTTGTATGATTGAATGCACTTCATTAATCTTCTTGGACCTATTGACTTCATCAATCTCCTACATGCTATTGATATTGATCTAAAAACTTGAGATCATGACACTTATCATCTCCAAATTAATTCTCAAGAATATTTCAATCTAAATGGCTACTCCATATGGCTTAAATTCAATGTCCTTGTGCACATTCCATTCTATTAATTCAACTTTGAGGGCTTATATATTGAGATATAAAACTCATCAAGACTCTAAATTTTTAAAGTACATTCTTGGTATGAAAACATTATCTTCATGTGACCCTTTGGCCTTGAGAGGCTTTCCAAGTTTATTTTTAAAATTCATAACCATGATAAATTATTCATTTTAGCATGACATGTGATGATGTTCTATCTCTTAAAATAAATAAATTCACATTTTAATCTTGCTTAAAGTGTTTCAAAAGCTTTACAAGTGACTTATGATCCACTTATTGAAGTATGTCTACTCCTTGTGCTATTGGATCATTATTTAACTAGGACCCTATTCAACTTCTTATTTCCATCCAGTCAAAATTTTATTATGTGGGCCAATTTTGGCCAACATCTTTGGTGACTCAACTAGGAAGCATGTCTGCTATGTTAGGAAAACCTAGACCATTTGCCTTAAATGATCCATTAAGTATATGGAGTATTAATCCTTCCTTTCTAACTGATATGAACTGGTACAAGGTTGGTCCTTTTCAAGGAAACCTTTTCTTGAAATAAAAAAGACCAAAAGAAATAAAAATAACAAATGTGCCCAAGGCACCTAGAGAAAAGATAAAACTACATCTAAAACTAAGAATGATGTGAACATAGGCACTTGAATAAAAACATGATAACTACTCTAATATATACAATGTTACATCTTACAAGTGTCTCTTTCCTATGTAAAATGGGAAATATTGAGCATCATTCACATACAATAGACAAGGATGAAAAATACATTACTTTTGAGAGCTCATGATAGGTGGGATAAAATGCCTAATTGCTAGCTCTTTTGGCTTGCTCTCTAATTGATGAAATGGGATAAACATGTCTCTAATGTAGACATACTAGTCTATTTCTCCAAAACATGCTCCATATTAGACTATTAAATCAAGTGTAATCTCCTCACCTGATGACTCTTTTAAACATGGAGGATGACTATTTAGGCTTAGGTAAAAGAGATCTAATTCATCCCAAAAGGTATCCTCCTCTTGGTCATCTGAGATAATACCAATATCAACACTATCCTTGCTTTTCTAACTTTGAAAGGAGCCATATGGTAGATCATCAACCCATCTAATATTTATAATGTCATATTCTTATGGTTCTTGATATACCCATTCTTGTTCATTATTAAGGACATCAATACTACCTTCAATGGATAATTCATCTTAAGCTTGGTCAACTTCCTCATGTTGATTTGAAAGTTCATCTTCATGCTCTAGAGGAGGCATAAGCTAGTTTATAACCTCTACTAGTCCATGAAGTCATGGTACAACTATTTTCATACTTCATTCTAATCTTCTTTCTACTCCATTTCTTTATCTTATTCATTTATGATTTCTTTAACATGATCAACTAACTAGTTGACTACTACAACCACATTTACCTCTACACTTTGCTCATACTCATCTTCAGCCCCACCCAATGGAAGCTCTTAAAAAAATCAAGGTCTTTTTTGTTCTTAATTTCACCCTAAATACATAGTGGCTTTTCCTTTGAATGAAGTGGGCTATCTATCATGATCTCCTCCTCATAGATACTTGTGTTATCCCCTTCTGGCTCACCGATGACTACAATCTCTTCTTTTATATTTTGTAAAATAGGTTCTTCCTCCAAGAGGGAGATGGTGAATGTCTAAAAAAATCACCTTGATTTTAGTTTAAACGAGTGTCTTTCCAAATAGGGGCTTTAAAGTTTTTTTAGGTGGTTCTTGGGGAAGACAAGAATATTCATGGAAATTTTATATGGTAAGCTCATTGAGCTAAGATAAAAACTCTTCTTTATTATCTTAAACCACTTACTCCTTATTTATGCTCTCCTAAATTTATTTTCATGAGGGGAATGTGTAAGGCTTATCCACCTTATTATTTTCCTCAATGAGTATAGGAGAGGGTATGAGACAATTGGGGTCATTGGTACAAGAGAGGATTAATGATGGGATGGCTTTATGTTATTCATCTAAATGGTATTTAATAATTGGCTTAACTCTTGATAGATATGAGATTTGAAAATATGAACTAGGGGATGGGTGTGAGTATAAATATGAATAAGAGGGGGAAATTAGGATTTAGGATTGTCTTCCCTCATTTCTAAGAGAAACTGATAATGATTTTTCCTCTTGACTTAGTCTTGCCTAACCAAGTACTCTTTCTAAAACCCCCACTCTTTGTTTTGAATAAAATCTTGGTATTTTCCTATTGCCTATAATACTCTCCTATCCTATCAATCTCTCTCAATTCCTTTTCAAAATCAAGTCTTATCTCCATAAGACTCTTTTTGGTTGACTAGAGAGAGGAAAATTATGACAAGGCTAATGTATTAAATATTGAGAGCCACTTGGGGTGAAGCCATAAACATTATTAATTTGATATGAAGGATAAGGAATGAAAGAACATGCATTTTGAT
This sequence comes from Torreya grandis, assembly GCA_037957365.1. NCBI lineage: Eukaryota > Viridiplantae > Streptophyta > Pinopsida > Cupressales > Taxaceae > Torreya > Torreya grandis. The sequence goes on from JARHVA010004112.1 coordinate 1,288,543, forward strand.
CAAATAAGTGATGATATATACCAAATAATGCTGATTAATCACCTAGGATGCTTATAATAAATGATACATACTTGGATTTGCCATTGATGTTTATGTACATGTCTCCAAAGGCTTATTGGATGAAGAGAACACCAAAGCCCTTCACTTAGTGCACAATGTATTCCCATTAATCATTTCATAAACTATTGTGATGTGGAATTTCACCCTTGTATGGGAGTTTTTTAGGATCGTCCACTCCCAATCATAATATTGGGATAATCCTAAGCTATGGGTATCCTACAATAGGGTTGAACCTCTGGGGAAGGCCTACTTCCTCTTGTTGGATCAACTAAACTAATCCTACTACTAGGAAAATGGTTAGAAAGGGGAAATAAGGATCCTAAGAAAGCTAACAAGGTGATGCACCAAATTTAAATGAGACACTCATATTCTTGAACCCACACTATATCATCATAAGATATGTTAGCTCACACAATCTCACAAACCAACTGATTGCATAAGTATTTCATGATCTAAGTTCACCAAGTAGTCAATGAAGCAAAGAGAAATTCTAAGACTCACACTAAGCATCCATGAATGGAAATAAGAACACAATTTTTGACCTAAAAATTATCTTGAAAATACCTTAAAAGAGGTAAGTAGAAGAATAATGGCCTAAGAAGAATCTCCTTCATAAGATCATCATGCACAAACTTATTGAAACACTAGTCAAAGGAAAGAGATAGGTAAAAATCATATGAATGCATCAAGATGTCATTCTAAATTTTATTTATAAAGTTTAACCTTATCAAATGAGAGACTTTTGCTTTCCTTTCCAAAAAATCAAATAATATATCTAAAATTAGATAGAGCGTCAAAAATCTAAGAGAGAGTTTTAATTTGGAACAAAATAGGATATATAGAGAAGGGAGAAGAGAGAGATAGCACACCACCTAATAATAATTAATGAGCTACCACTAGTCTTCAATGAATTCTCAACCACCCTTTTATCTAATCAAGACTAATCCATTATAGACAAATTAACCTTTTTTAATCCCAATAGCTTTCAAGCTTTCTCATTAGTTAAGAAACATACTAGAATACAAGAGTTTGTTGAAGATGATGAGTCATGATCTTTCTATGAAGAAGATATTTCAAACCCTAAAAATCTATTAAATTCTCCAAATACAATCTCCAATCCCCAAATCCTTCTCTTAGAATTTTACGCCATCTTGTATTTGGATTTTTTATAAGGACAAAATCCTCATCTATTGAACCTGAAGAACCATGGCTATATTTGTCTTGAGTGGCTATAGGTACCTTCTTATCAATGAAATGACTATTTTGGAAGACAAGACATGTCTTCATTAATCACTTATCTTCTCCCATTTCAATATCTAAGGATAGGCTTATTATATATTCACAACCAATCCATTTATTAGTTTTCGTATAGTTATCATGCCAATGAAAACCTATAGGTTGCTTAGCTTTATTCCTAAACAATATTAGGTTTAAACAAACCTAATCTTCCTTTAAACCTTATGGAAGCCAAGAAATCATTATATGCATAGATATTTAAAAAGGAATGATCATAGTCATGGAACAATACTACAACCCTAGAAATTGGTTCTTATATGTTCTAAATATTTGAAAAGAGGTCATAACTAAGATTTAATGATGACCAGACTTCATTATTAACAATCTTGATTATGTGACTATATTTGCATTAATGGTGATTAACTAAAATCTAATGCTAATATATTCCCTTTGAAATATTTGCCTTACTTTGACTAGGATTTTATTTGTTCCCCATTTTAAATTTCTTGGCTTTGACTTTTAAAATCAGCTGTTGATCTTGATCTAAGCTCCTTGATCATGACACTTGATGTCCCCACAATTCTTTCTATGGGCCCTATATTCAAACTTTGTCTATTTCACATGCTTGTTCCATGTGGTAGCTTCTCATTCAACCTATGGTCATTGAATTTTTGACTTTGATCTATGTTGTCAATCTACTTTTACATAGTTTAGACACACACTATTGATTTGCTCAAGAGTGTATTATAATCATGACACTTGGTATATCTATGTTTATCCTCAAGATTTACTAACTTTTTAACCTCTTAATTTCCATTGATCTTATTTTATATGATTGAATGTGCTTCTTTGATCTGCCTAAACCCACTGACTTTACCAATTGTCTGCATGCCATTGATCTTAATCTAGGCACCTGATATCATGACACTTGTCAACTCTGAATTCATTCTTAAGAATGTTTGAATCTAAATGGCTACTTTTCATGAATTAAATTTGATGTCTCTTTTCACATTCCATTATGATAATTCAAATTTGAGGGATTATATCTTGAGATATAAAACTCATCAAGACTCTAAATTTGTAGATTACATTCTTGGCATGAAAACATCATCTCCATGTGACCCTTTGGCCTTTAGAGGATTTCTATGTTAATTTGTAGAACACACAACCATGATAAATTATTTATTTTTTCATGACATGTGATGATGGTCTAGCTCTTAAAATAAGTAAATTCACACTTCAAGATTACTTAATGTGTTTAAAAATATTTTCAAGTGACTTGTGATCTAGTTCTTGAAGTTTATCTACTCCTTATGCCATTGGATCATTCTTCAACTAGGACCCTTGTTTAGCTTCTTATTCCCATCTAGTCAAAACTTTCTTCTATGGTCCAATTTTGGCAAACATCTTTGGTGACTCAATTGGGAAGCATGCCTATTATGCTCAAGAACCCAAACCATTTGCATTTACTAATCCACTAGATATATGGAGTCTTACTCCTTCCTTTCCAATTGCTATGAACTAGTAAAAGGTTGGCCCTTTTCTAGGAAACCTTTTATTAAATAAATAAGGACCAAAATTAAAAAAAACTAAAAAACATACCCAAGGCACTTAGAGGAAAGAAAAAAATACAATTAAAATTAAAAGTGATGTGCACATAGGCACTTGAAGGAAAACATGAAAACTAATCTAATATATACAAGGCTACATCTTACAAGTGTCTCCCTCCTAGGTTAAATGGGAAATATTGAGAATCATTCAGTTGAAATAGTCAAGGATGAAAAATATCATACTTTTGAGTGATCATGATAGGTGGGCTAAGATGCCTAATTTATATCTCTTTTGGCTTGCTCACCAATGGATAAAATGGGATCAACATGTCTCTAATGTAGACATACTGGTCCATTTCTCCAAAACTTGCTCTATATTGGACTATAGGAGAAAATACAATCTCCTCACCTGATGATTCTTTTAAATATGGAGGTTGACTATGTAGGCTTAGGAAAAATAGCTCTAATTCATCCCAAAAGGTAGCCTCTTCTTAGTCATCTGGGATAATTCCAATCTCAACACCATCCTTACTTTTCTCACTTTGAAAGGATCCATATGGTAGCTCATAAACCCATACGAGGTTTAGAATGTCGTATTATTATGGTTCTTGATCTAACCATTCTTCTTCATTCTTGAAGACATCAGTACTACCTTCAATGGATAATTCATCTTGAGGTTGGTCAACTTCCTCAACTTGATCTAGAAGTTCATCTTCATGCTCTAAATGAGGCATAAAATAGTTTAGAACCTCTACCTAGTCCATGAAGTCATGGTACAACTCTTTCCATACTTCATTCTGATCCTCTTTCTCCTCTATTTATTTCTCTTGCTCATTTATGACCTCTTTAACATGATCAACTTATTAGTTGACTACTATAACCAAATCAACCTCTACACTTTTCTTATCCTCATCTTCAACCCCACTAAATAGAATCTCTTAGAATAAATCAAGATATTTTTTTTCTCTCAATTGTACCTTGAATACATATTGGTTTTTCATTTAAATGAACTAGAATATTGATTTAACAGCTCTGGGAATATTGGTGTACTATTCCTAATTTAGTTAACGGTCTAAAAAATGAAATCAGTAAATAAATATGCAATAATTAAGATACAAATTTTTAATAATTTTAATATAATTTAAACCTTTCTAAAAATATTAATAAGGGAGAGAAAATAAGACTTAGCTAGAAATTAACTGAGATGGCTATTATAGGTTCTAAATTTACTATGCAAGACTAGGACAACATTGTAAATTAGGATCTACCCTTCATTTTTTGATTGGATAATAGCATCAAAATAAGACACCTTGGGGTCTGGTGTTATAGTCCTCTTATACTGCTATTGTCCAAGAGACTTGATCTTTATGGTTTTTTATCATTGTGTCTATTTGAGCCTACCTGTGAAATTTTGACTATTGGATGTCTTCAAAACTCCTTGCAAAGCTGATTTAGTATTCAAAACCTAGACTCCATTATGCTTTGACAAAATTTTGGAAAGAAGGGAGGTTATTGTGTGTAATATGCACTAAACATGTATCCACACCCCTTGTGTGGGTATGCTATCTACATACCAATACTATGAAGAGGGATCAAGTCATATGCAGTTCTCCCACTTGATGTGCTTTATGCAATTGTGTGTATGAAGATGCACAATGTTAAACTAGATGTGCTTAAGGTGGCTAGGTACTGGTATGAGGATTTGAATAAGTTTTAAATTATATTGGTTGGTTATATGTAGAGAATAAGGAAATATGCCTAAGTAGTCTTGCTTTTATTCTTGCTTGCTTTATGATATTTGCCAACCCTTTCCAAATTAACTTTGAATGGGATTTTATAGGGATCTATTGGTCATGGGTTGAATGTGCTCACATTAGGTTGACAATAAGAGGGATAATAACTAGAAATAACTGACCATTGGAGGTAAAAATACACTTAGACAAGAGCATCAAAATCAAATACTAGAGAGCACAGTGCTATAGTCTAAGTTGGGTGCTATAGTCTTGAAGGTATGAGACATAGGGGGATAGATTTGTCATGAAAAGAGTAGTCTAGCTAAGTTGGGATCACATTTGAAAGGATATGGATGACTAAGAATTAGTGAAAATATGCCTATGAGGGTCATAAAATCAAGCAAGAGGGACCTATGGGTTGGGTGTCATTATCCACACTCAAATTACCAATTTTCACATTTTATATGACTACATTCCCCCCACCTTTATTATAGTGATCCAACAAAGTGAAATAATAAGATAAAGGAAAAATAAAAAGTTTACCTGAACTTACCTATAAGGGTGAGAAGCCCATGAATCTATGTGATGTTGGGTGTGCATAGAGAGATCACGCTATGAAATGTAAATCTATAAATGAAAGCAAAGAGTAGATAAATTCTTATTAGATACATTATATCTAAAATAAAAACATATAAAGTTATGTAAGAGAGAGAGAAGAATAGAAAAGAATGAATACACCTCACTAGGTATGCAAAATAATATAAAACCTATTGTGATGTTGAGTGATGCTAAGTAATTCTAGATGATGTTATACTAAAAGTAATATCATGAAAAGAGTTGAGTGTTTAATTTCCCAAAAGTCGCTCAAGAATGCAAAGGCTAGCCTTTTGGAACCATCATCACCCACTGAGTGAAGCTATGTGATCATGTGTGTGTTAATCAATGTTTAGACTATGTCCAATCCTTTAGAGTAGGTGGATTAAGAATACAAAGTCTATCTAGTCCTTTGGATCCATCATTGCCATGTGAAGTGAAGTTATGAACTGATACCAGTATAAAATGTGTGTTATATGAGATGGCTCCTAAATCCCATGAATGCTTTATAATATGATAATGTGGCATGGATAGTTGAATGTGTACAGGAAACTAGACCACTCATGGCCAACTTAGAAAAGGTGGAGATTAGGCTTATATAAAAGCCACTCCGAAACTAGGCTTTAGGCTTATGTGGAAGCCACTTAGAAATGTGGAGGTTAGGCTTGTATGAAATCCACTCCAAAATGATACCAACCACTTACAAATGGAGTAAGACACATAATTACTGAGAATGCTTAGGTAATATGTTGAACTTGGAAAGAAAAGAAGATAAATGTGTTATGCATATTACATTCAATAATTGGTGTTTGAAACATGGATTTTGATCTAAAAGTTATACTAAATACCTAATCTAAAAATAGAAGTGAGAGCCATCATTCCAGGTATGATTCCCCCTATATCTAGATTCTCTAAGAAAAACTATAATGAAACTATTGTAGCTGAATCAGTCTAAATATGCAAATTTATAGTTGAACCCACTTTTTTGCCTATGTCTGGAAAATTTGATTTTTATATTATTTGGATAGGTGTGCCAAAAATGAACACCCTATTATTTGGCACCATAATCCAATCTTGGCACTATTTTCTTGGGATAAATGTAATGACTATTCTATAATTTTCACTATCTACCTAGTTTTAAGTATGGTTGTTGTTTTAGGTGTTTTGAATGTTGATTTTTTGACCATTAGGATCTCTGATCTCTATGACAAAACCCATGTTTGTTTCCCCTACTTCTAAGGGAAGGAATGAAGACCCTACAATGATTTCCCTTAGAATAAATAGCCCTGCAAGTGTTTTATGTTGTAAAGATACATGATATATCATTGATAATCAACAATATATCTCAAGATATAACATGGTTTATAAGGAGAGATTGTTAAATCAATAGGGATATGTGTAGATAGATATAAAAATGTAATAACATATGCAATGTACTAAATTAAAACTAGAAGTATGGTTATTTTTTAGTTGTTAGTTGTTAAGGAGGGATGGAGCATGATGTCCATCATGGCATCCAAGAAAGAAAGAGAATGCATGATGTGGATCGTGACATTGCAAATAACGAGAATCAAATCAAGCAAAAAGTATGCAAGGGAAGAATAAAGAAGCATACAAGAGTGTCCAAAGGGCCAAAAAAATAAGGGACATGGGCATATGTCACTCAAACTAAAAAAAAATCATATAAGGATTGTTCAAATGCCACACACACACACACACGTGCACGCGCGCACGCGCACACACACACACACACACACACACACACACACACACACACACACACACACACACACACACACACACACACACACACACACACACACACACACACACACACACACATGCATGCACGCGCGCGTGCACAAACACACACACACACACACACATGCATGCATGCACGTGTGCACACACACACACATAATTGAATCTAGAAGTTTGGAATGAAATCCACAATCACATATAAGAGTATAGGCAAAGGACATTGGAAAATATCCTAAGGCACACACAAGAATAGTTGCAAAAGACATTGGGAAATGTCCTAAGGCACATATAGGAGACAAAATAGGAACTAATAAATGAAATCATATCTAAATATGAAAAGAGAGAAGTAAATCATGTAAATACTAAAAATACAATCAAATCTAACTAATCAAATCAAGAAGTGAAAGTATGCAAGACATATAGTACAAGACTAGGTATATGCTAAGAAATACATGAATGTTATATAATAGTGAGTATTGATAAAATAATCTATGTAATCTAGTAATTAATATATATCAACATGATAAATATAGTTTATGGTGTATGAATGACATAATATGGATGGTTTAGTCATGTAGAAGATGCCCCTAGTGGGTAGATATATCAATGTATGTCTTGAATGTATAATTAAAATGCCCCCTCAATGGGTAGAGTGAATCAATCAAGGATCTATATGTCATTTCACACACTCAAAAATATCAACTAAATCATGGTAATGTAGATAAATTTATAAATAATAACATATAACAATAAATGTAAGTCTAACATGGTAGTAGAAATGTAAAGCATGGATTATACATACAATTGAAATGTTTTTGTGTTTTTGAGTGTTTTGAATGTTTTTGCATTTTTAAATATTTTAATGTTTTTGGATTTTTTATATATGGGTTATGTACAATCAATCATGAAAATACTATGTACAAATAATCTATAAATATATGTACAAGTATGTAAAAAGTTACTATGTATAAGCAAAATTGAGAAGAAATGATACTAACCAATGAATCTCATGGGAGACTCCCTATCATGGTGTCCTATATCAAACAAATAAATTATGCATGATTGTGAAGCATGAGTTAATGTATGTGAATATGACTCTAAATATTCATATTCATTATCAGTATCTTGGAAATCATAATAACCTATATTGTTTCGCTCATCATTATCATCTTGATCTTGAACCAATGGAATGCTAGTGTTGAATTTTGTTGCATCTAAATATTTTATTTTGATATATTGTATTTATGAATTAATTTCCTTAGGATGTTCAATAAATCCCAAACCTTGGTGACAAATATTATCAACTGCTAGAATAAGATTAGTGATACCTCGAGCATGCTTGCCCAATGCTTGACCTTGAAAATCAAATTGTTGTAGATATTTTTGACCAAACACATACTATTTTGAAAGTTGAGCCTTATTTTAGAGAATTAAATTTGCATCTATTTCATGTTTTACCTATGCTTATGGTACTATTTCTTTCTCTATTTTTGATTTTTGATCCTTTTGTTGTTCTGAGTTATGGTTTGGTAACCACTTTTGTACTATTTATAAAATTGACCCTTTGTGAATCTGTTCCTATGTCTCTATGGATTTCTTGACTAATTACCTTGTAAAATATCCTCATTAGCAATTATATATTATATATGTATTTTCAATGATAAACATGACTCTATGTGATGCCCATACATTCTATGATGAACACGATAATATTTAGATCTTCTCATTAGATGTAGAGGAGGTAGTTTGATCAACTTAGATTTAATCATTTTCCTTAGCACCTCACTTGAAATATTATTTTATCTTTTAATGATTTTTGAATCAATAGTTATAGAGTTACTTTATTCTGATTTCTTGTTTTGATATGTAATATTGCTTACAACCAATTAACTAGGTGAAGGTACATATACATAATTGGCACTAGGGTAACTTTAAGGATTTTGTATAATCTGATTTTCCAATGTTGTGATATTTTTATGTAATAACTAATTCTAAATTTGTAAATCTGAAATTAGCTTATTCATACTAGTGATTTAATCCTTTAGTCTAATAAGTGCAAACCTTAGTTGATTTCAATTGAACATGTAAGCACATATGTTGAAGAGGATTTGAAGAAGCTATAGGATAAATGTATACATTAGGTTCAATATTATAGGTTACCTCACCTTTTAAAGGGGTGATAGCATGGACCTAATAAGAGGGAAAGTATCTATCACCCTCTTAGGGGAGAGGAGGAGAAGAAAATTCTTTCTTATACGTAAGATATGACATTGAAACATGATAGGTGGTTGTTAGCTTATTAAATGGATCCTATAAGTATGTAAGAATTTTATTCTTGATTTAATGACAAATAATAGAGATATAACATGTTAAATAAATCATTAGAGTTATAAGTTGTATGAGAATATGATTATAAAGAAACTTTGGCATTAGAGTTAGAAAGCAAGGGATAGAAAGCATGAATTTGTGCATGAATGAATAAGAAACTTTGGTAGGTGATATGACATTTATAATTTGTTTATCATGATAAAATTGAAAAAAATTCCATATGAGATATAGAAATCAAGAGATGAAACCTTGTATTAAAGACAAGTAAACTTTTCTTTGAAGGAGAGGTGTCTTACTATGTTTAACAATGACTTTCTTAATATCATCACATATTATGAAAATTAGGCATGAAAATAAAAGAATGAAGCTTTGTATTATCATATGGTAAAATTCATCATTCATGTACATGATAAGACCAAGTATGGTCTCCTTATTATTTACTAAAAATGCAAGAAATATTTAAAAATAAGTGAGATCCATTTTTGAAATCTGATTTTAGATGTAAGGCGATACCTCAAGAAGTAAATAGGAGTTAGTACATGAAAATAAGGTTTTTAATGAAATTATTTTAAAATTACTAAGGAATTTTGAAATTTTATGAAATTTTTTGATTTAAATATGTAGGTAAAAAATCAAAAAATATAGGAAAAATATTGGGAAAATATTGAGATCTAGTATGGGCAACTAGGGTTTGAAAGAAAATTATTTTAAAAATACTAATTTTTTAAAAAATTTAATGATAATTTATTACTTTATTATGCATGTAAAAGGTTATAAAAATATATAAAAAATATTGAGAAAAAAAATAGGACCTAGTATGGGCAACCAAAAAATTATTATAAAATTACTACAAAATTTTAAAATTTAATGCTAATTCTAATTTTATTATATAGGTAAAAAACCAAAAAAATATATGAAAAAAAGTAATAAATTTACCCTAAGTTTTCTAGGGTTTTTATGTGTAAATAAATTAAGTTGGGTTCACCAAATGATTTAATAGTTTTGGGAATATCAGTGTATTATTCCTAATTTAGTTAAGGGTCTAGAATAGGAAATCAATAAATAAATATGCAATAATTAAGATAATAATTTGTAATAATTTTAATATAATTTTAACCTTTATAATAATATTAATAAAGGAGAGAGAAAAATACATAGCCAAAAACTAACTGAGATGGTTGTTGTAGGGTTTGAGTTTCAATGTGCAAGACTGGGACACCATCTTAAATCAGGATCTAGCCTTCATTTAATGATTAGATAGGAGTGATAAAATATAACACCTTTGGGTCTAGTGATATAGTCCTCTTCTAATTTTATCTAGGAGACTTGATCTTTTTTGGTTTTGTTCTTTGTGTATGTGTGAACTTGCCTATGAAATTTTGACTATTAGATGTTTGTGGAACTCCCTATACAGTTGATTTAGTGTTCAAACCCTAGACTCCATTGTTCTTTGATTTTTTTTTGGAAAGAAGTGGGGGGGGGGGGGGTTATTATGTGTAATATTTATTGAACGTGTATCCACACCCCTTGTGTGGGCATGCTACCTACATAAAAATACTCTAAAGAGGGATCAAGCCATATGTAGTTCTCCCACTTGATGTGCTTTTTACAATTATGTGTATGAATATGTAGAATATTAAACTATGTTTTATGTGGCTAGGGATTGGTATGAGGATTTGAATAAGATTGTAATTGTATTGGTTGCCTATATGTAGAGAATAGGTAAATATGCTTAAGTATTCTTTCTTGTGTTCTTGCTTGCTTTATGATATTTGTCAACCCTTTCAAATGAACTTTTAATGGGTTTGTAAAGGGATCTGTTGGTCATGGATTGAATGTGCTCGAATTAGGCTAAAAAGAAGAGGGATAAGAACTATAAGGAACTGATCATTAGAGACAAAAATGAACTTAGATAAGAGCACCAAAAGTAGACACTAGAGGGCTTGATGTTATAGTCCAAGTTATGAACTATAGTCTTGAAGTTATGGGACCTAGGGGATAGATTTGTCATGGAAAGAGTAGTCTAGCTAAGCAGGGATTAGGTCTAAAAGGATATAGCTGACTAGGTATAAATGAAAAGATGCTTATGAGGATCATGAAATCAAGAAAGATGGACTTATGTGTTGGGTGTCATTAGTCACACTCAATTTACCAATTTTCACATTTTATATGACTACAACTATCTATCATGATCTCCTCCTCCTAAATACTTGTGTTGTCCCCTTGTGGCTCATCGATGAATATAATATCCTCTTTATTTTGTAATATATTTTCTTCCTCCATGAGGGGGATGGTGGGAGGGTGAAAATTTTCACCTTACTTGTAGCTTAAGAGAGTGTCCTTCCAACTAGGAACTTTAAAGAATTTTTAGGTAGTTCTTGGGGAAGATAAGAAGATTCATGGAAATTTTGTATGGTAGGCTCATTAAGCTGAGCTAAAAAATCTTCCTTATTCTCTTCAACTAGTAACTCCTTGTTTATGCTCTCTTGAACTGATTTTCATGAGGGGAATGTGTAAGGCTTGGCCACTATCTCCTTTTCCTAAATTATTATAGGAGAGGGTGGTTTTACAAGAGAGGGTATGACATAATTAGTGTTATTGGTATCTGAGAAAATCCAGGATGGAATGGCTTGGTGTTCTTTAGTTGAATGGTCTTTAATAATTAGCCTGAATCTTGATAGAGATGATATTTGATAAGGTAAACTAGAGGGGTGGGTTTGAGCATAAACAAGAGTAGGAGGGGGAAATTGGGGCTTAGGGTTGGCTACCCTCATTCTTGAGAGAAATTGATAATCATTTTCCCTTTTGACTTGGTCTTACCTAACCATGTACTCTTCTTGAAACCCCCACTCAAGATTTTGAATAAAAGATTGGTATTCAAGATTTTATTATTACCTATAATACTATCCTATCCTATCAATCTCTCTCAATTCATTTTCAAAATAAAGTCTTATCTCCCTAATACTCTTTTCTAGATGACTAGAGAGAGGAAAATTATGACAAGTCTGATGTATTAAATCTTAAGAGCCACTTGGGGGGAATTTATAAACATTTCTAATCTAATATGAAGGATACAAAATGAAAGAACATTCCTTTTAATCAAATGAGTGATGATACATAAAAAATAATTATGATTACACACTTGGGATATTTATACCAATTTATACATACTTGGAGTCTCCATTGATGTTTGTACACATGCCTCCAAAGGTTGATTGGATGAAGAGAATACCAAAACCCTTTACTCAGTGCACAATGTTGTCCCACTAAGTATGCTAGAAACTATTATGACATGGAATTTCACCCTTGTAGGGGATTTATTCATGATCTCTCCCTCCTAGTCACAATATTGGTATAACCTTAGGATATGGGTATCCTTTGATAGGGTTGAACCTCTAGATAGGGCTAGCTTCTACATGATGGATCACCTAAACTAATGCTCCTACTAGGAAAAAGGTTAGAAAATGGGAAATAAGACTCCTAAGCAAGATAATAAGGTTATGTACCAAATTTAAATGAGACACTCATATGATTTAACCCACACTAGATCAGCATAAGGTAATATTAGGTCACACAATCTCAAAAACTAGTTGATTGCATAAGTATTTCATGAACTAGGTTCACCAAGTAATCAATAAAGCAAAGAATAATTATAAAACTCACACTAAGCATCCATGAATTGAAACAAGAACATAATTATATACCTAAAAATTAGCTTTAAATCACATTAAAAGAGGCAAGTAGAAGGATAATGGCCTAAGAATAATCTCCTTCATAATGTTATCATGCACAAACTTACTGAAACACTAGTCAAAGGCATGAGATAGGTAAAAATCATCTTATTTCATCAAGAGGTAGTTGTTACAAATTTTGATAGGGTTTAACCTTATCAAATTATATTATCTTGATCTTCTTTCCAAAAAATCAAAGAGTCTATCTAAAATTAGAGAGAGAGTCAAAAATCTAAGAGAGAGTTACAATGTGGAAGAAAATAAGAGATATAGAGAAAAGGAGAAGAGAGAGAGCATGCCATCTAATAATTAATGAGCTACCACTAGTATTCAATTAATTCTCAGCCACCCTTTTATCTAATCAAGACTAGTCCATCATAAATAAATTAACCTTTTTTTGTCCCAATAGCTTTCAAGCTTTCTCATTGGTTGATAAACATACTAAAAGATAACAGTTTGCTAAAGATGATGAGTCATGATCTTGATATGAAGATATTTCAAACCCTAAAAATGTATTAAATTCTCCAAATTAAATCTCCAATACATAGATCCTTCTCTTGTAATTTTATGTCATCTTCCACTTGGCCTAATTATAAGGATAAAATCCTCATATCTTAAACTTGACAGAGCCATGAATATATTTTTCTTGAGTGGCTATAGGTACCTGCTTGTCAAGGAAATGACTATTTTTGAAGATAAGACACTTATTAATCACATATCTAATCCCATTTTAATATCTAAGGATAGGTCTATTATAGATTCAAAAAAATCCATTTATTAGTTTTCCTATAGTTATCATGCCAACGAAAACCTATAAGCTATATAGATTCATTCCTAAACAATATTAGGTTTTAAAAAACCTATTGTGCCTTTAAACCTTGTTTAAGCTAAGAACTAATTATGTGCACACATACTCTTCAAAAAGGAATGATCGCAGTCACAAAATAATACTTCAACCCCAAAAAATGGACCTTGTATGTTCTAAATCTTTGACCAAAGGTCTTGACTAAGATTTAATGGTGACTGGGATTCATTATTGACAATCCTGAATGTGTGATTATGTCTAATTTAGTGGTTATTGATTGAGATCTAATGGTGGTGTATTCCATTTGAAATATTTACCTTGGTTTTACTTGGATCACATTTTTTCCCCATTTGAAGTTTCTTGGCTTTGACTTTTAATATCAGCCATTGATCTTGATCTAGGCTACTTGATCATGACACTTATTGTCATCGCATTGTTTCTATGGTTCTTGTAGTAATAATTCATCTATTTCCCATGTTTATGCCATGTGGTGGCCTTGCATTCAACCTATGGTCATTATTATTTTTTTTTACTTTGATCCATGTCATTGACTTACTTTTACATGGTTTGAATGTGCACAATTGATCTACTTGGACCCACTAAATTTGTTGATCACCTACATGCCATTGATATTTAATTAGTTTCCTAAGATCATGCTATTTGTTAGCTCCACATTAATTCTAATGAATATTTGAATCCAAATGGTTATTTTTTGTGGCTTAAATTTGACATCCCTGTGCATGTTCCATTTTATGAATTCAACTTTGAGGGTTTATATCTTGAGATAGAAAACTCATCAAGACTCTAAATTTTTAGAGTACATTATTGACATGAAAAAATAATCTATGTATGATCCTTTAGCCTTGACAAGCTTTCCAAGTGTATTTATAAAATACATAACCATGTTAACCTGTTCATTTTTGCATGATGTTTGATGATGGTCTACCTATTTAAAATAAGAAAATTCACACTTTAAACTTGCTTAAAGTGTTTAAAAAAATTTTTAAGTGACTTGTAATCCACTTCTTGAATTCTATCTACTCCTTATGCCATTGGATAATTCTTTGACTAGGACCCCTATTCAACTTCTTATTCCCATCCAATCAAAAGTTTTTTATGTGGGCTAATTTTGGCCAACAAGCACTAAATGAAATGAAAATTCACTTTTTATCTCATGATTTCCCTATAAGGGATGGGGGGGAGAGTGTACATGCACTATTATTTTTATAAAAACAAATAATAATTAAATAATTTACAAGTAATTACAAGTGAAGTTTGATTTTAGGCACCAAATTGAAATGTGACAATATTCTTTACTTGGCCCCTCGCTTAAGTGCAAAATCTTTAAATAATTGAAAAACATAACTTAAGAAAAAACATCTATGTTAATTTTAATCCCAAGATCCAAATGTTTAAGATTTAGCCTAAGTTCATTTTTAAATACCAAAAGTAAGTGTTAAAAACATAAGCAATCATTTTAAGTACTAAAAATGAAGTGTTTCTAAGACTTAGCCTTCTAGATTCATTTAAAACCCAATGTAAAAATATGTAATATTTAGCCTAAGTTAATAATTAAACATGAAAAATAATTATTCACGACTTAAGCATTCATTTTAAATACTAAAAATGAAGTGTTTATAAGACAACCTTCTAGATTCATTTTAAACACCAATGTCTAAATATGTAAGATTTAATATGTTCATTTTAGGACCCAAATTAAAATTTGCAAGATTTGAAAAATTCCTTTTAAAATCCCAAAACAAAATGTTTGATTAGTCTAAACAAGCAAATTGGTTTTTCAAATCATTTCCATAACCTGTAATTCTTATAAAATAATGTCTTGCTTTGAAGTACTTTCTTGGATGGGCAAATGATGTTTGAAATTTAGCTCTTAGATATTATTTTCAGATAGATAGTGACCTTCACTATTCATATATGACCAATGCTAGTTTAAGGAAATCATGATGATCAATTTACAAAGAATATATGTTGGTTGTGAACAATTGACATCAGTCCATTAAGACTATTTTCGATCACCTATGGACCCAAAGGCAAAAATAGAAAAGATAACATGTTAATTTAGGCCTTGGTTAGATAAAAATTTGAGAATAAATGCAAGGAAAAGTTTAGTCAAAGTGGTTAAAGGCTTTTAAAAGAAAAAAATAATGAAAAGGATTGATAGAAAGAATAAAAATGCAAGCTTTATGAATGTTTTTTCCCTACAATCTGACCATCAATAGTTTACATAGATTTAGGTTCTGTTGAGAATTATCATGGTTAGATTAGGCCAAACCAATGCTGGTTACACTTGACCATCACTAGTCTCTATGTAGATCTAAGAAATATAAATAAATCAAAATACAACTAAGAAAAGGTTAGAAATGTAATTTTAAAGAGATTGAAGCATCCATTTCTTAGTATTTGACATCCATCTTCATCTCCTTCGTAAGTGGGGTGATTAGTGTCCCACTGGGCATGTCATTTTTTATCAAGGAATCCAAGAAGGGTGGTTAGATCATATGTTATATTCACAATGAAAAGAAATCAAAATGAAAACACACTAACATGCATAACACTATCTTACCTATATCAAAGGTAGGATCATGGTGAAGAAAACCAATGTATAAATCACAACTAAAATGAAAGAAAACATACCTTTC